>CM038670.1:783412583-783857483 GCA_021605145.1 Aegilops bicornis
TGAGCGTAAGGATCTATCGCACCCGATCATCACGTGGTGCTTGAAGCATTTAACTTTAGCAACGGTGCATGCGATTAGGGGAACACTTTCTTGAAATTTATTATGAGGATCATCTTATTTACTACCGTCATTCTAAGTAAACAAGATGCATAAAACATAATAAACATCACATGCAATTATATAAAGTAGTGACATGATATGGCCAATATCATATAGCTCCTTTGATCTTCATCTTCGGGCTCCATGATCATCTTGTCACTGGCATGACACCATGATCTCCATCATCATGATCTCCATCATCGTGTCTCCATGAAGTTGCTCGCCAACTATTACTTCTACTACTATGGCTAACACGTTTAGCAATAAAGTAAAGTATTTTACATGGCGTTCTTCAATGACACGCAGGTCATACAAAAAATAAAGACAACTCCTATGGCTCCTGCCGGTTGTCATACTCATCGACATGCAAGTCGTGATTCCTATTACAAGAACATGATCTCATACATCACAATATATCATTCATCATTCATCACAACTTCTGGCCATATCACATCACATGACAATTGCTGCAAAAACAAGTTAGACGTCATCTAATTGTTGTTGCATCTTTTACGTGGCTGCAATTGGGTTCTAGCAAGAACGTTTTCTTACCTACGAATAACCACAACGTGATTTTGTCAACTTCTATTTACCCTTCATAAGGACCCTTTTCATCGAATCCGCTCCAACTAAAGTGGGAGAGACAGACACCGCCATGACCACCTTATGCAACTAGTGCATGTCGATCGGTGGAACCGGTCTCACGTAAGCGTCACGTGTAAGGTTGGTCCGGGCCGCTTCATCCCACAATACCGCTGAAGCAATATAAGACTAGTAGCGGCAAGCAAGTTGACAAGATCTACGCCCACAACAAAATTGTGTTCTACTCGTGGAATAGAGAACTACGCATAGACCTAGCTCTGATACCACTGTTGGGGAACGTTGCAGAAAATTAAAATTTTCCTACGGTTTCACCAAGATCCATCTATGAGTTCATCTAAAAACACGTGTCATGGGAGAGAGATTGCATCTACATACCACTTGTAGATCGCGTGCGGAAGCGTTCACTAGAACGTGGATGATGGAGTCGTACTCGCCGTGATCCAAATCACCGATGACCGAGTGTCGAACGGACGGCACCTCCACGTTCAACACACGACGGAGGCGGATGACGTCTCCTCCTTCTTGATCCAGCAAGGGGAAGGAGAGGTTGAAGAAGATGGCTCCATGAGCAGCACGACGGCGTGGTGGTGGTGGAGCAGAAGATTCTCGGCAGGGCTTCGCCAAGCTCGTGGCGGAGGAGGAAGAGGTGTAGCAGGGGAGGGAGGCGCAACTTGAGGTGCAGCTGCCTCCCCCTCCCTTTATATAGGCCCCAGGCGCCGCCCCTGGAGATCTGATCTCCTGAGGCGGCGGCTGGGGGTGGAGTGCCCCAAGGCAAGTGGGCGCCCCACCCTAGGGTTTCAACCCTAGGCGCGAGTGGGCCAAGAGGCGCACCAGCCCACTATGGGCTGGTTCCTCCCCACTTCAGCCCATGGGGCCCTTCGGGATGGGTGGCCCCACCGGTGGACCTCGGGACCCTTGGTGGTCCCAGATAATACCGGTGACCGAAACTTTCCCGATGGTCAAAACAACATTTCCTATATATAATTCTTTACCTCCGGACCATTCCAGAACTCCTCGTGGCGTGCGGGATCTCATCCGGACTCGAACAACATTCGGTTTACTGCATACTCATATTCATACAACCCTAAGCGCCACCGAACCTTAAGTGTGTGTAGACCCTACGGGTTCGGGAGACACGTAGACATGACCGAGACGGCTCTCGGGCAATAACCAACAATGGATCTGGATACCCATGTTGGCTCCCACATGCTCCTCGATGATCTCATCGGATGAACCACGATGTCGAGGATTCAAACAACCCCATATACAATTCCCTTTGTCAATCGGTATGTTACTTGCCCGAGATTCGATCGTCGGTATCCCAATACCTCGTTCAATCTCGTTACCGGCAAGTCACTTTACTGCATCCGTAATGCATGATCCCGTGACGGACACTTGGTCACTTTGAGCTCATTATGATGATGCACTACCGAGTGGGCGGTGATACCTCTCCGCAATACGGAGTGACAAATCCGATCTCGATCCGTGTCAACACAAAAGACACTTTCGGAGATACCTGTAGTGCACCTTTATAGTCACCCAGTTACGTTGTGACGTTTGGTACACCCAAAGCACTCCTACGGTATCCGGGAGTTACACGATCTCATGGTATAAGGAAAAGATACTTGACATTGGAAAAGCTCTAGCAAAACGAACTACACGATCTTGTGCTATGCTTATGATTGGGTCTTGTCCATCACATCATTCTCCTAATGATGTGATCCCGTTATCAACGACATCCAATGTCCATAGTCGTGAAACCATGACTATCTATTGATCAACGAGCTAGTCAACTAGAGGCTCACTAGGGACATATTGTGGTCTATGTATTCACACGTGTATTACGATTTCCGGATAATACAATTATAGCATGAATAAAAGACAATTATCACGAAGAAGGAAATATAATAATAATCCTTTTATTATTGCCTCTAGGGCACATTTCCAACAGTGGGCAACCGTCTACTTAAGAGATAAAGCATCCTCAAATAATCTACCGATAATCTGTATATATTTTAGTTACCTTTTTTGGTGAACTCCAGTCTAAAATGATTTACTGATAAAGTAGTCAACAAAGCCAAAGATCTTTCCAGCATGAGTATAAATGCGACATCAGGAGCTTTCTAAGAGAACAAACATGGCAACATGCTTAAGATTTAGCAATATTAAACTATAAGCATGAATTATGTGCTACTGGCAGTCTTGTGAAAAATATAACATCGTACTGGAAAAGAATCACTACATAGTATACCAAGACTTGCTGGCAAGATATAAATAAAGATGTGATTTGCAAAAAGTACTAACCTTCTTGCAATTAGGAAAGAAAACAAAGACAATGAGAAATCCAGGAACACACTAATGGTTGCACTTTCATGATTGTATCTAATCCAGCTTTATCTGAACAGAAACATCCACATACCTTGTCCTAGACCAAAAGAAATTCCAAAAAAATTAGCATTATATGGAATAGTTCTCAGGTCTGCACAAACCAACAAATTGATTTTGAAATCCACTCCATCCATGACACATTTGTAAAACAGACTTACTAGACATAATTATAACCTAGTTGAGCGACCAATAACAATTCATGCAAGATTTTTATAACTACAGCTTAAAGTGCATGTTCCCTGCAACCTACACAAACCTAAGAAAACAACTGGCCAAACTAAGCTAGCATATGAGCCTGCTTCACGGGTCGTAGGAATGTGCATTTACGTAATGTTCCTCCATCACAAGCATTAGAGATAATTATTAGTTAGTGCAGCTACTGTCATAGTAGAACATACATGAATCCGATATCATATTGAATTGCATGCACTGAAATTAACAAAGATGGTAGCTTCCAAATATTTGTATGCAAGTCAACCTCATGTTTGCCAAACATGTCAATTGCATCCATACGGATTGTATGACAACACAAGATAGTGAATAAATATTAAAAAGCATGAACGTTATGCAAACAGATACCAAACGGAACCCAAACTGACACTTGGATATATTTAATCACTATAACTAACCTTCACATGGAAAAGAAGGAAATGACATATTTATATGAATTGCCAGAGTTTCTCCCCGTTTTAAATCTACAGAAATCTGCACACATTGAAAAGAAAAACTTGAGACGGGTTCATGATCTTGGTGTTGGCAGTCAAAACAATAATAAGTGGGCCTCAAGCCTTGTTCAGTGTGAGACGAGCTCATGAATTCAGTTAACAATGAACCTGAATCTATGTCTACGTGTGAAGGGACAGTGTTCAGTGTGAGATGAGTTGATGAATTCAGTTAACAATTAACCTGAATCTACGTCTATGTGTGAAGGGACAGACAGAGAGAAAGATGGGGCTTTGAGGAGGGAGGGAGGGACTGACAGGGCAATCTCGAAAGCGCCGACGATGGGGACGACGCCCCAGAGCACCGCCGCCTGTTGGATCCAGTGCACCGCGTGCAACAGCTGGTCCTACAATCAAACCTGCAAGCAAGCGACGACAAATTAGAATCCCATGGAGTAGCGATGCATGGTTTGGTCGTTCAGGAGCTAGGATACGCGGCGGCAACAGTAGTAGCAGGAGGTGCTTACAAATGCACAAAAGACATGGACAGTTCTAGTATTTTTAGCAAGAAAATTTCAAATATGATTTGCTTACATACATCAACGGTCAGATAAACAAATCAGGAATCTTTGTATACATACATAAGCAACTGGAAAATAATGGATCTATCAGAGAAACCTCAAAAACTAAAATGTGTCTTATCTATGCCTTTTGATCTCGTAAGACATTGGTTTCTTTGGATTTCTATTTCATTCATATATATAAGCCACCCAATCTTACAGCGAGAAAGGATTCTAGTGAACAATACTACTAACCAAAAGGTGACTTGTTGACAAACAATTGTAGAACACACAACCAGGTATGCGGTCAGATCCGGAACCAATAGCAGCAGGACCAGGAAATCAGCCAGGCTTGCCCTGCCAAATCAACAACAAATGAGACTTTGGCCAATCGCAGCAGGACCAGGAAATCAGCCAGGCTTGCCCTGCCAAATCAACAACAAATCAGACTTTGGCCATTGATGGAGAGAGAGAGAGAGAGAGAGAGAGAGAGAGAGAGAGAGAGAGAGAGAGAGAGAGAGAGAGAGAGACCCTGGCGACGGCGCGAGAGCGAAGGGGCGGCATAGCCGACCAAGGCCCGAGCACCGCAACACCTCGAGGTTCTCCTTCCTCTTGCTTCTGCCTCCGCTTCTCCTTCTATCTCCCTCTCATGGCCTCCACTGCTCGAGTGAAATACCTGGTGCTCCTCCGGTCGACGGAGATTGCGTGCTTCGCCTGGGTCTCCTCCTTTGTCCCGGTCGTTGGCGGGCCCTCTGCAGGGTCGGAGCAGGAGGCCTCGAGAGCTGGCGACGCGCCGTGAGTGTGGTCGAGCAAGATGGCAACAACGCACACAGCATGACACACTCCTCTTGGCCTCCTCCCGTCGCTTCACCTGGCCTTCTCCCGACGACGCGACGACCGAGCTCGACGGGGAAGCGGCGACGCGGGCGGCAACGCGATGGCGACCGCGGCGCGAGAGGCAGAGAGAGGAATGGGACGGGGAAGAGGAGCGCCGCCGCCGCCACGGCCTCGTAGCTCACAGCGCGAATGCGCCAAGGACGTAGCCGCAGAAAGTAGAGCCTTGAACCAGCGCCGGGCAGCGCGAGGAGGCGAGGGCGCCTGGCGAGGCCCCCATACAAGGCGCGGCGCGGGAGGGTGCGGCGGGCTGGCTTGAGGCAGAGGCGATCGCGAGGCGAGGGCGCGCGCTGCCAAGGAGCATGAGGAGGAGCGCGAGAGCGAGCAGTGGCGGCGGCGGTGGTCGAAGGCCACGGGAGAGGGGCCGAGAAGTGGGGAGAGGAGAGAGAGGCGGCTAGGGTTCCACATTCTGCCTTTTATACGCCACCAGGCGAAATGACGGAAGTGCCCTTGTCGGGCCACCAAATTTACAGGCGGTGGCATGCCTAGCCTCGATCCGATGGCCCATATCGTTTCGTGAGATGTCTGAGATCCAACGGTCCAGATTGTTTCATCTGAAGATCGGACCGCCTGGATTCGTTTGGACAGACAATCGAACGGTCGAGGATCCAAACGCCTGAGGAGGCTCCATTTTGGTCTGGACTCTAACAATGAGATGGGATGGGATGGTGTGTGGTGGTGTGGTCAGGGCATATCATCATACTTGTACGAATAGCGACTTTGTGAGACTCGATTGAATATCATAATAAAGATGGATGTGTGCATCGCTCGACACAGGCAGGGCTATCCTCCTTTTCGAAAAAAAGGAAAAAAAATGTTTCACTAGCATTAACACCCTTCCAGTTCACTGTACAGTGCTCCTCGGATTGCTCACACGAACAATGTGTGTTGGTCTGGTTCAAGAATCACTTCACTGTGCCCCTTATATTTGAAGAGCCTCTATTGTTTTGGTAATTTATTCTTTCATACCAACAGACATGTCTCTGTCACTTCGGGCAGAGTAAAACTACTCCAAAGCACAAAGCAACAAACAACAAATATCAGGACGAACTCTTATTCATATTTCTTCAAACAAATGAATGATTTCAATCCTCCCATTGCCACCAGCCTATTGGCATCCAATGCTGTTACCGAAACTACAACATTTGACGAATTTGGTTTTGTGTGCTCTTAGGCACAAATGTGCAATTGTTGCCGCAGATGCGGTGAGGTTGATCTGTATGAAGTAACCGTTAACGAATTAGTGGTCCATCTTTTCATCTACTGCTACAAGATATTCATGGACGATTTCTTTGGCTGCTTTGACGTGTCATCAGCCGTTCCAATCCAATTTGGTAAAGCAATTGACCAATTGTTTTGGTGAGTCGTCAGATCTTCTCCATGAGCGGGGTCAGCTCTAGTTCTTCTTCCTCAGCCTCAACAACTTCACCATTTTCATCTCCACGGAGGACAGAAAACTCGATGACACCTGACGACCCTTGTCCCACATCCCCCGCGGAACCTCCATCACCAGGCAGCATCTCCGCTGGAAGAATCGTCGAGCTCTGGTCGCTCCGAGGCACCAGGAACAGGAACGCCAACGGGAGCAGCCGCATGGCGTTCCTCGCCAGCACGGCCACCCAGAGGTTCCCGAACTCGGTCCGCGTCACGCCCAGCGCGTGCAGCAGGAGGCCGCCCCACCAGGCGGACATGAGCAGGCCGAGGTTCTGGATGGACATTAGCAGGGCGAAGAAGGTGCCCTCGATGCCCACAGGGCAGAGCTTGGAGCAGAGCACGAGCAGCGGCAGCCATTTCAGCTGGCCGATCAGCTGGGAGACGCTGTTGTCCATCACGGCGAAGAGGTAGTCCGGCATGCCGAGCCTCAGGTTCAGCCTGGTGACCAGCACCAGGTCGATCATCCCGGACAGGCAGGCCAGCAGCTGGCCCCATAGAAGCAGGCCGCGGAACGGGTAGTCCTTGAGCATGCTCTGGTAGAGCAGGACGCCGAGCAGCGAGCCGACAGAACCTATCGAATAGATGAGGCCAATGAACCCCTGCAGATTATGGAAGGTCCTATCAGTTCTTGTCGATCTTTGCCATGCATCTGAAGAACTCTTGTAGCAGAAAGAAACTACCTCGGAAAATGCGAGTCCGGTACTTGAATCTGTGTACCAGTAGAACAGGCCTCCTTGGATGTCCGGGCTTAGCACGAACATTAAGAACATGTAAACGCACGGCCTCCAGACTTGCGGGCACTTCAATGTTGCCCACATTGATTCAACTGCTTCGTAGAACTTCTTATGAACCTGAATATATTACAGTTAACAACCTTGGGAGTGATTCATTTTTGTAAGTAACTTTATTTAATTACCAGCTTCTGAAGCTTGAGCTCACCTGGTTGTACTCGAAATCCTTGGCCCGGTCCTCCTTCACAAGAATCCCAGCGGAAAATACGAGCACGGAGGGGATGCTCAGCAAGCCAAGAGCCCCCTGAAAAGATCAAATGAACATGCCAAGAACATTGGAATCTGTATGTTGAATCTACCAATACCGTCCATCTTCTCCCAGGAAATTAATGTTCAGTTCAGACCTGAGAACCTATTGCGTGGACGACGAGGCCGCTGATGGAGTAACCCACCAATGCGCCGGCGGAGGAGCAATACCCGCACAGGCTCTGCATGTCGGCGGCGAGCGGAGGGTGGCTTATGCTGTTCTGCGCGACCATGGCGTCCACCACCACGTCGGCTATGGCGGCGCCCGCGGCCTGCGTCGTGAACGCCACCAATGCCGGCATGATCGCCGGCGTGCGGCGCAGAGCAAGCGTGAGCATGGACGACACGCCCATGACGCCTTTACATAGTTGGTTACAATACACGGATCAGGACAGCAGCTTAAGAAGGCGAGCAGATTCAGAACGACGTTGACCGTAGCAAGCAAAGCATTGGCTCACCTGCGAGGAGGAGGTACGGGCGGCGGCGGTAGCCGGCGACGGGGACGACGTCGGTGAAGAGGCCCCAGAGGGGCTTGACGACCCAGGGCACGTTGACGACGCCCTGGTAGAACTGCGAGGCGGCCGGCTGCACACGCTGCACGTCCTTCCAGTAGTACCCCGCGGCGACGCTGCCAAATGAGGAGCCAACGCCCTGGCAGGCGCCGTAGACGGCGACGACGGCGAGCACGAAGCTCCAATGCAGCTCGCGGGAAAGACGACCGAGCCAGCCGCAGGAGAGGGTGCCATTGGGAGCGATGCAGCCGCCATTGCCGCCTCCGTATCCGGGATCTGGGGCGGCCTTGAGATTTTCATCTCCACGGGGTGTTTCTTGGAGCTGCTCCATCTGAACAGAGTGATTCCTTTCCTGTTTCCTGTGTGGTTTCTTGGAATCTATGGATAAACCACCATGATTTGCACCGAAAGAATGCAGGTCCCCGCCATTGCTTGCTCGGAGAGGATGCTCAGGTACAATGCACGGATCAGGATGGCGTTTCTTGATCCGTGCTCAGTGTTTGACTTCATTTGTCTTAATTTAAAAGCTTTAGGTGGTGGAGTATAGAATATGCGCAGCCGGTTCAGGCTCCGACGTCGTCACGTGTACTACTGTTTTTTAGAGAAAGATCACGTGTACTGTTACAGTTGTCTTCATCACCTACAGAGCATAAATTTTGTTTTCAAACCGTTGCATGCGATTTATAATTAGGAACGAATATGATACAATGCCCAAGAAAGGACTATACAAACATAGTCGGACAGAAACAACATACTATCAATTTCTACCCCATCATGAATAACCAAAACAAATACTCCCTCCATTCGAATTCGCATTGCCGAAAATGGATGTATCTGTAACTAAAATACGCTCAGATACATTCGTTTTCATGACAATGAATTCTGAAACGAAGGAGTAGAGATGTAGGATATTACTATCCGGAGGCCCGTACCTGGGTAAATCCCTCGTGATCTCCGATCTAAGACTTCCAGCTGAGCTTGGACCCCCATTGGAGGATCTGACGGTATTTTGCACGGTCACCGATGGTGGAGGGAGTACAATTTGAGGAGGCGTCTTATGGGACAACAACGGCGCGGGTTCCCTGGGAGGCAGCGCGTCGGGGGCAAGAGGAGAGGGGGTTGGGGGTGAGACGAGATGCGGTGGCTGGTGGGTTGCCTGGGCGGCGGGAGCGAGATGAGCATGAATCAAGGGCGTCCGAGGCGAGCTGATTTGGGAAATGACAGCTTGTTGGATGGGATTTGGTTTACATACGGTTTCAATCATCTGGAATTGTGGAGTGATTTCCGACACCCAAATCTGGGAGAGCCAAACATGTTGGTGTCGTAATTGGCAAATGAATTCAGCGAGTTCTGACCCAAATGATGGATGCCAAACGATCTGTAAATGGTATTACAGTGCAAGACTACATTCAACATTTTAACCTAACAAAAAGATTGCATGAACCTGATTTTTATTAGCCAACCTTATTCATGCACAATAGGCTCCATCAATCAAATGAAGGTGACCGTGTGGGGGTGGGTAGCAGAGTTTGATCGAAAATCACTTTTGATTACATTTTTTTGTTGAAAGTTTGGCAAATAAACCATGAACCCAAAGCAAAAACACGTTTCATGTAAAAGCCTGACAAGAACAAGGATTCATTTTACAACAAAAGAGAAAAAATGGAATAAAGAGCTCACTTTCTCTTACTCTATTAGTAGCCCTTAATTCTACCTCTAGTTTGTTGTGCCCTATACATCAAAATCGCATAAAAGATGTCTATGAAGTATAAACTCAATAGTCTTGTTCATTAAAGTTTATCCTATCTAGTTACTCAAATCACAAAGTACTCCCTCCATCCATATATATAGGGCCTAATGCGGACTGCCTTTTACTATTGATAAGATTAATAGTATATGAGATGTGCTGCATTATGGATGGGCTTAGGCCCATATAAGACACTAATTCCTGGTTAATCTTGAGGCCCATGTATGAGAGTCTCAGTCGACACTATATTTGCAAAATCTTATATTGAGATCCGTGCAATTTTGTTTTTCTTTCGCTTCGCTTTCTTATATATTATGTCACTTAACTGAGACTTAGTTAAGTCTCAATCGAGCAAGACCTAGCCACATCCATGCCAATATCTCATTGAGTTGTCAACTCTCAGGAAAAAAGTTCAGCCCACCTTGCTGGTTGAGGAGAGCTGAGACCCCTTTATAAGGGCTGCTCTACCACTTGTCATTGGGAGCTTGGGAAGAGGAGTGGTACACGCGCGCTCCTCCTCCTCCGCCGTCCGCCTCGCCACGCCACGCCACGACGCGCGCGTCGCGGGTTGCGGGAATGAGCCGAGCCGAAGCGCCACTGTCCGAGACGTTGGACTGTGGGC
The DNA here is from genome assembly GCA_021605145.1 of Aegilops bicornis. Taxonomy (NCBI): domain Eukaryota; kingdom Viridiplantae; phylum Streptophyta; class Magnoliopsida; order Poales; family Poaceae; genus Aegilops; species Aegilops bicornis. The sequence goes on from CM038670.1 coordinate 783,423,142, forward strand.
TGACTTGCGTTCCCGGGATTCGTCGACTCCGTTCGCGGGTGTGTGATCCTTCTCCGGGAACGACGACTCCCTTCCCGGGAGTGCGTCGACTCGGTCGTGGGCCTCCGCCCAGGCCCACGACTTTCTACCTGACGGACTATATAAGAAGGCTCTGGCCAGCGGAGTGACCTAGTTCGGTTCACTCGCTCCCTCTCCCGTAACCTAGCCGTCATCTACTGTTCCTCACTCTGTGCTGTCTCCGGCGACCCCATCCCGACGACCGCGTGCACGGCTGGTCGGGAGAGCAGGTGCCTCCGGAACCATGTCGTTCGAGATCCTGCCCGGGAGAACGGCGATAAGGTTTTTGGGGAGTGTCTCGACGCGACTGCTCCCGATTCGCCCCCAACTCCGTCCGCCTCTTCTTCCACTACTTCCCCTGCATCGACACCATGGCCGACGATGCCGCCGCCAAGAAGAAGGCCACGGACGACGCCGAGGCTGCTGATGCCGCCCGGCGTTGGCACAGCCAACCGGAGGGTATGATCTGTTCATCCCTCGTTTACTCATACTTGTACTAGCCGTATATGTGCTGCTCATAGATGGTTCGCTTCTATGTTCTGTACGTGCTAGTATGCTTAGGTATCTCTATGAGATGCATACCATTTATGCCATGCTTAATGTATACTCGTGTATTAGTCTAATTGGAAAAGTGCTAATATCTCCAACAATCCAAAAACCTTATTTTAGGCACTTTTCGATTCAAGGCTTTGCTGCTACTCTGAAACCGGAAAATTTTACCGGGACGCATTTTAAGCGTTGGCAGATTAGGACCACCTTGTGGCTCACAATGATGAACGTGTTCTGGGTTGGTGGTGTGCCCCCCATAGAAACGATTGCTCCTGAATAGGAGAAGGCGTTTAGGAAGGCAACCACAATCTTTCTGGGAGAAGTTCTGAGTGTGATTGGAGACAAGTTGGTTGACGCATATATTCCTATGCGGGTTGCCAAAAACTTGTGGGATGCGCTCGAAGGCAAATTCGACGCAACCGATGCTGGTAGTGAGCTATATGCCATGGAGCAGTTCCATGATTACAGGATGGTTGATAACCGTCCTGTATTGGACCATGCTCATGAGATATAGTGCATTGCTAAGGAACTGGAGCTCCTGAAGTGTGAGTTACCGGACAAGTTCATCACGGGCTGCATTATTGCAAAACTCCCTCCTAGTTGGAGGAACTTTGCTACTTCTCTCAAGCACTTGAGACGTGAATTCTCTGTCGAGGATGTCATCGGTCATCTCAGTGTTGAGCAAAACTCGAGAGCAAAGGACTCACACGTGAAAGGGGCAGAGGGTTCTTCTAGCGCCAATGTGGTGCAGAAGAACTTCCACAAGTTCAAGGGAAAGAACTTTGTCCAGCAGAATACTACCTTTAAGAAGAAGGGTAAGAAGAAAGACAAAAATAGAGATGGCTGCTTTACTTGTGGTTCAGAGGAACATTGGGCAAACAAGTGCCCAAACAAGTACAAGAAGCCAGCACAGGACTCCAAGTCTGTGAATGTCACTCCGAGCAACAATGATGCGGCATCTGGGTATGGTAATCTGTTTACCATACTTCCAGTTTGTCAGTCAACCGATTGGTGGGTTGACACTGGGGCCAATATTCATGTGTGTGCTGATGTGTCTTTATTTTCTTCTTACCAGGTCGCACAAGATTGTTCCGGCCTGATGGGGAATGGCTCGCATGCTTCTGTTCATGGTGTTGGCATGGTAGATCTGACGTTTACTTTGGGATAGATCATGCAACTGAAGAGCGTGCAGCATGTCCCCGCCATAAAGAAGAATCTCGTTAGTGGCTCCCTTCTATGTAAAGAAGGGTTTAAGTTAGTATTTGAGTCTAAAAAAGTAGTCGTATCTCGGTATGGACTATTTGTTGGAAAATGATATGATTGTGGTGGTTTGTTCCGCCTTTCGCTGGAGGATTTCTGTAATAAAGTCGTGAACCAAATTCATTCTAATGTGGACGAGTCTGAGGTTTGGCATTCACGTCTTTGTCACATAAATTTCGGTTGTATGACGTGGCTAGCTAAGATGGACTTAATCCTGAGTTTCACTTTAGACAAAGGCTCTAAGTGCCATGCGTGTGTGCAAGTTAAGCAACCTCGTAAGCCTCACAAGCTTGCGAAGGAGAGACACCTGGCTGTTGGGGAACGTAGTATTTCAAAAAAAAAAAATCCTATGATCACGCAAGATCTATCTAGGAGAAGCATAGCAACGAGCGGGGAGAGTGTGTCCACGTACCCTCGTAGACCGAAAGCGGAAGCGTTTAGTAACGCGGTTGATGTAGTCGAACGTCTTCGCGATCCAACCGACCCAAGTACCGAACGTACGGCACCTCCGCGATCTGCACACGTTCAGCTCGGTGACGTCCCTCGAACTCTTGATCCAGTTGAGACCGATGGAGAGTTCGGTCAGCACGACGGCATGGTGACGGTGATGATGAAGTTACCGGCGCAGGGCTTCGCCTAAGCACTACGACGATATTACCGAGGTGTGTAACTGTGGAGGGGGGCACCGCACACGGCTAAGAGAAACTTTGGTGTGTCTTTGGGGTGGCCCCACCACATATATAAGGGGGGGGGGGGGAGAGGTGGCCAGCCCTAGAGGGGTGCGTGCCATGGGGGGAGTCCTACTTGGACTCCCCGTCCAAGTAGGATTCGGTCCCCCCCCCTTTCCTATTCAAAGTAGGAGAAGAAGGTAAGGAGGAAGAGGAGAGAAGGAAGGAGGGGGGCACCGCCCCCTGCCCTAGTCCAATTCGGATTGGGGGGCGCGCGCCACCTCTGGCCGGCCCTCTCTCTTCTCCACTAAGGCCCATGTTGGCCCATTAACCTCCCGCGGGGGGGGGGGTTCCGGTAACCCCCGGTACTCCGAAACTTACCCAAAACGACCCGAACGAATCTTTATGTCTCGACCATTTCGAGACTCCTCGTCATGTCCGTGATCTCATCTGGGACTCCGAACAAACTTCGGTTCATCAAAATATGAAACTCATAATACAAATCATCATCGAACGTTAAGCGTGCGGACCCTACAGGTTCGAGAACTATGTAGACATGACCGAGACACATCTCCGGTCAATAACCAATAGCGGAACCTGGATGCTCATATTGGCTCCTACATATTCTACGAATATCTTTATCGGTCAAACCGCAAAACAACATACGTTGTTCCCTTTGTCATCGGTATGTTACTTTCCCGAGATTCGATCGTCGGTATCATCATACCTAGTTCAATCTCGTTACCGGCAAGTCTCTTTACTCGTTCCATAATGCATCATCCCGCAACTAACTCATTAGTCACATTGCTTGCAAGGCTTATAGTGATGAGCATTACCGAGAGGGCCCAGAGATACCTCTCCGATACACGGAGTGAAAAATCCTAATCTCGATCTATGCCAACTCAACAAACACCATCTGAGACACATGTAGAGCATCTTTATAATCACCTAGTTACGTTGTGACGTTTGATAGCATACTAAGTGTTCCTCCGGTATTCGGGAGTTGCATAATCTTATAGTCATAGGAACATGTATAAGTCATGAAGAAAGCAATAGCAATAAACTAAACGATCGTAGTGCTAAGCTAATGGATGGGTCTTGTCCATCACATCATTCTCTAATGATGTGATCCCGTTCATCAAATGACAACACATGTCTATGTTAGGAAACTTAACCATCTTTGATTAACGAGCTAGTCAAGTAGAGGCATACTAGGGACACTCTGTTTGTCTATGTATTCACACATGTACTAAGTTTCCGGTTAATACAATTCTAGCATGAATTATAAACATTTATCATGATATAAGGAAATATAAATAACAACTTTATTATTGCCTCTAGGGCATATTTCCTTGATCTCCCACTTGCACTAGAGTAAATAATCTAGATTACATAGTAATGATTCTAACACCCATGGAGTCTTGGTTTTGATCATGTTTTGCTCGTGAGAGAGGCTTAGTCAACGTGTCTGCAACATTCAGATCCGTATGTATCTTGCAAATCTCTATGTCTCCCTCCTTGACTTGATCGCGGATGGAATTGAAGCGTCTCTTGATGTGCTTGGTTCTCTTATGAAATTTGGATTCCTTTGCCTAGGCAATTGCACCAGTATTGTCACAAAAGATTTTCATTGGACCTGATGCACTAGGTATGACACCTAGATCGGTCATGAACTCCTTCATCCAGACCCCTTCATTTGTTGCTTCCGAAGCAGCTATGTACTCCGCTTCACACATAGATCCCGCCATGACGCTTTGCTTGAATCGCACCAACCGACAGCTCCACCATTCAATATAAATACGATTCGCTTTGTGACTTAGAGTCATCCGGATCGCTGTCAAAGCTTGCATCGATGTAACCATTTACTGACGAGCTCTTTGTCACCTCCATAAACGAGAAACATATCCTTAGTTCTTTTCGGGTATTTCGGGATGTTCTTGACCGCTGTCGATGATCCACTCTGGATTACTTTGGTACCTCCCTGCTAAACTAATAGCAAGGCACACATCAGGTCTGGTACACAGCATTGCATACATGATAGAACCTATGGCTGAGGCTGTTGGGGAACGTAGTAATTTCAAAAAATTTCCTACGCACACGCAAGACCATGGTGATGGCATAGCAACGAGAGGGGAGAGTGTATGTCCACGTACCCTCGTAGACCGTAAGCGGAAGCGTTATAACAACGCGGTTGATGTAGTCGTACGTCTTCACGATCCGACCGATCCAAGTACCGAACGTACGGCACCTCCGAGTTACGCACATCGTTCAGCTCGATGGCGATCCCGGACTCCGATCCGGCAAAGTGTCGGGATGAGTTCCACAAGACGACGCGGCGTGGTGACGATGATGATGCTCCACCGACGCAGGGCTTCGCCTAAGCTCCGCGACGATATGACTTCTCCGGCGCAGGGCTTCGCCTAAGCTCCGCGACGATATGACCGAAGTGGAATATGGTGGAAGGGGCACCGCACACGGCTAAGGAACGATCCGTAGATCGACTTGTGTGTCATGGGGTGCCCCTTGCCCGTATATAAAGGAGCAAAGGGGTGCGGCCAGCCCAAAGGCGGCGCTGGAGGAGTCCTACTCCCACCGGAGTAGGACTCCCCTTCCTAGTTGGAATAGGATTAGGGAGGAAGAGAGAGGCGCCGCCCCCTTTCCTTGCCCTATTCGGACTAGAGGAGGGGGCGCGGCCTGCCCCGGCCGCCCTTCCTCTTCTCCCTATGGCCCATCAAGGCCCATTGACCCCCGGGGTTCCGTAACCCCGGTGTTCAGAATAACTTCTGTTTTCATCCGGAACCTTTCCAAGTCCAAACATAGGCTTCCAATATATCAATCTTTATGTCTCGACCATTTCGAGACTCCTCGTCATGTCCGTGATCACATCCGGGACTCGAACAACCTTCGGTACATCAACTTATAAACTCATAATGAGCGCCATCGAAGCGTTAAGCGTGCGGACCCTACGGGTTCGAGAACTATGTAGACATGACCTAGAACCATTCTCGGTCAATAACCAATAGCGGAACCTGGATGCCCATATTGGTTCCTACATATTCTACGAAGATCTTTATCGGTCAAACCGCATAACAACATACGTTGTTCCCTTTGTCATTGGTATGTTACTTACCCGAGATTCGATCGTCGGTATCCAATACCTAGTTCAATCTAAGCATCTTGGTAAGTCTCTTTACTCGTTCCGTAATACATCATCTCACAACTAACTCATTAGTTGTAATGCTTGCAAGGCTTATGTGATGTGTATTACCGAGAAGGCCCAGAGATACCTCTCCGACAATCGGAGTGACAAAACCTAATCTCGAAATACGCCAACCCAACAAGTACCTTTGGAGACACTGTAGTACTCCTTTATGATCACCCGATTCGTTGTGACGTTTGGTAGTACCCAAAGTGTTCCTCCGTAAACGGAGTTGCATAATCTCATAGTTACTGTGAACATGTATAAGTCATGAAGAAAGCAATAGCAATATACTAAACAATCAAGTGCTAAGCTAACGGAATGGGTCATGTCAATCACATCATTCTTCTAATGAGGTGATCCCATTAATCAAATGACAACACATGTCTATGGTTAGGAAACACAACCATCTTTGATTAATGAGCTAGTCTAGTAGAGGCTTACTAGTGACTATCTGTTTGTCTATGTATTCACACATGTATTATGTTTCCGGTTAATACAATTCTAGCATGAATAATAAACATTTATCATGATATAAGGAAACAAATAATAACTTTATTATTGCCTCTAGGGCATATTTCCTTCAGTCTCCCACTTGCACTAGAGTCAATAATCTAGATTACACAATAATGATTCTAACACCCATGGAGTCTTGGTGCTGATCATGTTTTGCTCGTGGAAGAGGCTTAGTCAACGGGTGCGCAACATTCAGATCCGTATGTATTTTGCAAATCTCTATGTCTCCCACTTGGACTTGGTCTGAATGGAGTTGAAGCGTCTTTTGATATGCTTGGTCCTCTTGTGAAATCTGGATTCCTTTGCCAAGGCAATTGTACCAAAGATTGTCACAGAAGATCTTCATTGGTCGATGCTCTAGGTATATCACCTAGATCGGAAATGAACTCTTTCATCCAGACTCCTTAATTTGCTGCTTCAGAATCATCTATGTACTCCGCTTCAATTGTAGATCCCGCCACGACGCTTTGTTTAGAACTGCTCCAACTGACAGCTCCACCGTTTAACAAAACACGTATCCGGTTTGCGATTTAGAATTGTCCGGGATCGGTGTCAAAGCTTACATCGACGTAACCATTTACGACTAGCTCTTTGTCACCTCCATATACGAGAAACATATCCTTAGTCCTTTTCGGTATTTCGGGATGTTCTTGACCGCTGTCGATGATCCACTCTGGATTACTTTGGTACCTTCCCGCCAAGCTTACAGCTAAGCATACGTCAGTGCAGTACACGATATTGCATACATGATAGAGCCTATGGCTGAAGCATAGGGAACATCTTTCATTTTCTCTCTATCTTCTGCTGTGGTCGGGCATTGAGTCGACTCAATCTTACACCTTGTAATACAGGTAAAAACCTTTCTTTGCTCGATCCATTTTGAACTTCTTCAAAACTTTATCAAGGTATGTGCTTTGTGAAAGTCCAATTAAGCCGTCTTGATCTATCTCTATAGATCTTGATGCCCAATATGTAAGCAGCTTCACCGAGGTCTTTCATTGAAAAACTTTTATTCAAGTATCCTTTTATGCTATCCAGAAATTCTATATCATTTCCAATCAATAATATGTCGTCCACATATAATATCGTAAATGCTTCTGAGCTCCCATTCACTTTCTTGTAAATACGAGGCTTCTCCAAAATCTGTATAAAACCATATGCTTTGATCACACTATCAAAGCGCTTATTCCAACTCCGAGAGGCTTGCAGCACCATAAATTGATTCTTTGGAGCTTGCACACTTTGTTAGCACCTTTTGGATCAACAAAACCTTCTGGTTGCATCATATACAACTCTTCTTCTAGAAATCCATTCAAGAATGCAGTTTTTACATCCATTTGCCAAATGTCATAATCATAAAATGCGGCAATTGCTAACATGATTCGGACAGACTTAAGCATCGCTACGGGCGAGAAAGTCTCATCATAGTCAACCCCTTGAACTTGTCGAAAACCTTTTGCAACAAGTCGAGCTTTGTAGACAGTTATATTACCATCAGCGTCAGTCTTCTTCTTAAAGATCCATTTATTCTCAATGGCTTGCCGATCATCGGGCAAGTCAACCAAAGTCCATACTTTGTTCTCATACATGGATCCCATCTCAGATTTCATGGCTTCCAGCCATTTCGCGGAATCTGGGCTCACCATCGCTTCTTCATAGTTTGTAGGTTCGCCATGGTCAAGTAACATGACTTCTAGAATAGGATTACCGTACCACTCACAGTGCGTATTTTATTCTCGCTTGACCTCAAGTTCAAGAGCAACTTGATCTGAAGTTTCATGATCAACATCATTATTTTCCTCACCAATTGGTGTAGTTGTCACAGAACCGCTTTCTTGTGATGAACTACTTTCCAATATGGGAGCAGAATCTGATTATCTCATCAAGTTCTACTTTCCTCCCACTCACTTCTTTCGAGAGAAACTCCTTCTCTAGAAAGGATCCGAATTTAGCAACGAAAATCTTGCCTTCAGATCTGTGATAGAAGGTGTACCCATGATCTCCTTTGGGTATCCTATGAAGACACATTTCTCGATTTGGGTTCGAGCTTATCTGGTTGAAGTTTCTTTACATAAGCATCGCAGCCCCAAACTTTAAGAAACGACAACTTTGGTTTCTTGCCAAACCACAGGTCATACGGTGTCGTCTCAACGGATTTAGATGGTGCCCTATTTAACGTGAACGCGCCGTCTCTAAAGCATATCCCCAAAGCGATAGCGGTAAATCAGTAAGAGACATCATAGATCGCACCATATCAAGTAAAGTACGATTCTGACGTTCGGACACACCATTTCTCTGTGGTGTTCCGGTGGCGTGAGTTGCTAAACTATTCCACATTGTTTCAAATGTAAACCAAACTTCGTAACTCAAATATTCTCCTCCACGATCGGATCGTAGAAACTTTATTTTCTTGTTACGATGATTTTCCACTTCACTCTGAAATTCTTTGAACTTTTCAAATGTTTTAGATTTGTGTTTCATTAAGTAGATATACCCATATCTGCTCAAATCATCTGTGATGGTGAGAAAATAACGATATTCGGCCACAAGGCCCTCAACATTCATTGGACCACAAACATCGGTATGTATGATTTCCAACAAATCAGTTGATCGCTCTATAGTTCCGAGAACGGCGTTTTAGTCATCTTGCCCATGAGGCATGGTTCTTAAGTACCAAATGATTCATAATCAAGTGATTCCGAAGCCCATCAAGATGGAGTTTCTTCATGCGTTTTACACCGATATGACCCAAACGGCGATTGCCACAAATAAGTTGCATTATCATTATCAACTCTGTATCTTTTGGTTTCAACACTATGAATATGTGTATTACTACTATCGAGATTCAATAAAAATAGACCACTCTTCAAGGGTGCATGACCATAAAAGATATTATTCATATAAATAGAACAACCATTATTCTCTGTCTTAAATGAATAACCGTCTCGCATCAAACAAGATCCAGATATAATGTTCATGCTCAACGCCGCACCAAATAACAATTATTTAGGTCTAAAACTAATCCCGATGGTAGATGTAGAGGTAGCGTGCCGATCATGATCACATCGACTTTGGAACCATTTCCCACGCCGCATCGTCACCTCGTCCTTAGCCAATCTTCGCTTAATCCGTAGTTCCTGTTTCGAGTTGCAAATATTAGCAATGTAACCGGTATCAAATACCAGTGTACTATCATGAGTATTAGTAAGGTACACATGTATATCACATATACCTTTGATCACCTTGCCATCCTTCTTATCTGCCAAATACTTGGGGCAGTTCCGCTTCGATGTCGGTTTGCTTGCAGTATAAACACTCAGTTTCAGGCTTAGGTCCAGACTTGGGTTTCTTCTCTTGAGCAGCAACTTTTTTGCTGTTCTTTTTGAAGTTCCCCTTCTTCTTTCCTTTGCCCTTTTTCTTGAAACTAGTGGTCTTGTTGACCATCAAAACTTGATGCTCTTTCTTGATTTCTACCTCCATGGCTTTTAGCATTGCGTAGAGCTCGGAATTGTTTTGGTCATCCCTTGCATATTATAGTTCATCACGAAGCTCTTGTAGCTTGGTGGCAGTGATTGGAGAATTCTGTCAATGACACTATCATCCGGAAGAGTAACTCCCAGTTGAATCAAGTGATTATTATACCCGGACATTTTGAGTATATGTTCACCGATGTGAACTATTCTCCTCCATCTTGCAGCTATAGAACTTATTGGAGACTTCATATCTCTCAATCCGGGCATTTGCTTGAAATATTAACTTCAACTCCTGGAACATCTCATATGCTCCATGACGTTCAAAACATCGTTGAAGACCGGTTCTAAGCCGTAAAGCATGGCACCTTGAACTATCGAGTAGTCATCAGCTTTGCTCGCCAGACGTTCACAACTTACGGCGTTGCTCCTCGAAGCAGTTCGGCACCCAGCGGTGCTTCCATGACGTAATTCTTACGTGCAGCAATGAGGATAATCCTCAAGTTACGGACCCAGTCCGTGTAATTGCTACCATCATCTTTCAACTTTGCTTTCTCAAGGAACGCATTAAAATTCAACGGAACAACAAAGACGAGCCATCTATCTACGGTAAATATAGACAAGCAAAATACTATCAGGTACTAAGTTCATGATAAATTTAAGTTTAATTAATCATATTAAAAACTCCCACTTAGGCAGACATCTCTCTAGTCATCTAAGTGATTACGTGATCCAAATTAACTAAACCATGTCCGATCATCACGTGAGATGGAGTAGTTTCAATGGTGAACATCACTATGTTGATCATATCTACTATATGATTCACGTTCGACCTTCGGTCTCCGTGTTCCGAGGCCATATCTGTTATATGCTAGGCTCGTCAAGTTTAACTTTGAGTATTCTGCGTGCGCAACTGTTTTGCACCCGTTGTATTTGAGCGTAGAGCCTATCACACCCGATCATCACGTGGTGTCTCAAAGACGAAGAACTTTCATAGCGGTGCATACTCGGGGAGAACACTTCTTGATAATTTTAGTGAGAGATCATCTTATAATGCTACCGTCAATCAAAGCAAGATAAGATGCATAAAGGATAAACATCACATGCAATCAATATAAGTGATATGATATGGTCATCATCATCTTGTGCTTGTGATCTCCATCGCCAAGCACCGTCATGATCACCATCGTCACCGCGCCGACACCTTGATCTCCATCGTAGCATCTTTGTCGTTTCGCCAACTGTTGCTTCTACGACTATCGCTACCGTTTAGTGATAAAGTAAAGCAATTACATGGCGTTGCATTTCATACAATAAAGCGACAACCATATGGCTTTCGCCAGATTGCCGATAACTCGGTTACAAAACATGATCATCTCATACAATAAAATATAGCATCACGTCTTGACCACATCACATCACAACATGCCCTGCAAAAACAAGTTAGACGTCCTCTACTTTGTTGTTGCAAGTTTTACGTGGCTGCTACGGGCTGAGCAAGAACCGTTCTTACCTACGCATCAAAACCACAACGATAGTTTGTCAAGTTGGTGCTGTTTTAACCTTCGCAAGGACCGGGCGTAGCCACACTTCAGTTCAACTAAAGTGAGAGAGACAGACACCCGCCGTCACCTTTAAGCAACGAGTGCTCGAGCGGTGAAACCAGTCTCGCCAGAAGCGACGCGTAATGTCGGTCCGGCCGCTTCATCTCACAATACCGCTGAACCAAAGTATGACATCTTTGGTAAGCAAGATGACTTATATCGCCCACAACTCACTTGTGTTCTACTCGTGCATATGACATCAACGCATAAAACCAGGCTCGGATGCCTTTGTTGGGGAAACGTAGTAATTTCAAAAATTTCCTACGCACACGCAAGACCATGGTGATGGCATAGCAACGAGAGGGGAGAGTGTATGTCCACGTACCCTCGTGAGACCGTGGCGGAAGCGTTATAACAACGCGGTTGATGTAGTCGACGTCTTCACGATCCGACCGATCCAAGTACCGAACGTCACGGCACCTCCGAGTTCTGCACACGTTCAGCTCGATGGCGATCCCGGACTCGATCCAAAGAAAGTGTCGGGGATGAGTTCCACAAGACGACGGCGTGGTGACGATGATGATGCTCCACCGACGCAGGGCTTCTCCTAAGCTCATGACGATATGACTTCTCCGGCGCAGGCTTCGCCTAAGCTCCGCGACGATATGACCGAAGTGGAATATGGTGGAAGGGGGCACCGCACACGGCTAAGGAACAATCCGTAGATCAACTTGTGTGTCATGGGGTGCCCCCTTGCCCCCGTATATAAAGGAGCAAAGGGGGGGTGCGGCCAGCCCAAAGGGGGCGCGCCTGGAGGAGTCCTACTCCCGGTAAGGAGCAAAGGGGGGGTGCGGCCAGCCCAAAGGGGGCGCGCCTGGAGGAGTCCTACTCCCACCGGGAGTAGGACTCCCCCCCTTTCCTAGTTGGAATAGGATTGGGGAGGAAGAGAGAAGAGGCGCCGCCCCCTTTCCTTGTCCTATTCGGACTAGAGGGGAGGGGGCGCGGCCTGCCCTGGCCGGCCCTTCCTCTTCTCCCTATGGCCCATCAAGGCCCATTGACCCCCGGGGTTCGGTAACCCCGGTGTTAAGTAACTTCCTGTTTTCATCCGGAACCTTCCGAAGTCCAAACATAGGCTTCCAATATATCAATCTTTATGTCTCGACCATTTCGAGACTCCTCGTCATGTCCGTGATCACATCCGGGACTCGAACAACCTTCGGTACATCAACTTATAAACTCATAATGAGCGCCATCGAAGCGTTAAGCGTGCGGACCCTACGGGTTCGAGAACTATGTAGACATGACCTAGAACCATTCTCGGTCAATAACCAATAAGCGGAACCTGGATGCCCATATTGGTTCCTACATATTCTACGAAGATCTTTATCGGTCAAACCGCATAACAACATACGTTGTTCCCTTTGTCATTGGTATGTTACTTACCCGAGATTCGATCGTCGGTATCCAATACCTAGTTCAATCTCGTTACTGGTAAGTCTCTTTAATCGTTCCGTAATACATCATCTCACAACTAACTCATTAGTTGTAATGCTTGCAAGGCTTATGTGATGTGTATTACCGAGAAGGCCCAGAGATACCTCTCCGACAATCGGAGTGACAAAACCTAATCTCGAAATACGCCAACCCAACAAGTACCTTTGGAGACACCTGTAGTACTCCTTTATGATCACCCGATTACGTTGTGACGTTTGGTAGTACCAAAGTGTTCCTCCGTAAACGGGAGTTGCATAATCTCATAGTTACGGGAACATGTATAAGTCATGAAGAAAGCAATAGCAATATACTAAGCGATCAAGTGCTAAGCTAACGGAATGGGTCATGTCAATCACATCATTCTTCTAATGAGGTGATCCCATTAATCAAATGACAACACATGTCTATGGTTAGGAAACACAACCATCTTTGATTAATGAGCTAGTCTAGTAGAGGCTTACTAGTGACTATCTGTTTGTCTATGTATTCACACATGTATTATGTTTCCGGTTAATACAATTCTAGCATGAATAATAAACATTTATCATGATATAAGGAAACAAATAATAACTTTATTATTGGCTCTAGGGCATATTTCCTTCAGAGGCATAGGGAATGACTTTAATTTTCTCTCTATCTTGTGCAGTGGTCAGGCATTGAGTCTGACTCAACTTCACACCTTGTAACACAGGCAAGAACCCTTTCTTTGCTTGATCCATTTTGAACTTTTTCAAAACTTTATCAAGGTATGTGCTTTGTGAAAGTCCAATTAAGCGTCTTGATCTATCTCTATAGATCTTGATGCCCAATATATATGCAGCTTCTCCGAGGTCTTTCATTGAAAAATTCTTATTCAAGTATCCTTTTATGATATTTAGAAATTCAATATCATTTCCGATCAACAATATGTCATCCGCATATAATATCAGAAATGCTACAGAGCTCCCACTCACTTTCTTATAAATACAGGCTTCTCCAAAATTCTATATAAAACCATATGCTTTGATCACACTATCAAAGCGTATATTCCAACTCCGAGAAGCTTGCACCAGTCCATAAATGGATCGCTGGAGCTTGCACACTTTGTTAGCTCCTTTTGGATCGACAAAACCTTCTGGTTGCATCATATACAACTCTTCTTTAAGATATCCATTAAGGAACGCGGTTTTGACATCCATTTGCCAAATTTCATAACCATAAAATGCGGCAATTGCTAACATGATTCGGACAGACTTAAGCATCACTACGGGTGAGATGGTCTCATCGTAGTCAACTCCTTGAACTTGTCGAAAACCTTTTGCAACAAGTCGTGCTTTGTAGATAGTAACATTACCGTCAGCGTCAGTCTTCTTCTTGAAGATCCATTTTTTTTCTATGGCTTGACGATCATTGGGCAAGTCAACCAAAGTCCACACTTTGTTCTCATACATGGATCACATCTCAGATTTCATGGCCTCAAGCCATTTTGCGGAATCTGGGATCATCATCACTTCCTCATAGTTCGTAGGTTTGTCATGGTCAAGTAACATGACCTCCAGAATAGGATTACCGTACCACTTTGGTGCGGATCTTACTCTGGTTGACCTACGAGGTTCGGTAGTAACTTGATCAGAAGTTTCATGATCATCATCATTAGCTTCCTCACTAATTGGTGTAGGAATCACTGGAACTGATTTATGTGATGAACTACCTTCCAACAAGGGAGCAGGTACAATTACCTCATCAAGTTCTACTTTCCTCCCACTCACTTCTTTCGAGAGAAACAGCTTCTCTAGAAAGGATCCATTCTTAGCAACGAATATCTTGCCTTCGGATATGTGACAGAAGGTGTACCCAACAGTCTCCTTTGGGTATCCAATGAAGACACATTTATCTGATTTGGGTTCGAGCTTATCATGTTGAAGCTTTTTCACATAAGCATCGCAACCCCAAACTTTAAGAAACGACAACTTGGGTTTCTTGCCAAACCACAGTTCATATGGTGTCGTCTCACCGGATTTAGATGGTGCCCTATTTAACGTGAATGCAGTCGTCTCTAAAGCATAACCCCAAAATGATAGCAGTAAATCAGTAAGAGACATCATAGATCGCACCATATGTAATAAAGTACGATTACGACATTCGGACACACCATTACGCTGTGGTGTTCCAGGTGGCGTGAGTTGTGAAACTATTCCACATTGTTTCAAATGAAGACCAAACTCGTAACTCAAATATTCACCTCCACGATCAGATCATAGAAACCTTATTTTCTTGTTACGATGATTTTCTACTTCACTCTGAAATTCTTTGAACTTTTCAAATATTTCAGACTTATGTTTCATCAAGTAGATATACCATATCTGCTCAAATCATCTGTGAAGGTCAGAAAATAACGGTACCCGCCACGAGCCTCAACACTCATCGGACCGCATACATCAGTATGTATTATTTCCAACAAGTCTGTTGCTCGCTCCATTGTTCCGGAGAACGGGGTCTTGGTCATCTTGCCCATGAGGCATGGTTCGCAAGCATCAAGTGATTCCAAAAGCCTATCAGAATGGAGTTTCTTCATGCGTTTTACACCAATATGACCTAAACGGCGGTGCCACAAATAAGTTGCACTATCATTATTAAACTTATATCTTTTGGCTTCAATACTATGAATATGTGTATCACTACTACCGAGATTCAACAAAAATAGACCACTCATCAGGGGTGCATGACCAAAAAGATATTACTCATATAAATAGAACAACCATTATTCTCGGATTTAAATGAATAACCGTCTCGCATCAAACAAGATCCTGATATAATGTTCATGCTTAACGCTGGCACCAAATAACAATTATTCAGGTCTAAAAATAATCCCGAAGGTAGATGTAGAGGTAGCGTGCCGACGGCAATCACATCGACTTTGGAACCATTTCCCACGCGCATCGTCACCTTGTCCTTAGCCAATCTTCGCTTAATCCGTAGCCCCTGTTTCGAGTTGCAAATATGAGCAACAGATGCAGTATAAAATACCCAGGCGCTACTACGAGCATTAGTAAGGTACACATCAATAACATGTATATCAAATATACCTTTCACTTTGCCATCCTTCTTATCCGCCAAATACTCGGGGCAATTCCGCTTCTAGTGACCAGTCCCTTTGCAGAAGAAGCACTTTCGATCTCGAGCTTAGGTCCAGACTTGGGCTTCTTCACTTGAGCAGCATCTTGCTTGCCATTCTTCTTGAAGTTCCCCTTCTTCCCTTTGCCCTTTTTCTTGAAACTAGTGGTCTTGTTAACCATCAACACTTGATGCTCCTTCTTGATTTCTACCTCCGCAGCCTTTTGTTGGGAAACATAGTATTTCAAAAATTTCCTAAGATCACGCAAGATCTATCTAGGAGAAGCATAGCAACGAGCGGGGAGAGTGTGTCCACGTACCCTCATAGACCGAAATCGAAAGCGTTAAGTAACGCGGTTGATGTAGTCGAACGTCTTCGTGATCCAACCGATCAAGTACCGAACGCACGGCACCTCCGTGATCTGCACACGTTCAGCTCGGTGACGTCCCTTGAACACTAGATCTAGCTGAGGCCGAGGGAGAGTTTCGTCAGCACGACGGCGTGGTGACGGTGATGATGAAATTACCGGTGCAGGGCTTCGCCTAAGCACTACGACGATATGACCGAGGTGTTAACTATGGAGGGGGCACCGCACACGGCTAGGAACAATTGATGTGCCTTCTAGGGGTGCCCTCCCCACGTATATAAAGGAGGGAGATGGAGGGAGGCAGCCTAGGGCGTGCCCAAGTTGGAGGAATCCTACTTGGGCCCCAAGTCCACCCGCCCCCTTACCATATTTGGACAAGGGGAAAGGAAGGAGGGAGGGAAGGAAGTAGGAGTCCTACTTCATACTTTCCTTTTACTCCTCTCCATTCCCTTTCTCCCCATGTGGCTGGCCCTATATGGGGCGCACCAGCCCCTTGTGGGCTGGTGTGTTCCCTTACTTGCCCCATAAAGCCCATATCTTTGCCGGGGTATCCCGGAACCCCTTCCGGTACCCGGTATCACCCAGAACACTTCCGCTGTCCGAATATAGCCTTCCAATATATGAATCTTTACCTCTCGACCATTTCGAGACTCCTTGTCATGTCCGTGATATCATCCGGGACTCCGAATAAACTTCGGTCATCAAATCACATAACTCATAATACAAATCGTCATCGAAGGTTAAGCGTGCGGACCCTACGGGTTCGAGAACTATGTAGACATGACCGAGACACATCTCCGGTCAATAACTAATAGCGGAACCTGGATGCTCATATTGGCTCCTACATATTCTACGAAGATCTTTGTCGGTCAAACCGCATAACAACATACGTTGTTCCCTTTGTCATCGGTATGTTACTTGCCCAAGATTCGATCGTCGGTATCCTCATACCTAGTTCAATCTCGTTACCGGCAAGTATCTTTACTCATTCCGTAATGCATCATCCCGCAACTAACTCATTAGTCACATTGCTTGCAAGGCTTATAGTGATGTGCATTATCGAGAGGGCCCAGAGATACCTCTCCGATACCCGGAGTGACAAATCTGTCGGTGTACAAAAGTAGGGCGCTCCTTTTTACCCCTTTACTTGTGCACGAATAGTCGGAGCCGCGCCCACGGCCACACTAAGAAGGGCAGGGGAGGGAAGCCGGAGAGAAAGCCAAAGGCACAAGACGACCAGAGGCAACACCAAGACCAGAAAACACAAAGAGCAAAGGGGGCAAGGCGGACTCCCCCGGCAAGACCCTTCCGGGGCAACTTGCCCAACACCAGCAGAGCGAGCCACCCTTGAGCCCACAGGTTCCAACCCAACCAACTACGTGGGGACCAGGGCTCGGGAGGCACCTCCGTGGTGGCATGCAGATCTTTGTCAAGATCATAAACACACAAGATCAGATGAGGATCAGAAGATGGCGACCCTCGACGGGATCCTAGCCAAGGAGATCCACAAGACCCCCGGCAAGCGTCTTGCCAGGGATGACTACGACACCACGGCAAGACCCTTGCCCGGCCCCCCGGCAAGGCCCTTATTGACGGCGTCAGCGGGGCCACTGCCAGGCCCGCACCAGCCAAGACTCTGCCGCCGTTCGCATGCAGCTGCCAGCCCAACCAGCTGGGCAGGCACCTGCGTGGCAACATGCAGCTTCTAGGCCAAATCAGCAAGCACCTGCGTGGTGGCATGCAGATCTTCGTGAAGGCCCTACCGCCACGCCACCTCAGCTGCCTGTCTGCCTACATGGCGCTGCATGCATCGCTGGCCTAGGCGCGTGTCGAAGCAAGGAGGAGCAGTGACGGACGGGACGGGCCTCGCTCCCGTCCCCGATAAAGCTAAGGGACACCTAAGTGATGCATTTAATGCGTCTTGTCCTGTAATACGTGCGATAAGCTCGCGCACAGTAGGCACTTACACCTCCTGTGTGCCATTGTGGCAGCCCCTTTCGACTATAAAAGGAGGCCCATGGCATACTAGAGAGGGATTCGGCTCTTTTGAACTACACAACCACGGTAGCTAGTCCGAAAGCTCAAGAACACTCAATAAATCCACCAAAGAAGGACTAGGGTTTTACGCATCCTCGCGGCCCGAACCTGGGTAAACGATCCTTGTGCTGGCTCCTGGACCTGCTCTTTTCACAACCCCGCGCCCGCCGACTGTAGAAGGGATTCCAGTGATCCCATAGGTGTCGTTCCCACCGACATCTTTGGCGCGCCAGGTAGGGGGGCGCTGTTGTGAGAATCTGGTCTAGCAGTTAGCCTAGCAGTTCTTCATCGCCATGGCTCCCAAGAAGAAGGCGGCCACGACGGTCGGTTCGTCAGGGGCCAGATGGCCCGTACGAGTGAGGGCGAGTAGCAGGCCGGTCGCAGACAGGACCCGAGGAGCGGCCCGCGAGCACAAACATCGCTCTGGCAGTCAGAGCCTGGCGAGCGGTGTCGTTCATGCGCAAGACGACGGGCTGCACGCCACAAAATCCTGAGACGGAGCTGGGCCCCCCGCAGGTGGCGCGGGGCCCTCTGGGGTCGCCGCCGTGCCACCCACCGGCGGCGCGACGACCTCCAGGACGCCCACCCTGGCACCCACTGCGCTCTCTTCCCATGGTGTGCACGACGAGCAGCGTCACCACGCCGGTGACCCTGAGCACCGCCGTGGGAAGAGCCCTGTGCATCATCTGCGGGACGAAGGAGGCTAGCATGCCCGCCGAAGTGCTGACGACAATGGCACGCAGCCGCTGGGCCGTGATGGAGCTCCTTCTAATGTGGTTAGAAGTCGAAGCGCGGCACGGTCCATGCAGCTCTCGCCACCACCCACGCCAGCAGAAGCTTTGGCGCGCGCGCAGCTGCTCCTCGACTTCCCTCCTGCTGCGGAGAAGCTCGACGAGTGGAGAGCCACCATCCGAAGCCTCGTCGCCGTCGCCAACAAAGACGAGCCACGGCTGGTGGGGCCCTTGGGCTGGCGCTCCGTCGAGCCACCACACGCCAGCGGGGGAAAGACCGGGGGAGCTGCTGCCACAGTGCACTCCCCTCCCCTGCGCCAGTTGCCGCCGGTGTCGGTCCGTCGCGACGATGCATGTGATAGCATTTCCATAGCGTCGTCCGACCCACGGACCCACCGCGACCAGCGTCATGTTCTTCGAGAACGAGCTCATGAAGACGCTCGAACCACTATCGAGCGCCGGCGCGATACACGCCACCAGTCGGATAAGCGGGCGGGACCCGCTATGGACCACCCAGCACCAGGGGGCTCCGGCGGCCTACCTTACTGAAAGTGCAACTATCCCTAGGTGGTTTTGGTAATTCCTAACAACATATAACTCACTGAGCTAACATTATTCCAAGATAAATATTTCAGGAAAAGCTCAATGAATGGCATGGCATGGATGAGAAAAGTGGACCCCTCAAAATACTAAGGATAAAAGGATTGGCTCAAGCTCAAAGCTCAAGACTCTACATTTTATATTTTAGTGATCCAAGATCACATTGAGTCTATAGGAAAAGCCAATACTATCAAGGAGGGATGAGGTGTTGCTTAATGAGGTTCTTGCTTCATAGTGCTTAGTGATATGCTCCAAAACCCTCAACTACTTTCCCACATCCACATATGACCTAAACCAAAAGTCTAACTCGGCCACACCGATTCTTTCTATCCGGCGCCACTACCACAAACCCTAGGCAAATCGGTCTCACCGACAGGGATCTCGGTCTCACCGAGATGGGATTGTAATCTCTCTGTTTCCCTTCGTAACGTTTCTGTCACACCGATATGAGCGATCGGTCCCACCGACATTGCAATGTAAACTCTCTGTTTCCTTTTCGTAACATTTCGGTCCCATCAAAATGAGTGAACCGGTCCCACCGAGTTTACCTGACCAACTCTGTGGTTAGCTTATTACCAAAATCGGTCTCACCGAGTTTGTGTAATCGGTCTCACCGAGATTACGTTATGCCCTAACCCTAACCATATCGGTCCTACCGAGTTGCATGTCGGTCCCACCGAAAATCCTAACGGTCACTAGATTTGCTGAATCGGTCTCGACCGAGTTTATCAATTCGGTCCCACCGAGTTTGGCAAGTTGTGTGTAGCAGTTAGATTTTGTGTGGAGGCTATATATACCCCTCCACCTCCTCTTCATTCGTGGAGAGAGCCATCGTAACGAACCTACACTTCCAATACACACTTTACGAGAGAGAACCACCTACACTTGTGTTGAGGCCAAGATATTCCATTCCTACCATATGAATCTTGATCTCTAGCCTTCCCCAAGTTGCTTTCCACTCAAATCTTGTTTCCACCAAATCCAAATCCTGAGAGAGAGAGAGAGTTGAGTGTTGGGGAGACTATCATTTGAAGCACAAGAGCAAGGAGTTCATCATCAACACACCATTTGTTACTTCTTGGAGAGTGGTGTCTCCTAGATTGGCTAGGTATCACTTGGGAGCCTCCGACAAGATTGTGGAGTTGAACCAAGGAGTTTGTAAGGGCAAGGGGATCGCCTACTTCGTGAAGATCTACCGCTAGTGAGGAAAGTCCTTCGTGGGCGACGACCATGGTGGGATAGACAAGGTTGCTTCTTAGTGGACCCTTCATGGGTGGAGCCCTCCGTGGACTCGCGCAACAGTTACCCTTCGTGGGTTGAAGTCTCCATCAATGTGGATGTACGATAGCACCACCCTATCGGAACCACGACAAAAACATCCATGTCTCCAATTGCATTTGAATCCTCCAAACCCTTCCCTTTATATTCTTGCAAGTTGCATGCTTTACTTTCCGCTGCTCATATACTCTTTGCATGCGTGCTTGAATTGTGTTAAGATTGCTTGACTTGTTCTAAAGTTGCTAAAATCTGCCAAGAACTAAAATTGGGAAAAGGATAAGTTTTTATTTGGTCAAGTAGTCTAATCACCCCCCTTTGGACATACTTTCGATCCTACAAGTGGTATCAGAGCTTTGGTCTCCATTTGCTTTGATTTCCATAGCTTTTGGTAGTCATAGCCTTGGTTTCACAACCTAGGAGAGTATGGCGTCTAGCGAGGGAAATTGTCACCGTAGAGGTCCTTACTTTGATGGTACTAATTTTGCTAGTTGGAAGCATAAGATGAAAATGCATATTCTTAGACATAACCCCGCCGTTTGGGCTATTGTGTGTATTGTCTTGCAAGGTGAATTATTTGATGGGAGAGAACCGAACCGTGAAGCTAGCGCGGAAGAGTTGAATATGCTGCAATACAATGATCAAGCTTGTGATATCCTCTTCAACGGATTGTGCCCCGAAGAATTCAACAAAATCAGCCGTCTTGAGAATGCAATGGAAATTTGGGATACTTTGATTGATATGCATGAAGGTACCAACTCCGTCAAGGAATCCAAGTTGGATGTGCTTCAAAGTCAACTTGACAAGTTCAAAATGAAGGATGGTGAAGGTGTCGCTGAAATGTATTCTTGGCTTGCTCTTATCACAAATGAGATTGCCGGCTTAGGAAGTGAAGAGATGACCGACAAATTCATCATCAAGATGATCCTAAGAGCTTTGGACGGAAAATATGATACCGTGTGCACATTGATCCAAATGATGCCCAATTACAAATATCTCAAGCCAATGGAAGTCATTGGAAGAATTGTTGCTCATGAGATGTCACTCAAGGATAAGGAGGAACTTAACAATAAGTCAAGTGGTGCTTACAAAGCCTCATGTGAAGCCCCCACATCGTCAAGTGAAAAACAAACCTTCAATGAAGAATTGAGCTTAATGGTTAAGAACTTCAACAAACTCTACAAGAGTAGAAGCAAAGAGAGAAGCTCCAAGTCAAGGCCCTACAATGACAAAAGATATTCTAGTCGAGAGCGTAATTGCTACAATTGTGGAAGACCCGGACACTATTCCAATGAGTGTACGGCACCCTACAAAAGAAGAGAAGAATCACCTAAGAGGAGAAGTAGATGAGAATAATCACCACCAAGAGAGGAGGAGTAGAGATGATCGAAGAACATCCCGGAGAAGCAAGGATTCGGAAAGGAAGGACAAGTCATCAAGGAGCTACACAAAACGAAGACATCAAGCTCATGTTGGTGAATGGGTATCCGGCTCCGACTCCGACAATCACTCCGAGAGAAGCTATCACTCTGACTCCGAATATACTCAAGATGAAGGTGTTGCCGGTCTAGCACTTGTGTCAACCAACTCCCACGACATATTTGATTCACCAAATGAAGGACTTGGAAGATGCTTCATGGCTAAAGGCCCAAAGGTAACACACCCCGAGTATGTTGATTTCAATAGTGATGAAGATGACTTGTTAGGTGATGATGA
Organism: Aegilops bicornis; assembly: GCA_021605145.1. Taxonomy (NCBI): domain Eukaryota; kingdom Viridiplantae; phylum Streptophyta; class Magnoliopsida; order Poales; family Poaceae; genus Aegilops; species Aegilops bicornis. Next base: position 783,445,719 of record CM038670.1, read on the forward strand.
TTTACTTGTTGACAACTCTAGTGATGAATACTATGATGAAACATCAATTAATCATGCTAGTCAAGATAAAACGAATAACAATGATAAGGAGAAGATTGAGCTTCTAACTAAAGAACTAAACACTCTTAAGTTAGCTCATGAAACTATCTTAGAAGATCATCGAGAACTTTCAAGGACTCATGAGAAGTTACGCTTTGAAAAGTTCAACCTTGAGCAAGAGCATGAGTTCTTAAAGGCAATCAATGATGATCTTCGTAAGAAAAGTTCTTCTTACATTGCCAAGCATTTACTCGTATCTACTTACATGCCTCAAGTCAAGTCTAGTAACAAGAACAAGAAGGATTCTTCCTCTAGTAGTAACAATAATCATGCTAAATCCAATGTTGTTGGTTCTAGTAGTTCTCTTGATTCCACTAATGATTCTCTTAGCCAAGTTACACTTGAGCAAGAAAATATCTTATTGAAGGGAATTATATAGAAAGGTGTTTACAAGAGCCTTGCCAGGAGTAAGCAATTTGAGGAAATTGTATGCAAGCAAGGAAGGCACCGGAAGAATCAAGGTGTTGGTTTTGAACGAAAGTTCAATGCCGATGGATTTGAGTGGGAAGAAGATCAATACCCCAAGACGAAGTTTGTCCCTCAACAAGAGAAGTATGATCCTACTTCCTTCAAGGGGACACAAGCCCAAGATGATCTTCCACCACAAGACCACAAGCAAAAAGGCAAGGACAAGATTCAAGAAGAGATTGATGCATTTGAAGAAGCTCCAAAGGCCTTGGTCAAGTGGGTTCCCAAGACTCCGTCAAGCTCTACTTCATCTAGTACAACTACAACTCCAAGGATTCCCATCAAGATGATGTGGGTCCCGAAGAAGAAGAACTAGAGAGTTCTTGAGGGTGACTCCGCCAACATATTTCACTCATATCATTTTGGCAATAACTAGTGCAATCAACTTCCACATCTTGCACTTGTTCAAGGAGTCACAAACCCTCTTGTTGGTAAGACAAGGGACAAGGTAATCTAATGCTCTCATAGACATCATCTTGTGTGTGCATCACTCTATGTCTATGGATATCCTTGTTTGTTCCTTGTGGGACTAACCCGTGTAGGTATTGAAAGTGCAACTCACTCCAAAGGATTGCTCCAAATGATCTACATCAACATTGAGCATCCACATCTTCAACACCTACATGAAGTGATCATCGACAAAACCCAAGGTTAGTTCATCCCTCTAAGGGGGGATCTCACATCTTGGGGGTTCTTTACTCTAAGAATTGAGTCAAAGGAACTCTAATGGTGTGAACACATCAATGCATTATGTAAAAGTGGTAACCCCACTTGAACTTGAACGATGAGTACGACCTATGATCAAATGTTCTCATTTGACTCCTAAGTCAATATACTCATATATAGATGACCTAGTCATTGCCAATTTCTTGATAGATGCTAGAATTGGTTGTGCATGCTTATACATATTTCATTTGCCATTTTATTGTGTGAGCATGTTGGTTGCATATTTTACTCATTCGAGGACATCCACTTGTTGTTTTGATTGATTGGTTTCTTTTTCTTTTGCCAAGTGGATGGACAAGAATGCCTAAGAACCTTCTCTAGCTATCTATGCTTTTCTTGTGTCAAACTCTATTCATGCTACATCACAAAATTTGATCAAGTCAGATTCGAACCACTCTGTGTGAGGAGCACTTGGAGTCCCCGATTTGTCATAGACTTAAACTTCCAAAACTTCTTTGTGCGTTTCGGTTTGACCGATTCCCATTTCGGTCATACCGAGATCACTGAGTCGATCTAGGTTTTCAATCTCGGTGCAACTGATTTGAACTTTTCGGTCACACCGAGTTGTTGTAGCTTCTAGCAGTTATCCATCTCGATGCCACCGAGTTGTTCCACTCGGTCACACCGACAGGGTCGGGCTATATATACCCACGGGCAAAACTTTGGAAATTTTCTCCGAACTCTTTCGCTTCGCGCTCAGCCCGCTCTGCCTCCGTGGTCTCCAGATCGTCCTCCTAAATGCTTGACTGCCTCCTGCCTTTGGTCTCCGCCAAATCAACGTGAATCATCCCCGCCGTTGCCGCCGTAGCGAGTTCATCGCCGAACTAGGGTATGAACTCGATCACTGTGCTATCCCTATCTGATTCCTAGCACATTGTGTTCGCCATGAATCTTGCCACGATTGAAACTATCTTATCTAGTCAAAACACTCTGTAGATTAGAGATGAATTGAAAATTTAGGGTTAGGTTTACGCGAAACCATCTCGGACCAACCGAGTTGTAGAACTCGGTACCACCGATTCGGCTAAGGCCATTGCACATGTAATTCTCGGTCTGACCGAGAATTGCAAATCGGTGTGACCGAGTTCAGGACTTTGTGAAACCCTAGCAGTCTCGGTGCCGCCGAACAGTGACTCGGTCTGACCGAGTTCACTAGTTTAGGTTCCAAAAGCTGCTTCGGTATCACTGAGTTTACAAATCGGTAGATCCGAAATGCTTTCTGTGGAAAACTAGAACTAAGTTTTTGACTCATTCTTTTGCAAAAACCTCTGTATTTTGTGATGCTCATCCACTCTATCTCATCTATATCTACTCACAGGGTCTGTTGTCAGTGTTTGCAATATGTCTGATCAAAGTGACAGCCAGAACAGGGAAGAGGAGCAGGTTCAAGTGAGTGAGGGCACTAGTCCCTCTAGCAGCTATGATGATGGCAGCAGGAGCACCCCAAGCAACCTACCCAAAGCTGCTACCAGGGCCAGAAAGAAGAGAACCTCAGAATCTGAGGATGAAGACTATGTGGCTGTTGAGGATGAGGCCACTTCCAAGAAAAAGGTGCTCAAGAAAGAATATGGCTCAGCTGCAACCACTAAGTCTGGTATGAAGACCAAAGCACCTGCCAAAAGGATTCACATGTCTAAAGCCAGAGCCTCCACTCAAGCATCTTTGGAAGCTGAACCCAAAGAGGCTGCTGCAGAAGGGAAGAAGGGAAAGAAATGGTCAAGAAGACCATGGCCAGGGTTGTTGGAAAGCCTTCCATGATGGAAGAGGAAGAAGAAGAAGAGGATCTTGCAAAGCACCCAAAGCTCGAAGCTTATGGGTGATGCCATCAGTCGAGGGCTGCTTCATCTAAGCCCAAAGAAGCACCCAAGGCTGCCTCCAAGCCCAAGGCGCACATAAGACGAATACGGGAGCATTCCACCATCGAGAAGAACAAGGCCCCAAAGGTTCAAACAAGGTCAAGAGGAAGATGATGAAGAGCATGTCTTGAGAAAATTGAAGCCTAAAATTCTAGATCATGATGATGCCCATCCTGTAGCTGAGAACATGAAGCTGAGAAAGGATGCAGGACTCAGACAGTGGAGGTTGACTAATCTATATGCCACCAGAAGGAGAACTGTTGTAGACTACAGGTTCCACACAAAGGAACATCAGGATTTCTATGAGACAGTGCTGCTGGACAAGAAGCCAATTGTGTGTGACATGAGATGGGTGAACTGGGAATACATCAAAGAGAATGAAGAACACTATCCTGGTGTGTATGACAACTTCAGTGCGTGTGGAGTGGCAGACTTTGTTGGGCAGAAGCTCACAAAGTGGAATGATGAGCTAATAATGCAATTCTACTCCACAACACACTTCTATCCAGATGGCAGGATAGTATGGATGTCTGAAGGTACTAGGTACCAATCATCAATTGAAGAATGGGCTAATCTGATCAATGCACCTAAGGAGAAAGAGGATGACTTGGATGTCTATGCCAAGAAGAAGATGGATCACAACACTATGGCACATATGTACAAGGAGATCCCAGATGCTGCTGTTGAAACACACAAGTTTGGATCAGTACATTACCTTCTGTCAGGACTGCCAACCATCAACTGGATCCTCAGGCATACTCTTTTGCCCAAGTTAGGTGATCACAACATGATCAGAGGCCATGCAATAAATCTGCTACACTTATTTGATGTGCCACAAAAGTTCAAGGTCATGAGTCTTATAGTTGAAACTATCAAGAGGACAACTGCTGACCAAAAGAGAAGTTGTGGGTATGCCCCACAGATCCAGGAGTTGATTAACTCCAAGATGGGCACTGGCACATACTTGTTGGACAAGGATCATATGCCTATCTATCCAGATTTTGAGGACAACCAAGTGGTTATGGATGAAGATGAACCATCTTCCGTGCAAGCACAAGCAAAGAAGGAGAAGGCAAGGACTGAGAAGGCTGCCAAGATGCCAACAACGGAAGAGGCATCTCAGTACTTCTTGAAGAGCAAACAGGATCATCTTGGCTACTTGATTGCATCCACTCTGAGGATTGAGAACGGGTTGGCCACCTTGACTCAAAAACAGGAGAGCCCAGAGAGGATCATGGAGCAGAAGTTCTATGACTTGGATGTGAAGGTAACTGAGATCCAGTCTGTTGTTGAGCAACTCCAGGATGATATGCAGAAGAGGAAGGGCAAGACAACCACTGAGGCATTTGCCAGAGTGCCTAGAGCTCAGAGGTCAGCTGCAGTGCTAGTGAAAAACACCAGAGCCATTTCATCTGCACCAGCTACAGCCCCAGTGCAACCAGCTCCAGCACCTACTCAACCAGCTCCATCCACATCTACTGAAGTCTTCGTCCAAGGAGCCATCTCTACACCACCACTTGAAGATCAAGCCTGAGAGACGATTTAGTGCTATGCATTTTCTATGAACTTTTTGGTAACTTCTTGCCAAAGGGGGAGAAAAATGTATAGATCATAGGCTTCGAGAAAGAGCGTTGCTTTTTATTCTCTCTTGCTTTGGTGGTTGAACTTTATTTGCTTGATTGAGATACCTTCTGTCTGTGTGATACCTGGATGATCATGTGTTTGATCATATGCTACATTAATGCTTGTTGGATGACATTATACTTTTATCTCTATATGACCATTCACTTTGCTTGGTGATGAGTGCATGTATTCTATTGTTATCATTTTGAGCGCTCCACCAAGATGTATGTGACATGGAAGAGTAACCCATGAGCCTAACTCTTTGTGCATTTGCAGTCCAAAGCAAATCTTAAACTATGCACAAATTTAGGGGGGGCTCTTGCTTATCACATACTTCTCAAAGCGACAATGTTCTTCACTCTTATTATCATTTGTCGAAGCTTTGATCTATATGTTGTCATCAATTACCAAAAAGAGGGAGATTGAAAGTGCAACTATCCCTAGGTGGTTTTGGTAATTCCTAACAACATATAGCTCATTGAGCTAATGCTATTCCAAGATGAATATTTCAGGAAAGCTCAATGATTGGCATGGCTTGGATGATGAAAGTGGATCCTCAAAATATTAAGGACAAAGGATTGGCTCAAGCTCAAAAGCTCAAGACTCTACATTTTACATTTTAGTGATCCAAGATCACATTGAGTCTATAGGAAAAGCCAATACTATCAAGGAGGGATTAGGTGTTGCTTAATGAGCCTCTTGCTTCATGTGCTTAGTGATATGCTCCAAAACACCCAACTACTTTCCCACTTCCACACATATGACTTAAACCTAAAGTCAAACTCGGCCCTATCGATTCTTTCTATCCGGCGCCACTGAGTTCAGATGTCATAGCCACTACCACAAACCCTAGGCAAATCGGTATCACCGATAGGGATCTCGGTCCCACCGAGATGGGATTGTAATCTCTCTGTTTCCCTTCGTAACGTTTTGGTCCCACCGAGATGAGCGATCGGTCCCACCGAGATTGCAATGTAAACTCTCTGTTTCCTTTTCGTAACATTTTGGTCCCACCAAAATGAGTGAACCGGTCCCTCCGAGTTTACCTGACCAACTCTCTGGTTAGCTTATTACCAAAATCGGTCTCACTGAGTTTGTGTAATCGGTCTCACATAGATTGCGTTATGCCCTAACCCTAACCATATCGGTCCTACCGAGTTGCATGTCTGTCCCACCGAAAATCCTAACGGTCACTAGATTTGCTGAATCGGTCTGACCGAGTTTATCAATTCGGTCCCACCGAGTTTGGCAAGTTGTGTGTAACGGTTAGATTTTGTGTGGAGGCTATATATACCCCTCCACCTCCTCTTCATTCGTGGAGAGAGCCATCAGAATGAACCTACACTTCCAATACACATTTTCTAAGAGAGAACCACCTACACTTGTGTTGAGGCCAAGACATTCCATTCCTACCATATGAATCTTGATCTCTAGCCTTCCCCAAGTTGCTTTCCACTCAAATCTTGTTTCCACCAAATCCAAATCCTGTGAGAGAGAGTTGAGTGTTGGGGAGACTATCATCTGAAGCACAAGAGCAAGGAGTTCATCATCAACACACCATTTGTTACTTCTTGGAGAGTGGTGTCTCCTAGATTGGCTAGGTATCACTTGGGAGCCTCCAACAAGATTGTGGAGTTGAACCAAGGAGTTTGTGAGGGCAAGGAGATCGCCTACTTCGTGAAGATCTACCGCTAGTGAGGCAAGTCCTTCGTGGGCGACGGCCATGGTGGGATAGACAAGGTTGCTTTTTCATGGACCCTTCGTGGGTGGAGCCCTCCGTGGACTCGCGCAACCGTTACCCTTCATGGGTTGAAGTCTCCATCAACGTAGATGTACGATAGCACCACCTATCGGAACCACGACAAAAACAACCGTGTCTCCAATTGCGTTTGAATCCTCCAAACCCTTCCCTTTATATTCTTGCAAGTTGCATGCTTTACTTTTCGCTGCTCATATACTCTTTGCATGCTTGCTTGAATTGTGTTAAGATTGCTTGACTTGTTCTAAAGTTGCTAAAATCTGCCAAGAACTAAAATTGGGAAAAGGATAAGTTTTTATTTGGTCAAGTAGTCTAATCACCCCCCCTCTAGACATACTTTCGATCCTACACTTACGAGGTGGGTTGCCCAGCCTTTACCTGTGAGCTGCTGCAGTTCCAGTGGCCGTCCCACCGCATGTTCAAGCCCGACGTCGGCGAGAAGTACAACGGCAAGACCCATCCGTCAGAGTTCCTCAGCATCTACACCATCGTGATGCAAGCTGCTGGGGCTCGCGATGACAAGGTGCTTGCCAATTACTTCGTGTTGGCACTGAAGCCCAATGTCATGTCTTGGTTGATGCATTTGCCGGCGGATTCCATTTCTTCTTTGTCGGATCTGTGCCATGAGTTCGTTGGTGCCTTCACTGGAGGCCACCAAGCTCATGGCCAGGCCAGTGATTTGCATATCATTCCCCAGAAGGAAGGGGGAAAACCTACGCAAGTACATCCAGAGATTCAGTTGGGTGCAGTACAACATCCCCGATGTTCATCCTGCCGCCGTGATTAGTGCGTTCCATCAGAACGTGTGCAACCACAAGATGCGCGAAGAGCTGGCGATGAACAAGGTTAAGGATGTGGCTGAACTTTATGTTCTGGCCGATAGGTGCGCCCGGGCTGAAGAGGGAAGGAAGTACCCCGGCGAGGACGCCGGCGCGGAAACCGACTCTACTGATGAAGACACCGCCGCCCCGACGAAGAAGGGTCGGCGTCGCAACAGGAAACGCAAGGGCAAGACTGCGCTTGCCGTCGAGGGATCCGACGACACCGGCCCCGCCAAGAAGGCCAAGGCAGACGACCCCAGCAAGGAGATTACCGGGTGCGCCGCTTGCCGGGCCTTGGCGGCCGCCGACAAGCCAGGAGGCTCCGACAAGCAGTATTGCAAGATCCACCGCACCAAGGGCCACAACCTCCAGAACTGCCGACAGGTCGAGCTGCTTGCCGAAAAGCAAAAGGCCGAGTATGAGAGGCGGGACAAGGAGAAGGGTCAGGATGGTGCCGAAGGATCCGGCAAGAAGCGTGGAGGGCAAGGAGGCCGCCGCGGCAAGGATAACCAGCAAGAGAGGCCCGCTCGGGGCCGCGGAAAGAAGAAGGAAGACGATGATCTTGACAAGGACGACGAGTCCGGCGAGCAAGAGTTTCAGAAGGCTACGGAGGCCATGTGCGTCGATGGTGGCGCTTCGCTACACACTTCTCACCGCCAGCTCAAGCAGTGGGTGCGTGAGATTACAGCAGCAGAGCCATCGTTCGGCCTTTCGAGAGGCCACTTTGAAGTGGTCGGCCGCCCCCTCATCTTTGACGCCGAGGACCACCCTGACCGCACAACTGCGGTTGGGTGTTTGGCGTTGTTGGTCTTGCCAACGAGACGCAACCTCAAGGTGAACAAGATGTTGGTTGACGGCGGGTCCGGCCTGAACCTGATCTCGCCTATCGTGATCAAAAGGCTGCAAATTCCTGATGGAGACCTCGAGGAAACGGGTATGTTTTAATGGGTCAATCCGGGAAGGAGCCAGCCGAAGGGGAAGTTCACATTGCCCATGACGTTTGGAGGTGAGTTGAATTACAGGACGAAGAGGATCGTCTTTGATGTGGCCGAGATCCCCTTGCCCTACAATGGGATCCTCGGCCGCCCGGCACTAGCCAAGTTCATGGCTGCATCGCACTACGCCTACAACATGCTGAAGATGCCGGGGCCGATGACCATTATCACCGTCCCCTCTGACAAGAAGGACGCGCTGATCTGTGCTGACCAACTCTATCAAGAAGTAGTTGCAGCAGCTGCCGCCAAGGCACTTGCTCCTGCCGTTGAAGCCCCAGGAGGGAAGAAGAAGACCGGCAAGACCTCTCGCACCCACTCCGGCAAGCGCACCTCTTCGGAGTGTTGTGCTACCGTTGAGGACGTGCCCAAGAGCTCTACCGGCAAGAGCAAGAAGTCCAGAGCTGCACCACCAGGGACCAAGAGGGTGTTCGTCAAGGAGGATGGCACAGGAGGGGCTTTCACCATAAGCTCCACCCTCGACAACAAATAGGAAATCACGCTCGTCACATTCCTACGGGCGAATGTCGATGTGTTTGCGTAGCAAGCATCCAACATCCCCGGCGTTCCAGGGAAGTGATTGAGCACCACCTTGTTGTCTGTCCGCATGCGCGACTCGTCAAGCAGAAGGTCGGGAAGCAAGCTTTGGAATGACAGGAGTTCATCACAGAGGAGATCATGAAATTGGAAGCGGCAGGTTTGGTGAGAGGAGTGCTCCATCCGACGTGGTTGGCCAATCCGGTGGTGGTGCGCAAGGAAAATGGGAAGTGGAGGCTGTGTATTGACTACACAGATATCAATAAGGCTTGTCCCAAGGACCCCTTCCCGTTGTCGCGCATCGACTAGATTGTTGACTCCACGGCCAGGTGTGATCTGTTGTCATTCCTCGACGCCTACTCGGGCTACCACCAGATCTTCATGACAAGAGAAGATGAAGAGAAGACAACATTTATCACCCCATGTGGTACGTATTGCTTTTTACAGATGCCTTTCGGGTTGAAGAGTGCTGGCTCAACATTCGCGAGGGCGGTCCAGATTGGTTTTGAGCCCCAGCTAAATAGAAATATGGAAGCTTATATGGATGACATAGTTGTTAAAACCAAGGACAAGGCGACCCTTGTACAAGACTTAAAAGAGACGTTTGCCAACCTACGCAAGATCAACCTCAAGCTGAACCCTGAGAAGTGTGTCTTTGGCGTCCCGTGAGGAAAACTTCTCGGGTTCTTTGTGTTGCGGCGTGGGATTGAGGCAAACCCAGATAAGATCAAGGCTATCGAGCAGATTGAGGCACCCAAGCGGGTCAAGGATGTGCGCCGGCTCACTGGTTGCGTTGCCGCCATGAGCAGATTCATCTCCAAGTCCACTGAGCGTGCCCTCCCCTTTTTCAAAATCTTGAAGAAGGCAGGCCCAATGTAGTGGACCCCAGAGGCCGAGGCGGCGTTGCAGGATCTGAAGAAATACCTTTCTTCCATGCCAATACTAGTTGCGCCTAAACCACAAGAGCCGTTGTTGTTGTATCTGGCGGCAACGAATCAAGTGGTCAGCGCCGCATTAGTGGCGCAGAGGGAGGTCGACGAAGAGGCAGTGGCAATGGCAGGACCGGCGGATGGCAAGCCAGAGATTCCCCCGGTAGGGCCTGGTGCCGGCAAGGCAAGGCCCCTGGCAGAGTTTGACGCCATCGGGGCAGTGCCCGCGCAGCCAAATGAAGTGGTGCAAAAGAAGAAGATGATGCAGCACCCAGTTTACTTTGTCAGCTCCCTCTTGCAGGGGGCCAGGTCAAGGTACTCCGGTGTGCAGAAATTACTCTTCGGCCTCCTTATGGCCTAAAGGAAGCCGCGTTATTACTTCCAAGCCCACGAGATCACTGTCGTAACCCGCCTCCCGTTGCAACGGATACTGCACAACCAAGATGCAACCGGAAGGATTGTGGAGTGGGCCGTGGAGTTGTCAAGCTTTGGGTTGAAGTTTGAAAGTACTTCGACAATCCAGAGTAGAGTCTTGGCGGAGTTCATTGCAGAATGGACCTCTACACCCGACGAAGAAATCCAGGAGACCGCTCTCCCCGGCAAGGAAGCAAGTCGCGACTGGATCATGTACTTTGATGGGGCTTTCTCGCTACAAGGTGCCGGTGCCGGTGTGCTACTTGTCGCACCCACCGGAGAGCACCTCAAGTATGTAGTCCAGATGCACTTTCCCAGGGAGATGTCCACAAACAACACTGCTGAGTACGAGGGGATGCTTGCCGGTCTCAGGATCGCGGCAGACCTCGGGGTGAAGAAGCTCATCGTCAGGGGTGATTCACAGCTTGTCGTCAAACAAGTCAATAAAGATTACCAGACTCCATTGATGGAGGCCTACGTAGATGAGGTGAGGAAGCTGGAAGAGCGCTTCGACGGTATACAAGCGGAGAACAACATCGCTGACTACCTGTCGAAGTGCGCTGTATTCAAGCTACCTATGGAACCAGGTACCTTTTTGCTCCGGTTAACTCAACCATCCGTCGAACCATCAACGGAGCAAAACAAGCGGAGGAAATCAGGCCCCGGCAAGTACTTTCCCACCGAGCCTCCAGGGGCTGCCGGCAAGGGTGTTGCCGCGGATTCTGAGCTTGCCAAGGGGCAGCTGGCTCCGGCAGGGCGCCAAGCCCTGGCCGTAGAGACGGTTGCCCCCATGGTGGAAGATATGCCTTTGGTCCTTGCCGTCGATCCTCAGGCTCCGGCATGGGCACATCATACCATCCATTTCCTCCAGACAGGGGAACTTCCTGAGGAGCAGGAAGAAGCGGAAAAAGTAGCCCGTCGGTCTGCCTTGTACCAGTTCATCGATGACGTCCTGTACAGAAAAAGACCGAACAATGTGAAATTGAAGTGCATCCCCCGGGAGGAAGGACTGGAGCTGTTGGCAGATATACATGGAGGCATATGTGGTTCCCACATAGGGTCGAGGGCCCTTGCCAGCAAGGCATTCCGGCAAGGCTTCTTCTAGCCCTTGCCTGAAGCTTTGAGGAAGGCAACCTTGTTCTTCGGCGCGTTCAGTCGGCCAAGAATTCCAACGAGTTGACGCCAAAGTGGGAAGGCCCTTATCGGGTAATACGAGTCACCGGGCTTGGCTCAGTCCGCCTGGAGACCGAGGATGCTGTCCCAGTGAGTAACTCCTGGAACATCGAGCATCTTCGCAAGTTTTACCCATAAGGCGCGGCTTGCCGGGCTCCCCGACAAGCCCCCTTTTGTACAAGCTTTGCCGGCAAGGCATGTAACCCTCTGTACAAAGCCAGGCGCAGACCCTGAGCATAAATAAATGAAGCACTGGCGCCCTAAGTTATAGCATGCATGCTAGGTTAAGTCTCTCCCTCGGTTAGGGTTGATAGTGCTTAGCGGTGACTAACCCCTAGCCTAGAGGTCGAGTGTGCATCTTTCTGTTCTCTTTGGTTCGCAGGGCACGCGGACACTTCTGTTGAGCCACTTGGGAAAAAGAGAACAAACCGGCGCTCCGGCCCCGGCAGGCCAAGACTACCAGGGGCTGAAGATACAAGGATCCAACCACAGCAAGCCAAAGTTGTCAGGGAGCTGCGGATTCAGATAAGTCTTTCAACCCCTGTTATGCGTTTCCGTATAGAACTGGGATATGTGAAACCTCGTTTATGTTCTTAAAACCACTGTGCTCCCCCTTTCCTGTACCCAAGAGCTACCTCCTGGGTCGGAATTTGGTAGTATTCGCGGTGGCGAGGAGATGAATGAGGGGCCTAACTCTACTTCACCCCTGCCTCCGCCAAGAGCGCGAGAATGGTCGACTGAAGTGGGGGAAGGGCAAGACCTGTTGCCGGGCGACCATGTTTATCTTAAAAATAACAAGGATTCATCCTTGGCATGGGCCTCGCTCACGCACACAAAACCCATCAAGCACCCTTTTCATTAAAAACATCCCATACAGGTACAGTTGATACGGAATTAAAAACATGAGCAAGGGGGTTACAAGTCTTACTATTAACAAGTGCCCGCATGCTTACAAACTAAAAAGAGATAAGGTGCCCGTAATCCCTTTCTTGTCCCTCTCCACAGAAGGTGGAACAAGGCAGCAGGAGGGCAAAAAGAGCGCCCAGGAAAGGTACGAGGAGCAGAAGGCACCAAGAGAACATCTTGGTGCCGGGAAAAGAGCTGGAAGACGAGGCATCGGGCCGGCAATACGCGACGAAGGCGTCGGTGCCCGCGTACTCCGATTTGACGGCCGCCAGCCGCCTTCTTTGCCTTCTCCGGCCCTCCTACGCCAGCCGCCCAAGGAGACGACGGGGAGCACCCCGATGGAGAGCTTGGCGAGGATGGCCCTCGGCAGGGCGCGTGGCCGAGGGAGGGCCGACACAGTCATTCGAAGTCGGAGTCGGCATCCTGCCGCTCGACTCCCTCGTTGCCGTTGTCGCTGTCCTCCTCGTCACTCCCGCTTGAGGAGGAATCTTCATCGTCGGAGGAGCTCTCCACCAGCACTTCAGGCGAGTGCCAAGATCTCCGAAGACCTTGACGGAGAGCAGGCCGCCCTCCATTAGCTTGAAGTAGAGGACGAGCCCCACCGTCAGGCTATGGATGCGAGCAATTGTCTTCCATCCGCGACGGAGATACATAACATGAGGAGCAGGGAAGTCGGCGTCGACCCGCGTGCCACAAGTCCCTTAGCCCCTCATGTGCAATCTGAGGGTCTGGGGTGGATCGAGCTCCATCCCGTGAGCAAAGGGGGTGGGGAGACGGAGACGACGACGCGGTGGCCGCCATGACGATGAAGAACTTCATGGGGCTGGTCCCCGACGTGACCCTCCGTCGCGGGAGGCACCGCTGGCGGAGGCATGGCCATCGCGCCGCCTCGTCCCCCTCTCCCCCGACCGCTGCTACCTCTTGAGCACTGCGTTGGTTTTCCCTTGAAGAGGAAAGGGTGATGCAGTAGAGCAGCGTAAGTATTTGCTTCAGTTTATGAGAACCAAGGTATCAATCCAATAGGAGGCCATGCGCGAGTCCCACGCACCTACACAAACAAACAAGAACCTCGCAACCGACGCGATAAAGGGGTTGTCAATCCCTTCACGGTCACTTACGAAAGTGAGATCTGATAGAGATGATAAGATAATATTTTTGGTATTTTATAATAAAGATGGAAAGTAAAATAAAAGGCAATAAAAATAGCTAAGTGTTGGAAGATTAATATGATGGAAAATAGACCCGGGGGCCATAGGTTTCACTAGTGGCTTCTCTCAAGATAGCATAAGTATTGCGATGGGTAAACAAATTACTGTCGAGCAATTGATATAATTGAGCATAGTTATTAGAATATCTAGTTATGATCATGTATATAGGCATCACGTCCGCGACAAGTAGACCGACTCCTGCTTGCATCTACTACTGTTACTCCACACATCGACCGCTATCCAGCATGCATCTAGAGGATTAAGTTCATGAAGAACATAGTAACGCATTAAGAAAGATGACATGATGTAGAGGGATAAACTGATGCAATATGATATAACCCCCATCTTTTTATCCTCGATGGCAACAATACAATACGTGCCTTGCTGCCCCTATTGTCACTGGGAAAGGACACAGCAAGATTGAACCCAAAGCTAAGCACTTCTCCCATTGCAAGAAAGATCAATCTAGTAGGCCAAACCAAACAGATAATTCGAAGAGACTTGCAAAGATAACCAATCATACATAAAAGAATTCAGAGGAGATTCAAATATTGTTCATTCTTGATCATAAACCCACAATTCATCGGATCTCGACAAACACACTGCAAAAGAAGATTACATCGAATAGATCTCCACAAGAGAGGGGGAGAACATTGTATTGAGATCCAAAAAGAGAGAAGAAGCCATCTAGCTAATAACTATGGACCCGAAGGTCTGTGGTAAACTACTCACACTTCATCGGAGAGGCCTTCGAGATTATGTAGAGGCCCTCCATGATCGATGCCCCCTCCGGGGAGCTCCGGAAAAGGCCCCAAGATGGGATCTCATGGGTACAGATGGTTGCAGCAGTGGAATTAGGTTTTTGGCTCCGTATCTGGTAGTTTGGGGGTACATAGGTATGTATAGGAGGAAGAAGTACGTCGGTGGATCAACGTGGGGCCCATGAGGGTGGAGGGCGCTGTCGGTGTCAAAACCGGCGGATCTCGGGTAGGGGGTCCCGAACTGTGCGTCTAAGGCGGATGGTAACAAGAGGCAAGGGACACGATGTTTACCCAGGTTCGGGCCCTCTCTATGGAGGTAATACCCTACTTCCTGCTTGATTGATCTTGATGAATATGAGTATTACAAGAGTTAATCTACCACGAGATCGTAGAGGCTAACCCTAGAAGCTAGCCTATGGTATGATTGTTGTTGTCCTACGGACTAAACCCTCCGGTTTATATAGACACCGGAGGGGGCTAGGGTTACACAGAGTTGGTTACAACAGAAGGAGATCTACATATCCATATCACCAAGCTTGCCTTCCACGCCAAGAGAGTCCCATACGGACATGAGACGAAGTCTTCAATCTTGTATCTTCATAGTCCAACAGTCCGGCCAAAGGATATAGTCCGGCTGTCCGGATACCCCCTAATCCAGGACTCCTCAATAGCCCCTGAACCAGGCTTCAATGACGATGAGTCCGGCGCGCAGATTGTCTTCGGCATTGCAAGGCGGGTTCTTCTCCAAATTCTGAATACTTGTTTGAATAGTGTCCGGCTTCCCATAAATGTTGCACCCCTTGGCCTCTGCGCCTAATAATGGAGATCCTCCACGCGTCGAGCGAATGCGAGAAGCCGTGGCATTTTTACAATTGCCACCCTAGCCATGTAGGCAAATCGCCTATTAAAGAGACGGGGATTTATAGATCCATATCATAGCATCCTCCCACAGCGAGTATCCATCGGAGCATGCCTGGAAAAAATCCATTCCAACATGGCCAGTCGCCGCAGCTCCTCCTCTCGCCCCCGTAGCCCTAAGCCCGGTGATTGGAAGAAGTGTTCCGTCCCACATAGCCAACTAGTGAGGCTACAGACCCAGGGATTTCTCCCCCCAGCGTTATGGTCCCTGTTCGAGCCGGGCTTGCCACCTATAATGGCGGAGAACAAGCAGAGAGCTTCCCCAATCCCTCCAAAGGGGAACGTGTATGCCTTGTCCCTTATTTATTAAGGGGACTAGGATTTCCAATTCACCCGTTCTTCCGCGGGCTCCTGGAGTTCTACGGCCTCCAGCTGCATAATTTCACTCCTGCCTCCATATTGCACATTGCTGGCTATGTCGCTCTCTTCGAACTGTTTCTGGGCTGCGAAGCTCACTTCAAGCTATGGAAGAGACTATTCTGCCTCGTACCCCGTACACAGGAGGGGTCACTGTTTCAAGTGGGCGGAGCCGAAATATGGTGCATCGCCGGGACAGGATACCTATCCGGCACCCCGAAGAAGGCATTCGAAGACTGGCCTTCAGAGTGGTTCTATATAGAGGACGTCCCTCTTCCGGATCCTATTCGGATCGGCCTTCCTGTGTTTAATAATGTTCCTCGGAAGAAACGCCTAAGCTGGCGACCAAGGAGCCCTCAGGAGGAAGATGATAGAGACGTTTCTTACCTGATGAGCCGGATAAAGGTGTTGGCTCTATCAGGACTGACTACAACCGAAGTTATGTCAATATGCATTATGCGAGGGTGCATCCGCTTCAATACCGAGGCCGCCCAATGTGGGACTTTAACGGGAAGGCGATGCCACCGCTGCGGCCGTAAGGGGCGGACTCCGTGCCGCCTGGCAAAAACTCTGTCCGATGCAGTACAAGGGAGAGGAAGAGGAGTTCCTCCGCATCAAACCGTGGGACGGATTATCCATGTACAATCATCCGAGCTGGGTAAGCTTCCACTTTTCATGCCCTTCCCTTCCGCATTTCCACAATAAATGTCTTATTTTTCCCGTTCACCGCAGGAGCTGTGTAAGGCAGTAAGGGAGATAAATAGCCCACCTCCACAACCAGAGGAACCTGAACGGTCCCTCGACCCCGGCCTTCAAGAGGATCCGGACATATTCGTGGAGCTAACCGATAAGATATTTTATCAATTAAGCCGTGATGAGGCCATGGTGGCTATTACGACCCGACTATCCAAGAATCTTGCACTGCCTCGCGAGGTAGAAAGTGAGACCAGGGGCCCAACCTTTGAGAAGTATCCCTTTCCACACACCTTACCTTCGGTATCTGCACAGTGTCTTACAGGGAAGGTCCTCCGGATGCCATGCCGAGCCCGTGGCGAGTTATCAGCAAGGGGTACCGAGGCCAGGCAGGCTGAAAAGAAAAGTGGTTCAGACTGAGATGCTGGCGCAGAGGTATGATATAAAACCTCGCTCTGTGGGTTTGTCTTTGAAAACATAATAAAACCCATGTTTCCCAGAAGGAAAAATACTTGCCGGACTGTATCCGGAGAAGTTGTCGATCACGCCTCCACTAGCCGGGCTCCAGGGCCGGACACGGAGGCGGGGCACACGTCGGACGTTCCTCCTACAGAGGATGCGGATAAAATCTCCGCTACAAATTCCGAAGTGGAGAGTGCCATGAATCACAGGCGCCGCCGGGCCGTACTCCGTGACACTTGTTTCTCCCAAGAGGCATTTGATGCCTTCAATTCGGGAGACGCGTACATCCGTGCTGCTCAAAATGGTCTTGCCAGAGTTACGGACTAGTATGTAAAGGATATACGGGTAAGAAAATTTGATGATTATATATATATATATATATATATATATATATATATATATATATATATATATATATATATATCAAGAGCCCCGAGACTTGAAACAGTTGGCACAAGTCGTCCCGCGAACGAGATGCCCGGGTCTGCGGGTGATCTTCTACCAGAGCTCTCACAACTGCACGAAAATTTGATGATTATCTGTGCAGGTTCTTACAGAGAAGAATACCCAATTGTCTCAAGAGCTGGAAGAGTGCAAGGCCCAGCTACGGGCCGCAGTGGCCACATTGAAGGAGTCCGAGAAGGCCCCCTCTGGTAACACATGCTTTAAAGAATGACATGTACCATATAGGATGCAACATGCATGCAATTCTGACAATAAATATTGCAGATGACGCCGGAGTGAATCCGGATGAGCAACATGTCATACGGCGGCTAAAGGTTGGCGAGCGTGTGCTTACAAAGGTTAGGCAGGAGAAAAATGATCTCCAAGATGCCAATACCCAGCTGAGCGTGGAACTAAAGGATGTTCGCGCCAGCTGTCAGACTCCGTGAAGGAGAACAAGCGGCTTCGACGTGACATTTTTAGTAAGTGCTTGAACAAACTTCAAAAAGAGTTCGGCGAGGAAGCCAGCTAACAGAGTTATGTCTGCAGGTATGCTGACAGGTCGTCCCGCGAATGAGATCTCCGGGTCTGCGGGTGATCTTCTACCAGAGCTCTCACAACTGCACGAACAAGTTTGGCAGGTGATGCAAGGTATTGCCCAGGCCTTGTGGCCATCCGTCTCCCTACCCGAAGGCCTTGGAGGACTTGCAGAGAAGCTCAAGGGAGCGCGGCGGCGCTTCTGATTATGGAAGGTATCAGCCTGCTATCAAAGTGCCAGGGAAGCCTGGGCCATGGTGAAGACGCGATATACCAAGGATGACCCAAACCACATGGCCGAGGTCGGACCTATGGGGCCCGATGGGAAAGAAATCCCTGTCAGTTTGGTGTATCACCAAGTAGAGTTAGCCGCCAAGTATTCCCAACAGGATTGTAGGCTAGACAGCTTGTTGGATGGCATAGAAGAAGAATTTAATCAGTCTAAGTGACTATGTAATTTGAATGACATGTAGAATGTCTCTAGCCGGATTGTAAATCATTTGTCATGGTGGACCTTTTCGCTTCAACCTCTGGACCCGATAGTCCGGAGTGTATCCGAATACCAGCTCAGTTATGTAAAAACCGGGGTATGCGTGGAAACCAGGCGTAGGGGTCATAAGTGCTTGAACAGACAAGTACCCAACTAGTTATGTTATATTACATGGGTAGTAAGAAACATCTTCCAGGGAGAATAGTTCCGTTAAGGGTTCCTTTCCCTGGGTACGCATGCCCTAATGTGCATGTCCGAATTGCGAGAAGAGACGCAGGCAAAAACATCTGGGGGCAAGTGGAAAAAAATAAAAAGTCATATTTTATTCATCGACCGGATATTCCCTTAAGAACGCTAGCTTTCGGCTTCACCCAGTCTGAGGTACACATCCGGCTGACCCGACAGTAACAATCGCAGAGGTGCTCCCCTTATGCCCTAACCGAATTAATGGGAACGTAGGGCATAAATACAAGAGCCAGGCAACCCAGCTTGGCCAAAACTTAAGTCATATCGATGCATATAGTGGCGAGAAAAGGTACATGGGGAAGAATAACACATGTGCGGGGCATGAAGCCCATAAAATATTTAAGCTTATGTATAGGAAGCCCCCAGGTATAATGGTAATTTGGCGCATCAAGATTGTGTAGTCAAAACACATTTTAGCCCTTCAAGGCCTCGAAAGAAAAGGGGAAGAAAGAAAGAAAAGATAGATAACTAATGTATAAAAAATTGACAGAGGTAAGGAGACGAACACGGAGTCCGGCACTAGGCATAGAATCTTCGGAGTCTAGCTGCGCTCCATGGATTTGGCTCGAGGCGGTTGTCCGATGCATCCCGCAGACGGCTCGCTCCACCGGTTAAGGCCTGGTCAATAATGAAGGGACCCTCCCATTTGGGCTTGAGCTTGTCCTTTTTCTTATCCGGTAGGCGTAGAATGAGTTCGCCAACATTATAGGTTTTGGCCCGTACTTCTACGCTTTGGTGTCTTCTAGCTTTGTTCTTTGGTAGAATGCGGAGCGAGCTTTTGCCACGTCACGCTCCTCCTCGAGGGCGTCCAAACTGTCCTGCCGATCGAGCTCGGCCTCTCTCTCTTCATACATGTGCACTCGAGGTGAGTCATGAATTATGTCGCAGGGCAGAACCGCCTCTGCGCCGTACACCATAAAGAACGGTGTGTATCCGGTAGTGCGATTCGGCGTGGTCCGCAGCCCCCAGAGTACGGAGTCGAGCTCCTCTACCCAGTGCGTGTTAGATTCCTTTAAGTACCGCACTAATCTGGGTTTGATGCCGCTCATGATAAGACCATTTTCTCGTTCGACTTGACCATTAGTTTGTGGATGATAGACAGAAGCGTAATCGAGCTTGGTGCCCATGTTGCTGCACCATAGTTTCACCTCGTCGGCAGTGAAGTTCGTGCCGTTGTCAGTGATGATGCTGTGGGGGACACCATAACAGTGTACAACCCCGGATATAAAGTCTATCACTGGTCCGGATTCGGCCGTTTTAACAGGTTTGGCTTCTATCCATTTGGTGAATTTATCCACCATTACCAGTAAGTATTTTTTTCTATGGGTTCCCCCTTTAAGGGGTCCAACCATGTCAAGCCCCCAGACCGCAAAAGGCTAGGTAATGGGGATCGTTTGTAGGGCGACAGGTGGCATCTGGCTTTGGTTTGCAAAGAGCTGGCAACCGACGCAGCGTTGGACCAAGTCCTGTGCGTCTGCTCAGGCCGTCGGCCAATAAAATCCTGTACGGAAGGCCTTACTTACATGGGCCCGGGCTGCGGCATGGTGGCCACCGAGTCCGGCGTGAATTTCTGTCAGAAGCTTCCGCCATTCCTCTTCGGAGATGCACCTTTGAAGGACTCCGGTGGTGCTTTTCCTATAGAGCTCTTCCTCGTGGACCTTGTAGGCTTTAGATCGTCGCACAATGCAGCGTGCCTCATTTTGGTCCTTGGGAAGTTCTGCCTGGTTAGGTAGGCCAGGAATGGTTCGATCCATGGGGCGATGGCGACCATTATTACGTGGGCTGAAGGTGTTATTTCGATTGGCGAACGCCGATTATGTCGAAGTGTTCGGTATCTGGCGTTGTAGCCGGGTCCGGACTGTTGTTGCTTGTTTCCCTTCCCATGCCACGGATGGCTTAAACAGCCTTTCCAAGAATATGTTGGGTGGGACGGATCGCGCTTAGCCCGATCACGGGCAAGGACGTCCGCTACCGATTGTTTTCCCGAGCTACATGGTGGAATTCGAGCCCCTCGAACCGAGCTGACATCTTGAGTACGGCATTGCGATAAGCCGCCATTTTCGGATCTTTAGTGTTGAAGTCTCCATTTATTTGGGATATTGCGAGGTTCGAGTCCCCGCACACCTCTAGGCGTTGAATGCCCATGGAGACTGCCATCCGGAGACCATGTAACAGGGCCTCGTATTCGGCGGCATTGTTGGAGTTCCAGATATCTGGATTTGGAGTACGTATTGGACTGTATCTCGGTAGGGGACATCAAGACGACGCCATCCCCGGACCAGCCAACATTTTAGAGCCGTCAAGTGCATAATCCAATTGGAGTATCGCCGTATTCCTTAGGGAGTTAAACACATCCATTCGGCCACAAAATTGGCCAATACCCGCGACTTAATAGCTCGCCGAGGTTTATATGTTATGTCGAACGAGAGGAGCTCTATGGCCCATTTGGCAATCCGGCCTGTGGCGTCGCGGTTGTTTATTATGTCGTTCACTGGAACTTCAGAGGCCACTGTAATTGAACACTCTTGAAAGTAGTGTCGTAGTTTCTGATATGCCATGAATACCGCATACGCTATCTTTTGATAATGCGGGTACCATGATTTGCATGGGGTAAGGACAGAGGATACATAATATACCGGCCTTTGAAGGGGGAATTTATGTCCGTCCGTTTCTCGTTCGACGACGAGTGCTGCGCTTACGACTTGATGAGTTGGCACTATATATAGCAGCATCGGTTCGCTGATGTTTGGCGCGGCCAGGATTGGGTTGGTGGACAGTATGGCTTTTATTTCTTCCAGTCCGGCTGTGGCAGCATCCGTCCACTCGAAGTGTTCGGTGCGCCGAAGAAGGCGATAAAGGGGTAGTGACTTTTCTCCTAATCGGGAGATAAAGCGACTTAAGGCCGCAACGCATCCAGTTAATTTCTGGATTTGCTTGAGGTTTGTTGGGATGGCCAATCGTGACAGGGCTCGGATTTTAGCTGGATTTGCTTCAATCCCTCTACTAGAGACGATGAAACCCAGGAGCTTTCCGGCGGGCACGCCGAAAACGCATTTTTCCGGATTGAGCTTGATGTCGTATGTTCGGAGGTTGTTGAACGTAAGCCTCAAGTCGTCTATTAAAGAGTCGACGTGTCTGGTTTTGATGACCACATCGTCTATGTATGCTTCCACTGTTTTGCCGAGTTGCTTTCCCGGGCATATACGAATCATGCGTTGATACGTTGCATGGCGTTCTTAAGCCCGAAAGGCATTGTGTTGAAACAGAAGGGGGTGTATGGCGTGATGAACGCCGTTGCGGCTTGGTCGGACTCGGCCATCTTGATTTGGTGGTAGCCGGAGTATGCATCGAGGAAGCACAATGAGTCGTGTCCCGCGGTGGCGTCGATAATTTGATCGATGCGGGGGAGGGGGAAGGGATCCTTTGGGCAAGCTTTATTAAGGTCTTTGAAGTCGACACATAAGCGCCAGGATTTGTCCTTCTTTGGTACCATCACCAGGTTTGCTAGCCAGTCCGGGTGTTTTATTTCTCTGATGAATCCGGCCTCCAATAACTTGGCTAGCTCCTCGCCCATAGCTTGTCTCTTTGGTTCAGAGAAGCGCCCAAGAGTCTGCTTGACCGGCTTGAACCCTTTTAGAATGCTAAGGCTATGCTCGGCCAACTTGCGTGGGATTCCTGGCATATCTGATGGGTGCCAGGCAAATATATCCTAGTTCTCGCGCAGGAACTCCTGTAGTGCGGCGTCCACGTCGGGGTTTAACTGTGCCCCAATTGAGGCTGTTTTGGTAGGGTCTGTTGGGTGGACTTGGAATTTGACTATTTCGTCCGCTGGTTTGAAAGAGGTGGACTTGGATCTCTTGTTGAGTATCACGTCATCCCTGTCCACGGTCGAGCGTAGCGCAGTTAACTCCTCTGCCGCTAGGGCTTCGGATAGTGGCTCGAGGGCTAGTGCGGCTGTTTTGTTTTCAGCTGAGCGCTATGTCGAGATCACTAGCTAGAGTGATAATTCCATTGGACCCAGGCATTTTGAGCTTCATGTACCCGTAATGGGGTATATCTTGGAAGATCATGAATGCCTCCCGCCCTAGAAGGGTGTGGTATCCGCTACTGAACGGGGCCACTTGGAATGTTATTTCTTCGGACCTGTAATTTTCCGGTGCGCCGAATACCACATCTAGTGTGATTTTCCCAAGTATAGCGTGCCTCCCATCGGGATGATTCCTCTAAAGGTTGTGCTGCTTTGCTCAATGCGGTTCCAGTCTATTTCCATTTTATGAAGAGTTTCCTCGTAAATGAGGTTTAATCCGCTGCCGCCGTCCATGAGCACTTTAGTGAGCCTAAAGCCGTCCACAATTGGACTAAGGACTAATGCGGCTGGTGCTCGGGATTTCGGCATTTAAGTTCATCGCTGGAACTGAAGGTGATAGCCGTGTCGCTCCATGGATTTATTGCTGCCACCTGGCAGATCTCAGCAAGGCTGCGGAGTGCGCGCTTGCGCCTATTATTTGAGGTGCATGTCTCAAAGACTGTTAAGACCATATTGTAATTCACGGGATGTTGCTCTGCGGTGTTTTGAATGAGGAGATCCTCACCGCTCTTAGCAACCTGCAGGAGTACCCAACATGCTCTAAGGCTGTGTGTTGGTGTGGTATCCGCTGTACTGTTAATTTTGCAGGGTCCGTTAAGCCATCCCTCCAATACGGTTCCGTGCCCTGTAGTGGGCTTTTGCTTTTTGGTGATTGAATCAGGTGACTTACGGGGGTGCACCCTTTTGATTCGGACTGGGTATTTAGCCAAAGTCAGATTATCCCAAAATTCTGTTTTGGTTTTCCAGGCGCTCTCCATTGCACAGTACTTCCGTACTATGGCTGCCAAGTCAGCGAAGTGTGCTATGTTGCAGCGGCTTATGGCGTTAAGGATTCCCTTGTCCGTGCAATTATTGCAGAAGAATGAAATTGCGTCTTCCTCTCGACAGTCCTTGACCTTGTTCATTACAAGGAGGAATCTAGCCCAATAGTGATGTACTGTTTCCTGAGGCTCTTGTCTAATGTGGGAGAGATCGCTTGTATCTGGGTGGGTGGGCGGATTTAAGTCCGAACCCTGACCCGATCTGAGACCCGGGGGCATGGGAGTTTCCGATCTTGGAGGTTCGGGCTCCGGGATGTCGCCCGATAGGTCTGGCCCACTGCCTGATTCTACATTCAGGGCTTGGGGGATGTCCTTCCGTATACAGGTATCCGGCTCGGAGAGCTCTGGAATCAGGACATAGTTTTTCCTCAAGATTGAGGAAAAATTACCGCATTTTTCCTCCACCACCGCTATCTGATGGGTGACCGGCGGAGAGTTAATCTCCCTTTGGTCGGGTTTAAGCCCAATCCGATCATAGTCCATAGCGACTCCCAAAGCGGCGATGCGATCCAAGAGCTTGTTTAGGGAAGAGAGCTCCATCAGATCCATCTGCTCGGCAAGTTCCGAGCCGACGCGGAGGCTGTTTTCAATGACCCAAGAAGTCATCGTCGGCGCAGCAGCCAAACGGGCGGTCATGACAAACTTCGCTTAGCGGAGAGTCGGCCGACAGCCGAGGCTCCCCAGAGGTGACGCTGTCCTTGACAACGAGACGAGACATCCTTCCTTATGGTGGCGGCGGTGGAACTCTCAATGAAAGCACCAATGTCGGTGTCAAAACTGGCGGATCTCGGGTAGGGGTTCCCGAACTGTGCGTCTAAGGCGGATGGTAACAGGAGGCAAGGGACACGATGTTTACCCAGGTTCGGGCCCTCTCTATGGAGGTAATACCCTACTTCCTGCTTGATTGATCTTGATGAATATGAGTATTACAAGAGTTGATCTACCACGAGATCATAGAGGCTAAACCCTAGAAGCTAACCTATGGTATGGTTGTTGTTGTCCTACGGACTAAACCCTC
Organism: Aegilops bicornis; assembly: GCA_021605145.1. Lineage (NCBI taxonomy): Eukaryota > Viridiplantae > Streptophyta > Magnoliopsida > Poales > Poaceae > Aegilops > Aegilops bicornis. Next base: position 783,470,064 of record CM038670.1, read on the forward strand.
CGGTTTATATAGACACCGGAGGGGGCTAGGGTTACACTGCAGTCGGTTACAGAAGGAGATCTACATATCCGTATCGCCAAGCTTTCCTTCCACGCCAAGAGAGTCCCATCTGGACACGAGACGAAGTCTTCAATCTTGTATCTTCATAGTCCAACAGTTCGGCCAAAGGATATAGTCCGGCTGTCCGGATACCCCCTAATCCAGGACTCCCTCAGGCGCGCCCAGGGGGGTAGGCACGACCCCTACCTCGTGCCTTCCTGGTTGATGTCTTGACGTAGGGTCCAAGTCCTCTGGATCACGTTCGTTCCGAAAATCAATTTCCCGAAGGTTTCATTCCGTTTGGACTCCGTTTGATATTCTTTTTCTGCGAAACTCTGAAATAGGCAAAAAATAGCAACTTTGGGCTGGGCCTCCGGTTAATAGGTTAGTCCCAAAAATAATATAAAAGTGTATAATAAAGCCCAATAATGTCCAAAACAGAATATAATATAGCATGGAACAATCAAAAAATATAGATACGTTGGAGACGTATCAAGCATCCCCTAGCTTAATTTCTGCTCGTCCTCGAGTAGGTAAATGATAAAAACAGAATTTTTGATGTGGAATGCTACTTAGCATAATTTCAATGTAATTCTTCTTATTGTGGCACGAATGTTTAGATTTAATATGATTCAAGATAAAAGTTTAATGTTGACATAAAAACAATAATACTTCAAGCATGCTAACCAAGCAATTATGTCTTATCAAAATAACATAGCCAAAGAAAGTTATCCCTACAAAATCATATAGTCTGGCTATGCTCCATCTTCCCCACACAAAATATTCATATCATGTACAACCCCGGTTTTAGCCAAGCAATTGGTTCATACTTTTTAACGCGCTTCAGCCTTTTCAATTCTCACGCAATACCTGAGCGCAAGCCATGGATATAGCACTATGGTGGAATAAGGTATAATGGTAGGTGTTGGGGATATTACCACTAGGCGTAAATCGGCCAGTAGAGGCCGGGTTAACCCCATAAGTAATTCATTATATCTGAAGCCCATGAAGACAGACGGTGACGCTTTATGAAGGCCCAGGGCCCAGAGCCGGTTTAAGGCCTATAGACATAAACCGGTGTTGATATGTAAACTTGTGTTGTAAGATAGAAAGAGCAGAGACCGGGCCGGACACGTTTATGAGCCGGCCTCGGGATTCTGTAAACTGACATGCGTCAACCCATGTATATAAGGGGACGACCCAGCGGCGATTCAAGGACAATAGCCAACAACTCGAGAATCAGGCAAAGCGTATTCGCTCCCTGGTCATCGAAACCCCAACAATTCCATCACAACTAGACGTAGGCTTTTACCTTCATCGTAAGGGGCCGAACTAGTATAAAACTCTCGTGTCCCTTGTCCGGTTTAACCCCTTTAAGCTAACCCGTAGCGATGGCTCCACGACTAAGTCCTTTCACGAGGACATCTGCCGTGACAAAACTACGACAGTTGGCGCCCACCATGGGGCTATCGCATGATGGTTTCGAGTTCTTAGAGGGCAGCTTCGAAGGACTCAAGGGCTATGCTGTGGGCCGGATGACCAAGAGTCGTCGCGGCAAGCTCTACATCAACGATGCAGGCTGGGGCCCCGAGGCCGGCTCAATCGAGTACGGGTACCGGGTCCCCTTTGGTGGCATACATGTTTTCATTGGCAAGATCGGCGAACCGGGCCCTGAGCCGGACATCTGCACCGACCTCGTCGAAACGGCTCAGCGTGCGAGATCTGCCCGGGTCAAGCGTGTCATGAAGCGTGCCTTCATGGGAGTCATCCACGGAGGGGAACCTGAGGATAGATCAGAATCTGGTGGTGAAACCGTCGTTTATTTCTGTGACGAGTCATCGACCGGAGGGACCGAGTCACTGTATCAGTTGCAAGATGGCCGGATTGAGGGTTGTTCCGATGGCGACAGTATTCCAGACCCCTTGGATTTGCCAAACCGGGTTGCGATCTTCATGTCCGGTACACAACCAGCGCTCCACTCTTCGACTGCGGCGGCGATGATTTCCGGATCAACAGCAGCAACAGCGGCCGGGGCGGGAGGCCCTGTGCGACCGCCGGCTCAGGTCCTATCTGACTTATTTGACGCTTTGGCAACGCTGATGGCGGAAGTTAACCCGGCGGATCAGGATGCACACAATGCGGAAATTGCAAAAGTGAAAGATCAGATCACTCAGGCCAAAGCCGACTTGGCAGCTAAGGATTCCAGGATGGCTGCGGAGCGGGCTGCATTGGATGCACAGGATTACCGGCTTATGCTGGATCAGAGCGCGTCGGACGATGTCCTGAGGAGGAGGTACCGATCTCGCCTGCCGCCGGTTTACGAAGCTAAGAACCTCTTTAATACCCCAGGAGCAGGGACCAGTAATCCGCCGGTGGTAAACCGGGCGGAGGCACCTGGAGCAGGGGCGCCGGTTCACCCGCGTCCGGTGGATCTGCCTCATCAGAACAACATTGTGACATAGCATGTCCCGACGCCACCAGGTCATTACTCTAACCCGATGGACAACATTATCGCTGCCGCTTCACGGCTGGCGGCCATCCTGATCGAAGGCGAATCTCCGGCGGCAGTTGAGATGCGTCGGGTTAGGGAGCTTCTTCAGACAACTTTGGTTCAGCAGGAGGCTTATTCATATAGTCGCGATCGGGTCCATTCCACTCCCCGCCCAAGCCGGACTTACAGCAGGCGTATGGATGAACCGGCCGTGTCAAGCAACGCAGGAACCGTGATCCGCCCAGTGGCAATAACCCAGCAGGTAGTGCTGGTGATGCTCAGGAGGTGGTGGGCCGGGCTCGGGCACGTAGAGAGGCCGAGGTAGCGGCGCAACTTGAAGCCCGTCAGATTACTCTGGTTCGTCCAACCACATCGGTGGAACCAGGAGTATTTCTAGCTCTTTGGGAGTACCGTGTCTTGTCGGTGTTGCATAGCGTCTTTGCCCAAGGATTTCAAAGGCCCGCGCAAGGTGCCGAATTACACCGCCGAATTGTCCCCTGAGATATGGGTCGAAAGCTATGAGATGGCCATGGAGATGCTAGATGTGGATGATGCAGCGTGCGCGAAATACTTCACCATGATGCTAGAGGGGACGGCCTGCACTTGGCTAAAGAGCTTACCAGCTAATTCTATCAGGTCATGGGCCGAGTTGAGGCCCGGTTTATCCAAATTTCAAGGATACATGCAAGCAGCCCATGTCGATTGTGGACTTAGCTGCCTGTGTCCAGGAAGAAGGAGAGTCAACAACCCGTTGGGTACGCCGGGTTTCAGAGATTTTGCATTCATCGGACCGCATCAACGCTGATACCACAGTTTTAACATTGGAAGGCAATTGCCGGTTTGAACCCCTGAAGTTGAAGTTGGGACGGCTCAAACGTCATTGTAATGACATGGGAACTCTCATGGCCACTCTGGTGAAGTCTGCCGACTCTAATAGTACCAAGGATCCCAAGTCTGATGATGATAAGACAGGGAAGGGAAAAAGGAGCGGCAACGCCAAGGGGCAGCACCACAACCCGGCGGGTCATGGAAATGGCGGCAAACGTAAGGCGGACCACAGTTTAGACTTTGTGGCTAATACCAACACACATGACAAGGGCCAGCGGTGTAAGGGTAAACCGCCCCAGCGCGGTGGAGGACCGAGTCCTAACCCGGACCGCCTGTCTTATCTGTTGAACCAGCCTTGCCCAAAGCATGGGACGAAGGAGGTACCGTCCACACACCTCTGGAAGGATTGTTATATCATGCAGGAGTTCAAAAATTCTGATCTTTTTCGGTATGATCATGGACCGGGTGGCGGTTCATGGGCCGGGTTATGGCGGAGGAAATTCCGGTTCAGGATTCCACAGTAATCAGGGTGGACATAACAATCAAGGTAATCAGGGCAACCAAGGTGGCTATAATCATCAGGGCAATTAGCAGCAGCAACAGTCGGGTTACCAGAGCAACCTGAAGCAGTTGAATAGCGGACACTATCATGTCTTCACCACTAGCCTGGACAAGCGCGATCAGAAGCTTCATAAAAGGGCGGTGAATGCCGTTGAACCGGCGGTGCCCCGTTATTTGCGCTGGTCCGAGCAGCCGATTGTGTGGAGTAGAGAAGATCATCCGCCCCAGTTGTGATCCGGGTCATCGCTGGTGGTGGCACCTCAGGTGGGAGGCTATAAGTTCACTAAGGTACTCATGGACGGAGGGAGTAGTATCAGTATCCTTTATTATGAAACTTTCCGTCGCATGGGGTTAACAGATAAAAATCTTAAACCGTCCAATACGGTGTTCCATGGTGTGGTGCCTGGTAAATCGGCATATCCTCTTGGTAAGATAGCTTTGGAGGTGGCTTTTGGAGATGAGCATGACTCAAGAGCAGAAACTTTGACCTTTGAAGTGGTGAAAATCAAAAGCCCGTATCATGCCCTGTTTGGACGGCCAGCTTATGCTAAGTTTATGGCACGACCTTGTTATGTCTATCTGCAGCTCAAGATGCCGGATCACAAGGGAATTATAACTGTGCATGGGAGCCGCAAGATCGCTCTGGAGTGTGAAGAAGGTGATGCGGCTTATGCTGAGTCGGTTTGCGCAACAGAAGAGTTAAAGTTTTAGAAAGACAATGTTGATCCGGCAGATATGACTTCATTGAAGAAACCAACTATAGAGCATGATCCAACCCTGAAGTTTAAATCGGCTGATGAGACTAAGCCTGTTGACTTCATGCCTTGCGATTCGTCCAAGCAGTTTAGCATCAGCGCTAACTTGGATCCAAAATAGGAAAGTGCACTCATTGAGTTCATCTGCGAGAATCGGAACATCTTTGCGTGGAAGCCTTCTGACATGCCAGGTGTACCGAGGGAACTCGCTGAGCACACTCTCAATGTTGATCCCAAGTATAAACCGGTCAAGCAGTTTCTCCGCCGGTTCAATGAAGAAAGACGCAAGGCTATTGGAGAAGAAGTAGCCAGGCTCTTGGAGGCTGGATTTATCGTTGAAGTATTCCATCCTGAGTGGTTGGCTAATCCGGTGCTGGTCCTTAAGAAGAACGACACTTGGCGTATGTGTGTGGACTATATAGATCTCAACAAAGCTTATCTAGCAGATCCTTTTGCCCTCCCCCGTATTGATCAAATTATTGATGCTACGGTAGGTTGCGAGCGGTTTAAGATTTTTGGATGCATATTCTGGTTATCATCAGATCAAAATGGCAGTTAAGGACCAGGAGAAGACAGCCTTCATAACTCCCTTCGGAGCCTTCTACTATGTGTCCATGCCCTTTGGGCTCAAGAGTGCCCAGGCGACTTATCAATGGTGTATGCAGAATTGTCTTCATAAACAGATCGGCCGCAATGTTCATGCCTATGTGGATGATATTGTGGTGAAATCATGGAAGAAGGAGACATTGATTGATGACTTGAAGGAAACCTTCGATAACCTGCGGGTTTATAAAATGATGCTTAATCCGGCCAAGTGCATCTTTGGTGTACCTGCAGGCAAGCTCTTGGGTTTTTTGGTGTCTAACAGGGGCATTGAAGCTAATCCGGAAAAGACCAATGCCATCACCTCCTTGGCCAAACCGAAGTGTATCAATGATGTTCAACGCCTAGCGGGCCGGATTGCCGCGTTGAGCCGGTTTATCAGTCAACTTGGAGAGAAGGCCATCCCTTTATATCAGATGCTGAAGAAAACGGATAACTTCGTCTGGAGTGACGCCGCTAATGAAGCGTTTGAGGACTTAAAGCGGCAGCTGGCTAATCCGCCGGTTCTTGCTGCTCCGGTTGACAAAGAGCCATTGTTGCTATATGTAGCAGCTAACGCTCGGGCTGTTAGTGTGGCTATTGTGGTGGAGCGCAAGGAGGCAGGAAAGGAATATCCGGTTCAGCGACCGGTTTACTATATCAGTGAAGTACTTATCGAGTACAAGCAGAGGTACCCGCATTGGCAAAAATTGGTGTATGGGGTTTTTATGGCAACCCGGAAGCTTAAGAAGTATTTCCAAGGTCATCCCATCACGGTGGTCAGCTCTGCTCCTTTGGGGGATATAATCCAGAACAGGGAAGCAACTGGCCGGATTGCTAAGTGGGCTATCAAGCTCGGGCCTCACGGGTTGAAATACATACCCCGAACGGCAATCAAATCTCAGGCACTTTTGGATTTCATCAATGATTGGACAGAACTACATGCGCCAGAAGAGAAGCCGGGTCATACTTATTGGACTATTCATTTTGATGGGTCCAGGAAATTGGAGGGCTCGGGGGCTCGAGTCGTATTAACTTCCCCACGAGGTGATAAGTTTTGTTATGTTCTCCGTTTAATGTTCCCTTGCACTAACAATGCAGCTGAATATGAGGCTTTACTCCATGGTCTTCGGATGGCTAAGGAGATGAACCTAAGACGAGTTAAGTGCTTCGGTGAGTCGGATCTGGTGGCTCAACAAGTGTCCGACACTTGGGATTCCAAGGACCCACTCATGGCAGCATATCGTCGTGAGGTGGATATTGTTGCAGGTCACTTTAAAGGTTATCAGGTCGATCATGTGGACCGGCGGAAGAATGAAGCTACGGACGTTTTAAGCTGCCTGGGTTCCCAACGTAAACTGGTTCCACCTAATGTCTTCCTGGATGTTCTGCATAATCAGTCAAGCTTCTTGGTGAAGAGGATTTGGTTGTTCCTGATCCGGAAGCTCAGTTGGTGGCAGCTCTTCATGTTATCCCAGATTGGACGGTTCCATATCTGGCGTATATGAACCGGGCGAGTTACTAGAGGATGAAACTTTGGCCAGGCAGATAATCTGGCGGTCCAAGTCCATGACTATTATCAATGGAGAGTTACATCATTACAGTGTGACAGGGGCGTTTCAACGATGTGTGTCTCCTGAGGAAGGCCGTGAAATTTTGCGTGAGATCCACGAAGGAGATCGTGATCACCATGCTGGTTCAAAATCTTTGGTGGCCAAGGCGTTTCGTCACGGTTTCTATTGGTTGACAGCTCATCGCGATCTTGAGGACTTGGTCAAAAGATGTGATGGCTGTCGAGAAATTCTCAAGGCAGCGGCTCATGTACCGGCTCAAGAGTTGAGGATGATTCCAATCACCCGGCCGTTTGCAACTTGGGGGCTGGATATGGTTGGGCCTTTCAAGAGGTCCAAGGACAAGAAGACCCACCTTTTGGTGGCGGTTGATAAATTCACAAAGTGGGTTGAGGCAGAGCCAGTTAGTAAGTGTGATGCAGCCACATCGGTTCAATTCATCAAAAAGGTGATCTTCCGGTTTGGCTTTCCACACAGCATTATAACAGACAATGGTACCAATCTGTCAAAGGGTGCCATGAAGGAGTTCTGTCAATGTGAGCACATCCGGCTTGATGTGTCATCAGTAGCCCACCCCCAGTCCAATAGTCAAGCGGAGAGGGCCAATCAACAGATCTTAAGAGGCATCAAACCCGGCTTATGGTTCCTTTGCAACGCACGCTGGGTTGTTGGGTTGAGGAATTACCTTCTGTGTTATGGAGCATCAATACCACACCCAACAGATCGACAGGATACACTCCGTTCTTCATGGTTTATGGAGCGGAAGCGGTTCTTCCTAGTGACATCCGTCATGACTCACCTCGTGTAGCGGCATATGTTGAAGCTGACAACGAGAAGGCACGGCGGGAAGCTCTTGACCTGTTAGATGAGGAGCGTGACATGGCGGCAGCCCGTTCGGCGATTTATCAGCAAGATCTGCGTCGTTATCATAGGCGTCGGGTTAGAACCAGAACCTTTCAAGAAGGTGATTTGGTGCTTCGACTCATCCAGGATCAAACGGATATGCACAAGCTATCCCCCCCTTGGGAAGGACCCTTTGTGGTCAGCAAGAATCTGCACAACGGGTCGTACTACCTAATCGATGTTCGAGAGCGCAAAGACTCACGTAAATCGGAGGAGGAGACCAACCGACCGTGGAATATTGCTCATCTTCGGCCTTACTATACTTGAGCCATAGGCTCTGCTTATGTACATATTATGGCAATGTATATATTATGATCAATATAATAAACCGGAACCTCAGCTAAAGCGGGGTATCTGTTGTTTTCTTACATCATGTGTGGTCACATGGAGCTTCTGTTTATAAAGCGGCGTCCGGTTTACCCCTTGATTTAGCTTCTCAAAGCTTTATATTACATCACTTGGGGGCTTGGTCGTATCTGAACCATAGCTACACCTCTTGACCGGCGCAATGCCAAGCATAACTTGGGGGCTTGGTCGTATCCGAACCATAGTCACACCTCTTGATTGGCTCAAAGACAAACTAATCTGGGGCCAAAGAGAGTGTTGAAAAACAACAACTCAAACATAGGCACCCACTGAGCACAGCTCACAATGTTACTTGGGGATTCTTTGCTGTCGAAATGAACTAAGAATCTACACTTGTAATAGGCTATCAAGCCATGGCTTGGAAGCCTCGTGTATACACCTAAAACCCCGGGTTAACTTACCTATTTAAGTAAGTCACTCCGCCCAGGTAAACCTGGTATGACCCTTCGAACTTTGACAAGTTACTCTAAAATGAAGACCCTGAACTTGTCAAGTTAAAATGATGATTGGTTAAGGATTGAGGACAATCTTAAAAGGCTTTGCAAAAATGGTTTAACTCAGTGGCCCGGCAGCCCATGAAAAGCCTCGAATTTGGGTCTAAAACTAATCCCGAAGGTAGATGTAGAGGTAGCGTGCCGACCGCGATCACATTGACTTTGGAACCGTTTCCCACGCGCATCGTCACCTCGTCCTTTGCCAGTGCTCGTCTATTCCGTAGTCCTGTTTGAGTTGCAAATATTAGCAACAGAACCAGTATCAAATACCAGGTGCTACATCGAGCTCTAGTAAGGTACACATCAATAACATGTATATCACATATACCTTTGTTCACCTTGCCATCCTTCTTATCCGCCAAATACTTGGGGCAGTTTCGCTTCCTTTGTCCGGTGCGCTTTGCGGTAAAAACACTCGGTTTCAGGCTTAGGTCCAGACTTGGGTTTCTTCTCTTGAGCAGACAACTTTCTTGCTTTGTTCTTTTTGAAGTTTCCTTCTTCTTCCCTTTGCCCTTTTTCTTGAAACTAGTGGTCTTGTTGACCATCAACACTTGATGCTCTTTCTTGATTTCTACCTCCGGCTTTTAGCATTGCGAAGAGCTCAGAATTGTCTTAGTCATCCCTTGCATATTATAGTTCATCACGAAGCTCTTGTAGCTTGGTGGCGATGATTGGAGAATTACATCAATGACACTATCATCCGGAAGATTAACTCCCAGCTGAATTAAGTGATTATTATACCCGGACATTTTGAGTATGTGCTCACTGGTAGAACTATTCTCCTCCATCTTGCAGCTATAGAACTTATTGGAGACTTCATATCTCTCAATCCGGGCATTTGCTTGAAATATTAACTTCAACTCTTGGAACATCTCATATGCTCCATGACGTTCAAAACGTCGTTGAAGACCCGGTTCTAAGCCGTAAAGCATGGCTGCTTGAACTATAGAGTAGTCATCAGCTTTGCTCTGCCAGACGTTCACAACCGGCGTTGCTCTCTGAAAGGCCTGGCACCCAGCGGTGCTTCCGGGCCGTAATTCTTACATGCAGCAATGAGGATAATCCTCAAATTACGGACCCGATCCGTGTAATTGCTACCATCATCTTTCAACTTTGCTTTCTCAAGGAGCATTAAAATTCAACGGAACAACAGCACGAGCCATCTATCTACGATGAAAACATAGACAAGCAAAATACTATCGGTACTAAGTTCATGATAAATTTAAGTTTTAATTAATCATATTAAATAACTCCCACTTAGACAGATATCTCTCTAGTCATCTAAGTGATTACGTGATCCAAATCAACTAAACCATAACCGATCATCACGTGAGATGGAGTCGTTTTCAATGGTGAACATCACTATGTTGATCATATCTACTATATGATTCACGCTCGACCTTCGGTCTCCGTGTTCGAGGCCATATCTGCATATGCTAGGCTCGTCAAGTTTAACTCGAGTATTCTGCGTGTGCAAACTGGCTTGCACCCGTTGTAGATGGACGTAGAACTTATCACACCCGATCATCACGTGGTGTATGCAGGTATTCTGAACTTTTAGCAACGGTGCATACTCGGGAGAACACTTCTTGATAATTTTTAGTGAGAGATCATCTTATAATGCTACCGTCAATCAAAGCAAGATAAGATGCATAAAGGATAAACATCACATGCAATCAATATAAGTGATATGATATGGCCATCATCATCTTGTGCTTGTGATCTCCATCTCCGAAGCAAATCGTGATCACCATAGTCACCGGTAGCGACACCTTGATCTTCATCGTAGCATCGTTGTCGTCTCGCCAACTATTGCTTCTCGACTATCACTACCGCTTAGTGATAAAGTAAAGCAATTACATGGCGTTTGAATTTCATACAATAAGCGACAACCATATGGCTCCTGCCCGATTGCCGATAACTTCGGTTACAAAACATGATCATCTCATACAATAAAATATAGCATCACGTCTTGACCATATCACATCACAACATGCCCTGCAAAAACAAGTTAGGCGTCCTCTACTTTGTTGTTGCAAGTTTTACGTGGCTGCTACGGGCTGAGCAAGAACCGTTCTTACCTACGCATCAAAACCACAACGATACTTCGTCAAATAGACTCCGTTTTAACCTTCTCAAGGACCGGGCGTAGCCACACTCAGTTCAACTAAAGTGAGAGAGAGACACCCGCCAGCCACCTTTAAGCACGAGTGCTCGTAGCGGTGAAACCAGTCTCGCGTAAGCGTCTGGCGTAATGTCGGTCGGGCCGCTTCATCTCACAATACCGCTGAACCAAAAGTATGACATCTGGTAGGCGGTATGACTTGTATCGCCCACAACTCACTTGTGTTCTACTCGTGCATATGACATCAACGCATAAAACCAGGCTCGGATGCCACTTTGTTGGGGAGCGTAGTAATTTCAAAATTTTCCTCACGCACGCAAGACCATGGTGATGGCATAGCAACGAGAGGGAGAGTGTCGTCCACGTACCCTCGTGAGACCGAAAGCGAAGCGTTATAACAACGCGGTTGATGTAGTCGTGCGTCTTCACGATCCGACCGATCCAAGTACCGAACGTCACGGCACCTCCGTGTTCAGACACGTTCAGCTCGATGGCGATCCCGAGCTCCGATCCGGCAAAGCTTCAGGGGATGAGTTCCGTCGACGACGGCGTGGTAGCGATGATGATGCTCCACCAACGCAGGCTTCGCCTAAGCTCCGCTGACGATATGACTTCACCGGGCGCGGGGCTTCACCTAAACTCCGCGACAATATGACCGAGGTGGAATATGGTGGAGGGGGCACCGCCTGCAGCTAAGGAACGATCCGTAGATCAACTTGTGTGTCATGGGGTGCCCCCTGCCCCGTATATAAAGGAGCAAGGGGGTGCGGCCAGCCCAAGGCGGCGCTGGAGGAGTCCTACTCCCACCGGGAGTAGGACTCCCCCCCTTTCCTAGTTAGATTAGGATTGGGGAAGGGGGAAGAAGGAAGGGGGGCGCCGCCCCCCCTCTCCTTGTCCTATTCGGACTAGAGGGGGAGGGGGCGCGCGGCCTGCCTGGCCGGCCCTTTCCTCTTCTCCCTATGGCCCATCAAGGCCCATAGACTCCCCGGGGGGTTCCGTAACCCCGGTGCTCAAATAACTTCCTGTTTTCATCCGGAACCTTTCCGAAGTCCAAACATAGGCTTCCAATATATCAATCTTTATGTCTCGACTATTTCGAGACTCCTCATCATGTCCGTGATCACATACGGGACTCCGAACAACCTTCGGTACATCAATACTTATAAACTCATAATGAACTGTCATCGAAACGTTAAGCGTGCGGACCCTACGGGTTCGAGAACTATGTAGACATGACCTAGAACCATTCTCGGTCAATAACCAATAGCGGAACCTGGATGCCCATATTGGTTCCTACATATTCTCTGAAGATCTTTATCGGTCAAACCGCATAACGACATACGTTGTTCCCTTTGTCACGGTATGTTACTTACGAGATTCGATCGTCGGTATCCAATACCTAGTTCAATTTCGTTACCGGTAAGTCTCTTTACTCGTTCCGTAATACATCATCTCACAACTAACTCATTAGTTGCGGTGCTTGCAAGGCTTATGTGATGTGTATTACCGAGAAGGCCCAGATACCTCTCCGACAATCGGAGTGACAAAACCTAATCTTGATTCATGCCAACTCAACATATACTTTTGGAGACATCTGTAGAGCACCTTTATAATCACCCGATTCGTTGTGAAGTTTGGTAGCACACAAAATGAACCACCGGTAAACGGGAGTTGCATAAACTCATACATGCAGGAACTTTGTAAAAGTAATGAAGAAAGCATAAGCAAAATACTAAACGATCAAGTGCTAAGCTAACGGAATGGGTCAAGTCAATCACATCATTCTCCTAATGATGTGATCCCGTTAATCAAATGACAACTCATGTCTATGGTTAGGAAACATAACCATCTTTGATTTAGCGAGCTAGTAAAGTAGAGGCATACTAGTGACACTCTGTTTGTCTATGTATTCACACATGTATTATGTTTCCGGTTAATACAATTCTAGCATGAATAATAAACATTTATCATGATATAAGGAAATAAATAATAACTTTATTATTGCCTCTAGGGCATATTTCCTTCATTACTTACCCTCCAAAGTAGGGTTATGACCCTTACAACAACCTTGGTCAGCCAGCATTATGCCTAAAGGTCACAGGTATTATATATTTCCATATTTGGTTATCTTTTACAACCTTGGTTATATATATATATATATATATTTGGGTATCATGACCCGCCCGGGGGTAAACCGCCAGGGCGCTTTAAGCTTTTAATCTGTAGGAACAGCTTGAATAAATAGTTATGGATTATGAATATCATATCTTCAGCATGTCAGATTAAGCAAGCATCAGTCGCAGATAAAAATGCACGAAGGCATACCAGACCAGGTATTTTTATGTGACGCCCCAAGACCGGAGCTTCAGTTGACTTCCAGGGTTTCCGGGTTTCGCCGTGTGTTTCTTCTGTGCCTGCCCTTTTATTTTTGCATTGCATCATGTCATCTCTTGCATTGCCATCATATCATTAATTTTTAAAAACTCAACTAAATAAATCGTATGGATCTTGGTCCATTTAAATCGAGGAAGGTGACTTCTCTTTATAACACATTCTCCCAATATTATGGAGCTATATAAATTATTCCATTTATTTGGAATTCACCATAACACACTTGCAAATTCCCATGCCCTTTCTACTTCAAGTTTGGTCCCCAAACCTTGCCAATATTTCTTTCATCATTTTAGGAGCTCCACAAAAATCCGAACATTTTGGACCTTCCCAAACCCTCACTTCCATTCAAATCATTTGGATTTAAATTCAAATGAATTTGAATTCAAATCTTCAATTTTGGCCTTTCTATTTTTCTTGGTACGAGCATATTTTTGTGAGCCCGGGAAAATTATCCGTGTGTCCAACTTCTTCCTCTAACCTCTATTTCTTTTCTTTCTTAATCTTCGTTTCTTTTCTTTTCCCTTTTCTTTTTAGTGAGAGAGAGCCAGCCAGCCCAGGCCAGCCCCCTCGTCAGCCCACCATCTTGCTCCTTCCTCTCCGCGCCCGACCCCCTCCTCGTCACCTTCTCGCGGTTCCCCACGCCGCACCTCTCCGAGCAGGAGCTCCGCCTCCCATGCCCCCTAGCCCGAGCGCTCTCTCCTCCTCCTCGTTCCCCTCGCTCGCGCCGCCAGGAAGCCCCTCGGCTCGATCCCCCGATTCCATCTCTCCCTCTCGATCTCTCCCTCCGGTCGCTCGACCACCGCACCGCCGCACCTCCCGAGCAGGAGCCGGCCTCGCTTCTTCTCCTCGGCCACCTCCTCGGCGCCTCATCTCCATCGCGCCACCGTTCTGCGCCCGATCCCCCTCGCGGCCAGCGAACCCCGCTGCCGGATCGCTTCGTCCTCCGCCATGGCCGCGCCTCCTGCGCCAAGACCGGCCGCCGTGCCGCCTTGCTCCGTCGCCGCCTCTCTTCTCCCTCCCAGCGTCCGGAGCCCGTCGCCTCTCCACCCTGCCTCGCCTCGCACCTCCCTTTCGATCCCGATGGGATCGGGAAGCGCGTCGCCCGACCCTGCGTCCCTTGAGCCCGAGGCCGCCGAACCTTGCGGATCTCGCCCCCGCCCGCTTGATCGCCTCTGCGTCGACCCCGCGTCCTCGCCTCCGGCGACCCTCGCCGCTCCCTGCGCCCGGTCCCCCTCGCCCCTTGCCGCTTCCTCCGCTGGTACCGACACCGTGGGTTCCTCAAGGCCGCCAAGTTCGACTACACGATGATGCGACAAGTACCCCGACGATACGCCAAGTACCCCTACGCGCGAAGACGCCAAGTCCGTTTCGGGATTCTTCAAGTACCTCTACCGTCGCCGTGTACCACTACTTCCCTCAGCGATCATCGCGAGCGACTACTTCCTCTACTTCCCTCGACGACCGTGAACGTCTACTTCCCTCTACGAACGCGTTTTCCGTGAACGCCGCGCTTGAAGGTATAACCACCGAGATGACCGACCGTGATCGAATCATCCTTGCGATGTCGCTCTTTTGCCATGCCACCGTTCCGTGGGAACCCGTGTCGGGAGCACCCACCATCCTCGCATGACTTCGCTTTCGCCCACTTCTTTTGCTCCGGTATCTCCGTGATCTACCGGTACCGATATGTTGCCGTGGCATCATTTTCGGATTCGTTGCCGTGGCACCATTTTCGTTTTCGCCGCGTGGCACCCTTTTCGTTCATACGGTGACATAATGCTTCATAATGCTCTTGTCAACGTTTTCATAAAATTACTTAAAACTTGCACATGTCATCCGCATCATGATTACAACAATTAAAAATGTTTGAAATTGATGTTTGCATTAATTTGCTAATATGCCATGCTAAAATGATTTATTGCATAACTTAATAACCGTAGCTCCATTTTAAATAAATTATATATGTAAATGGGGTAGAAAATGCCTAGTTTAACATGGTACACTTTATTTTGCTGTTTAACAACTCTAAAATATGCTTTAGGTCAGATCTGTACCGAATCCATAATTTGCATATGGGGATTTTCCGGAATTGTTGTTCGTTGTTTCCGGCCTCATTTAATCTTGCCTAAATAGTTAGTTTCATATGCTTCAACTCTTGCCATGTTTAATAACATTTAATATTGTTGAGTACCTAATCGGGAGAGAACTAAATAAGTGATGTGGTGTTCCGTCAATATGCAACTTCGTTGCATATTGAGCTCCACTTAACCTGTAGTGTTGTTTGTGCATATTGCCATGCCATGCTATTTAAACCGGACATGCATCATACTTGGTTGTGCATCATGCCATGTTTATGATTGTGTGTTTACTATGTTGTTTGCTTCTTTCGGTTTGCTTCTCTCGTTAGCTTGGTTTCGTTCCGGAGTTGTGAGGATTCGTTCGACCACGCCCGTTTGTCCTCTTCATGGACTTGATCTTCTTCCTTGCGGGATTTCAGGCAAGATGACCATACCCTCGATATCACTTCTATCTTTGCTTGCTAGATGCTCGCTCTTTTGCTATGCTTATGCTACGATGCCTACCACTTGCTATATCATGCCACCCACATTGCCATGTCAAACCTCTAACCATCATTTCCTAGCAAACCGTTGTTTGGCTATGTTACCGCTTTGCTCAGCCCCTCTTATAAGCGTTGTTAGTTGCGGTGAAGATGAAGTTTGTTCCTTGTTGGAACATGGAGATGTTGTTCCTTGTTGGAACATGTTTACTTGTTGGGATATCACAATATATCTTATTTAATTAATGCATCTATATACTTGGTAAAGGGTGGAAGGCTCGGCCTTATGCCTGGTGTTTTGTTCCACTCTTGCCGCCCTAGTTTCCGTCATATCGGTGTTATGTTCCTGGATTTTTGCGTCCCTAACGCGGTCGGGTGATTTATGGGACCCCCTTGACAGTTCGCTTTGAATAAGACTTTTCCAGCAAGGCCCAACATTGGTTTTACATTTGCCTCACCTAGCCTTTTTTCCCTTGGGAGTCGCGCATCCCGAGGGTCATCTTTATTACCCCGGGCGGTGCTTGTCTAAGCGTTGGTCCAAACTAGAGCACCGTCTTGGGACCATCCCTTGGCAACTTGGGTTACGTCGGTTCTCAGACGCTTCGCTTATCCGGTCGTGGCACGAGACGAGTTACCCGCGGCTACTATCGAGGTGTCAACGCCGGGAGGTCTTCTTGGACTTGTTTTATTGCTGTGAAATGTCTTGTGGCAGGATTCCGAGACTGATCGGGCTTCCGGGAGAAGGTCTATTCTTCGTTGATCGCGAGAGCTTATCATGGGCTAAGTTGGGACACCCTGCAGGGTTTGAACTTTCGAAAGCCGTGCCCGCGGTTATGTGGCAGATGGGAATTTGTTAATGTCCGGTTGTAGAAAACCCGAAGTTGATCTTAATTAAAATACACCAACGCGTGTGTAACCGTGATGGTCTCTTCTCGTGAGTCCGGGAAGTGAACATGATGTTGGAGTTATGTTTGGCGTGGGTTGTTTAGGATCACTTCTTGATCATAGTTGTTCGACCGTGCTTTGCCTCCTCTTCTCGCTCTCTTTATGCGTATGTTAGCCACCATATATGCTAGTAAACTTGCTGCAGCTCCACCTCACTACCCTGTCCTACCTTTAAGCTTAAATAGTCTTGATCTCGCGGGTGTGAGATTGCTGAGTCCCGTGACTCACAGATACTTCCAAAACCAGTTTGCGGTGCCGTTGAAACCGTGCGGTGATGGACCCGAGCTCAAGGAGGAGCTCGATGAAGATCTCGTTCTTTGTGTTGTTTCGTTTCAGTTGTTCAGTAGTGGAGCCCAGTTGGGACGATCGGGGATCTGTGTAGCATTTGGGGTAGTCTTCTTTTATTTTGGTTCCGTAGTCGGACCTTGATTGTATCTGTATGATGTAATGTTTTACTCATGTATTGTGTGAAGTGGCGATTGTAAGCCAACTATGTATCTCTTTTCCCTTATGTATTACATGGGTTGTGTGAAGATTACCTCACTTGCGACATTGCTTTCAATGCGGTTATGCCTCTAAGTCGTGCTTCGACACGTGGGAGATATAGCCGCATCGAGGGCGTTACATTTTACTAGCCTGTTACAAGGCGTTTTAGTTCCCAAAAGGATAATTGTTTTCTCAAATACATGTTACAGCATGTAGAAGACTAAACCGGCCTTCGGTTCATGATTGGTCACCAGCTTGGCCTGACGGCGGCGGATCATCTTGCGCCGGTTCAATTCCCTCCTCTCTACCCAGTGGCTGGAAGTCAACAGTTGCCCAGTCGATCCCAGTTAGGGCTTGGAATACAGCTTCATCGCTTATAAGCGTGGGCGGTTCAATGTCGAGGGCATAAGTGTGCTTACGGATTGGTGGGATAAGATTTTAACTCGGAATTGGTGCAGCAACCCGTCTGTTCTTATCATCATAACTCGCCTGATAGTACGAGAGATCCGCTTCCTCAACCAGTTGACAGGCCAATGAGCGTACTTCTCGGTTTATGATTCGGAGATCATCATTGCCAAATTCTGTTCCGTCTTCCTTCAAACTGGGATAGCCTTGGGCCGCTTCCACTGGATCAAAGTCAGGTACCCACGCTTTTGCCCGGGTTAGCGCGGCCAAAGCGCCCGTCCTAGTGGCAGACTTTTTTAGCTCGTCTACCCGGGCAGGAAGCATAGATAACCTTTCTAAGTTATCCTTGATCAAAGTGGGAGGAGGATTATTGTGTGAAGCAGTATAGATGATCCGTTGCACACCGGTATACAACTGCTCTATCAGAGTATATGCCGCTTTCAATTTCTTCTGTACGTCAGAGCCCAGATGGCTAATAAAAGTTCCTGCGCCATTGTACACATCACTAAACCGACAACACATGGGAAGATATGTTGAAAGTATTAAGGAAAATATGTTTACCGAACACAACAACAATCATGGCATGAATCTACCGCTTTACACTGGCCAGTTCGTCAACCACCGGTTTAAGAGCTTTTTCTGCGTTTTCAGCCCTTTTTATCAAAGCGGATTTTTCAATCTCCCAGTCCACCCGCTCCTTGTTGAAGCCCTCTTTAAGTTTCTCCATACCGCCTAGAGCGCTGGTTAACTCTTCCTTGGCTTTGGAGGTTTCGGCTTGCTGGGATTTGAGGTTCTCCTGCAGATCAGCGGTTTGGCTTTCTTTCTTGCTCAGTTCAACCTATAAAGAGACAGATATATAATGAGTTGACAGTACATATTTGAAGTACCAAGCACATAACAAGTTATGCCCTTGGTACTTGGGGGCTAATGCATATTTACTCTTTATCAGAAATTTCTGCAAGTCCCAAGCACAATACAAGTATTAAACTTGGCACTTGGGGGCTAATGTGTGTTTGCTCATAATTGCTGATATGGGAAATCTTCTACAAAGTCCCGGTTCATCTTTATAAAGTTAAACCGGCCCTCGGGGGCTACATCAGTGAAGTTAAGATGCATTGTTGCGAACATGAAATTGTTACTAAAGTCCCGATTTAGATTGGTATCTTAAACCGTCACTTGGGGGCTACTGGGAGTTGATAAGCTGCAATTGAATATAAGAGAGGAACACTTATGGAGTTACCTCATATCGCTCCTTCATCAAATTTACCAAACTAGCTTCATAGTCACGGCTGGTGTACAGACGGTTCAAGAAGCCGGAGGGAAGGTCTTGAGCATTCAGGTGGGCATAATTTGACAAATCGGCGTTCCATTTGCCTTTGCCAATTGCAGAGAGTTCATTCTTGGCAGTATGCTTTGACAAAGCGACATGATTGCCAGGAGCAGTATGGCCAGTGCCAGTAATCATAACGTCATCATCTTTGTCATCAGCAGCCGTTACTGGGATTGGCGGTTTGTCAGTATTTTTAACCGGACTTGCCGGTTTGTTGTCAGTTCGGACAGGGCTGGTTGGCTCGTCGGCATGGCTTGTGGTGTCAACTTCTACCTTCTCAACAACGAAGTCATGATCTTGAGGCGGTGGGTCATTCAGTATGGCATCAATGTTGGTCTCTTCAGGATCTGGAGTTTTCTCCGGTTTAACAGCCACGTCCTCATCAGCCGGTTTATTCAACTGAGCTTTCTTCTTTGGAGTGCAGGCTTGGCTGAGAAAAGTAAACATGAGGATCAGTACAGTATATCAAAATAACATATCAAGGACAAAAATAAGTGTATGGCTCACCCAAGAACTGTTTTGAGGGGTGGAAGCTTTGTGGCCGACGACTCACCAGAAGATGAGTGAGAAGTACCCTGATAATTTGAATCAGACGAGTTAAGAGGCTGACGAAAACAACCCGCTTTGGGGCATGAAGTGTCAAGGGGATGAGAGACCTCTGATTGGCGTTTCCGAACCAGAGTGTTCGGTAAACCGGCGGAGGTAACTACACCGGTCATTGTGCCGGGTTGTCTTGTGAGCTTAAATCTTCTTTGTGTCTTCAAAAAGAAAGTTTGGATCCAAGTAAGCAAGGGGGTGAGAAAATTTTACTTTCAGGTTTGCTCGACGGATTTTTGATGTTGGCAGAGGATCTGAATTGGAGGAAAGAATGATTACCTCTACATCATCAGCATGACTGCCTTCAGCGTCGTCCTGATAATAATCATTGTCAATGAGGTGTACGAAAAATGAACCAAGAGAGTCAAGTTCTACCTCTCATTTTGGATTACCCACATCGTCATCAGCTGGTAGCTCGGAGGATCAGTGGTCCTTTTCTTGGCAGGTTTTTAACAACCTTGGTCTTTGGACGAACTGGCTTGACCGGTTTGTCTTGCGGCTTCGCCGATTTGTTTTGTGGTGGTTTCTTATTCCAGAACGGATCATCACCCTGTCAGAAAATAATCACACTTTCAGAGAATATTTGGACAGAAGCAACTTCAGATAAAAAGATTATATGGTTCTTACAGCTGGCGGTTTGTTGAAGGTGCAGAAAGGGAGTAGTTCAGTTTGGGCGCAGACAGCCTCTGGTTTGTTCAGCATCTTTTTTACAGCCTCAGTGACTTCAGCATCTGTAAGCTGAATGTCAATGTGCCGCTGAGCATCCTTCAAGATCCCCATATACTCACACATCAAACTGGAGCGCCGGCTTAAGGGCAGAATACTCCAGCTTATCCAACAACGAGCAAGATCAACTCCTGCCAAACCGTTTGCCATGAAGGCTCTAAGCTTTGATAATTGAGGAGCATAGTTGGCCCTTTCTTTTGCAGTCAACCTCTAAGGAAAAGGATGTGTGTTGCTAAGGCGTCCAGGGCGGTAACCCGACAGGGGGTTTTCATTAGGTGGAGATGTATCCTTGTAATAAAACCAGGTCTGGTTCCACTCTTTGGGGTGACTGTGGAGCTTGGGATGAGGGAAAGTGGCTTCCTTCCTTTTTTGAACCGCCATTCCGCCCAGTTCCATATTGGGTCCATCCATGAACTCTGTTCGACGGTTTAAGTGAAAGAAATCCCTAAACAGTTCGACTGTAGGTTCTTCTTGCAGATAAGCTTCACAGAAGACTTGGAAGTGGTAGATGTTGGTCACAGAATTGGGGCCGATGTCTTGAGGGCGCAACTGAAAACTGGCTAGTACATCCCGGAAATTTTTTGAACCGGGAGGGCTAAAACCTCGACTCAGGTGATCAGCAAATACAACTACCTCTCCATCTTTGGGTGTAGGAGGATTTTCCGGGCCAGGGACCCTACAGTGGATGACATCTTTCTTTCCTAAAGCGTCCGTTTTAACACAATTGTTTAACTGCTCTTTGGTTACTCGAGAAGGAGCCCAATTACATTCATAGACTTGCTTGGCCATGGCAATGAAAATCTGAAACATGATTATTGCCGGTTTAAGATTTACAGTGGACAACTATAAAGCGATATAAGGATCTAAGTATATTGTTAAACCGGAGCTGGTTATATGTAAACTGGAGTCTGACAATGGAGACAGTACAATGGTGAATGCAGTGGCGGTTTAACAGGGGACTAATGGTATCTACTGGGTCATCATTTTTTCTATGAAGTTAAACCGCCTAATCTGGTATTGAAGATACAAGTCTAAAGATGCGTAAGTGAAGGAAAAACAAGTTTCATAGTTTAGCATGGTAGTTTCAGATCTACCGTGCGTTGGATAATCAAAATATATTCTGGTCTAATATCAAGCGCTCAAAAAGTTCAGTAAGTTCATATGAGTTGGATATCAAGCAGATGCCTTAACAAGAAGAAAAGAGTTTAAACTACAAAAGGCGCTGAAAACAGTCAGATCTAACCGGCCATTGGCATTTCCGAAGGAAGAACAACTTCAAGCTATGAAGAACACCGAACCCTAATGGCGGATCTAGGGCGAGGAGAAGAGGAAGTTACAGGTGCAGGAGGAAGCAGCGGAGGATCATCGCTTTTCTCTGATACGATCAGGTTGATGCGGCGGCCTTTGTCGAAGCAGAGGCGAAGGACGACGGCGGCGGAAGAACTCGAGGGTCGGTCGGCGCGAGGAAGACGACGACGCGAAAAGGCACGAGGGGGAAAAGTGAAAGTGACCCCTCGGCCCTATTTATAAGATGAATGGATAAAAGACAGGCGGGAGAATCGAGGAGCCCAAAAAATGGGGTGTGTGACAGCTTTGTTGCCTCGATCCTCGGAGGCCCATTAATGAAGATGGGTTATACATAGTTTTAAATAATAGATGACATCATGGCGGTTGACCATGGTCCTGGAAGATGACGTCACGGCGGTTTACAAGATTATGAGAAGATCTTGAAGACGAAATTTTCTTAAGTATTGAGGATTGACATGAACCAGTTCAAATCAATCTAGGGCCTAATGTTGGGGATATTACCACTGGGCGTAAACCGGCCAGGAGAGGCCGGGTTAACCCCATAAGTAATTCATTATATCTGAAGCCCATGAAGACAGACGGTGACGCTTTATGAAGGCCCAGGGCCCAGAGCCGGTTTAAGGCCTATAGACATAAACCGGTGTTGATATGTAAACTTGTGTTGTAAGATAGAAAGAGCAGAGACCGGGCCGGACAAGTTTATGAGCCGGCCTCGGGATTCTGTAAACCGACGGGCGTCAACCCATGTATATAAGGGGACGACCCGGCGGCGGTTCAAGGACAACAGACAACAACTCGAGACTCATGCAAAGCGTATTCGCTCCCTGGTCATCGAAACCCCAGCAATTCCATCACAACTAGACGTAGGCTTTTAGCTTCATCGTAAGGGGCCGAACTAGTATAAAACTCTCATGTCCCTTGTCCGGTTTAACCCCTTTAAGCTAACCCGTAGCGATGGCTCCACGACTAAGTCCTTTCACGAGGACATCTGTCGTGAAAAAACCACGACAGTAGGGGTTATGTGGGAAGACAAAAAGGAAGAAAGTCTCACATCAACGAGGCTAATCAACGGGCTATGGAGATGCCCATCGATTGATGTTAATGCAAGGAGTAGGGATTGCCATGCAACGGATGCACTAGAGCTATAAGTGTATGAAAGCTCAAACAAAAGAAACTAAGTGGGTGTGCATCCAACTTGCTTGCTCACGAAGACCTCGGGCATTTTGAGGAAGCCCATCATTGGAATATACAAGCCAAGTTCTATAATGAAATTTCCCACTAGTATATGAAAGTGACAAAATGAGAGACTCTCTATCATGAAGATCACGGTGCTACTTTGAAGCACAAGTGTGGTAAAAGGATAGTAACATTATCCCTTCTCTCTTTTTCTCTCTTTTTTTATTTGGGCCTTTTCTCTTTTTTTATGACCTCTTTTTTTTTAGTCCGGAGTCTCATCCCGACTTTTGGGGGAATCATAGTCTCCATCATCCTTTCCTCACTTGGGACAATGCTCTAATAATGATGATCATCACACTTTTATTTACTTACAACTCATGAATTACAACTCAATACTTAGAACAAAATATGACTCTATGTGAGTGCCTCCGGCGGTGTACCGGGATATACAATGAATCAAGAGCGACATGTATGAAAGAATTATGAATGGTGGCTTTGCCACAAATACAATGTCAACTACATGATCATGCAAGGCAATATGACAATTATGGAGCGTGTCATGATAAACAAAACGATGGAAAGTTGCATGGCAATATATCTCGGAATGGCTATGGAAATGCCATAATAGGTAGGTATGGTGGCTATTTTGAGGATGATATAAGGAGGTTTATGTGTGATAGAGCGTATCATATCACGGGGTTTGGATCCACCGGCGAAGTTTTGCACCAACTCTCAAGGTGAGAAAGGGCAATACACGGTACCGAAGAGACTAGAAAATTGCGGAAAGGTAAGTGTGCGTATAATCCATGGACTCGCATTAGTCATAAAGAACTCATATACTTATTGCAAAAATTTATTAGCCCTCAAAGAAAAGTACTACTACGCATGCTCCTAGGGGAAGGGTTGGTAGGAGTTAACCATCGCGCGATCCCGACTGCCACACAAAGGATGACAATCAATAAATACCTCATGCTCCGACTTCGTTACATAACGGTTCACCATACGTGCATGCTACGGGAATCACAAACTACAACACAAGTATTTTTCAATTCCACAATTACTCAACTAGCACAACTATGATATTACCACCTTTATATCTCAAAACAATTATCTAGTATCAAATTTCTCATGATATTATTTAAAGCAAATTGCCATGCTACTTTAAGACTCTCAAAATAATATAAGTGAAGCATGAGAGCTCAATGGTTTCTATAAAACAAATCTACCGCCGTGCTCTAAAAGATATAAGTGAAGCACTAGAGCAAAACTATATAGCTCAAAAAATATAAGTGAAGCACATAGAGTATTCTAATAAATTCTGAATCATGTGTGTCTCTCTCAAAAGGTGTGTACAGCAAGGATGATTGTGTTGAACTAAAAATCAAAGAGTCAAATCATACAAGACGCTCCAAGCAAAACACATATCATGTGGTGAATAAAAATATAGCTCCAAGTAAAGTTACCGATAGATGAAGACGAAAGAGGGGATGCCTTCCGGGGCAACCCCAAGCTTTGGCTTTTAGGTGTCCTTAGATTATCTTGGGGTGCCTTGGGCATCCCCAAGCTTAGGCTCTTGCCACTCCTTGTTCCATATCCATCAAATCTTTTACCCAAAACTTGAAAACTTCACAACACAAAACTTAGCAGAAAATCTCATGAGTTCCGTTAGCGAAAGAAAACAAAACACCACTTCAAGGTACTGTAATGTACTCATTATTTATTTATATTGGTGTTAAACTTACTGTATTCCAACTTACCTATGGTTTATAAACTATTTTATTAGCCATAGATTCATCAAAATAAGCAAACAACACACAAAAAAAAAGAATCTGTCAAAAACAGAACAATCTGTAGTAATCTGTAACTACTGCAAATTTCTGGAAATCCAAAAATTCAGCCAAAATAGGAAGACCTATATAATTTGTTTATTAATCAGAAGCAATTGGAATCAATATTTTATCACGTTCTGGTGATTTTTAAAAATTATTTTCGTGAACAGAAAGTTTCTGGAATTTTCAGCAAGATCAAATAACTATCATCCAAGAAGATCCTATAGGTTAAACTTGGCACAAACACTAACTAAAACATAAAAGCACATCTAACCAGAGGCTAGATCAAATATTTATTCCTAAACATAAGCAAAAAGCAAAAAAAACTAAAAATGAAATTGGGTTGCCACCCAACAAGCGCTATCGTTTAACGCCCCTAGCTAGGCATAAAAGCAAGGATAGATCTAGGTATTGCCATAATAATAGGATAGATCATTAAAAATCATTTCATATTCTCTATGTTCAGCAGCAAGTTTTCTTTGAGGCAAGCAAAATTAATCAAAAGGGCTAAATTTAATGGGACAAAAGTCCCGAAGATCAACTTTAGGAGGTATAGGTTCCTCCTTCGGCCCTTCGTATTGCACAACCAATTCATCATTATAAGCATTATTTTGACAGAACTTTGTGAGCCTATACTCGAGAGAATATCCTAGCTCATTATTTTGAATAGCCAAATCATTATTAAGTTCAGAAATTCTATCAACTAGAACATTGGTAGGAACCCTTTTTCTAAGATTTTCATTGAAAGCAACATAGTCTAGAGATTGAAAACGCATTATTTCTTCTTGATCAAAGAGGATAGCCTCTATGGGAGGACGGCCAGCGTCCACCCTATAATGTGCAATGATTTCTTTGGACACTTTTATTATAAATCTAAACTCATGAGCCAAAAAGATAGTAGCGGCACGCTTAACAGAAGAATGCTCAATATTAGAAAATTATAGGAAAATCCTTTGAATGCAAGGATGCAAGTGCATAAATTGTCTTTCAAGTTCAACTATAAGCATGGCGATAGCGTCCGCAAGACTACTAGTTCTATGAAGAATAGAACTACCCATAGAGGGAAAAGCACCAGCACAAGTAAAGAAATCTTGGATAACTCCTTTTCCAATAATATTACCACTACCAATTCGGAATTTTTTTGTATGTAAGATAGGGGGTTCTTCAGCAAGAACATCAGAATTTTCCATGATATTATTATTTTCCATATCGATAATAATTTCCCCAATTTCAGACATAACGGCAGAAAGTACAAGGGGCAAAAAGAGAGAGGAAGGCGGACGGAAAAGAGAGGGCGAATAAAACGGCAAGGGTGAAGTGAGGGAGAGGAAAACGAGAGGCAAATGGTAAATAATGTAATGCGAGGGAGATGAGTTTGTGATGGGTACTTGGTATGGCTTGACTTCTGCGTAGACTCCCCGAACTTGGCTGAAATCCTTCTTGCTACCTCTTGAGCACTGCGTTGGTTTTCCCTTGAAGAGGAAAGGGTGATGCAGTAAAGCAGCGTAAGTATTTCCCTCGGTTTTTTAGAACCAAGGTATCAATCCAATAGGAGGCCACGCGCGAGTCCCATGCACCTACACAAACAAACAAGAACCTTGCAACCAACGCGATAAAGGGGTTGTCAATCCCTTCACAGTCACTTACGAAAGTGAGATCTGATAGAGATGATAAGATAATATTTTTGGTATTTTATAATAAAGATGCAAAGTAAAATAAAAGGAAATAAAAATAACTAAGTGTTGGAAGATTAATATGATGGAAAATAGACCCGGGGGCCATAGGTTACACTAGTGGCTCCTCTCAAGATAGCATAAGTATTGCGATGGGTAAACAAATTACTGTCGAGCAATTGATAGAATTGAGCATAGTTATGAGAATATCTAGGTATGATCATGTATATAGGCATCACATCCACGACAAGTAGACCGACTCCTGCCTGCATCTACTACTATTACTCCACACATCGACCACTAGCCAGCATGCATTAGAGTATTATAGGTTCATGAAGAACAGAGTAACGCATTAAGAAAGATGACATGATGTAGAGGGATAAACTCATGCAGTATGATATAAACCCCGTCTTTTTATCCTCGATGGCAACAATACAATACATGCCTTACTGCCCCTCATCCTTTGGGAAAGGACACCGCAAGATTGAACCCAAAGCTAAGCACTTCTCCCATTGCAAGAAAGATCAATCTAGTAGGCCAAACCAAACTTATAATTCGAAGAGACTTGCAAAGATAACCGATCATACATAAAAGAATTCAGAGGAGATTCAAATTGAAGGAAATATTCCCTAGAGGCAATAATAAAGTTATTATTTATTTCCTTATATCATGATAAATGTTTATTATTCATGCTAGAATTGTATTAACCGGAAACATAATACATGTGTGAATGCATAGACAAACAGAGTGTCACTAGTATGCCTCTACTTGACTAGCTCGTTAATCAAAGATGGTTAAGTTTTCTAGCCATATACCTGAGTTGTCATTTGATTAACGGGATCACATCATTAGGAGAATGATGTGATTGACTTGACCCATTTCGTTAGCTTAGCACTTGATCGTTTAGTATGTTGCTATTGCTTTCTTCATGACTTATAGATGTTCCTATGACTATGAGATTATGAAACTCCCGTTTACCAGAGGAACACTTTGTGTGCTACCAAACATCACAACGTAATTGGGTGATTATAAAGGTGCTCTACAGGTGTCTCCAAAGGTACTTGTTGGGTTGGCGTATTTTGAGATTAGGATTTGTCACTCCGATTGTCGGAGAGGTATCTCTGGGCCCACTCGGTAATGCACATCATTATAAGCCTTGCAAGCATTGCAACTAATGAGTTAGTTGCGGGATGATGTATTACGGAACGAGTAAAGAGACTTGCCGGTAACGAGATTGAACTAGGTATTGAGATACCGACGATCGAATCTCGGGCAAGTAACATACCGATGACAAAGGGAACAAATGTATGTTGTTATGCGGTTTGACCGATAAAGATCTTCGTAAAATATGTAGGAGCCAATATGGGCATCCAGGTTCCGCTATTGGTTATTGACCAGAGAAATGTCTCGGTCATGTCTACATAGTTCTCGAACCCGTAGGGTCCGCACGCTTAAACGTTCATTGGCGATATAGTATTATATGAGTTATGTATGTTGGTGACCGAATGTTGTTCGGAGTCCCGGATGAGATCAAGGACATGACGAGGAGCTCCAGAATGGTCCGGAGGTAAAGATTCATATATTGGGATGATATTGTTAGGCCAAGGGGTCAGGCCCACAGGGCTATAAGTCGGTGCAAAAGGAGTTTTATGAGGCCGAGGGGCCAAACAGGAGACCTGGCGTCGGCCTGGGCTGACGCCGGGCCCATGGCGTCTGGGCGACGCCAAGGATTGTGGCGTTTGGTCCCGGAGTCCGAGTGGGACTCTTGCCTTCGGGCAAAACCGACTTTGAGGAGGCTTTGCTCCAAGTTTCGACCTGTGGCTCAACATATAAATAGAGGGGCAGGGCTAGCACCAAAGACACATCAAGAAACACCAAGCCGTGTGCCGGCAACCCCGTCCCCTCTAGTTTATCCTCCGTCATAGTTTTCGTAGTGCTTAGGCGAAGCCCTGCGAAGATTGTTCTTCACCAACACCGTCCTGCACGCCGTCGTGCCGGAACCCATCTACTACTTCGCCTCTCTTGCTGGATCGAGAAGGCGAGGGCGTCCACCGAGCGTAACGCAGCGTAACTCGGAGGTGCCGTGCTTTCGGTACTTGTATCGGTCGGATCGTGAAGACGTACGACTACATCAACCGCGTTGATATAACGCTTCCGCTTATGGTCTACGAGGGTACGTAGACAACACTCTCCCCTCTCGTTGCTATGCATCACCATGATCTTGCGTGTGCGTAGGAATTTTTTTGAAATTACTACGTTCCCCAACACAAATATTGTTCATAGATAATCTTGATCATAAACCCACAATTCATCGGATCTCGACAAACACACCGCAAAAGAAGATTACATCGAATAGATCTCCACAAGAGAGGGGGAGAACACTGTATTGAGATCCAAAAAGAGATAAGAAGTCATCTAGCTAATAACTATGGACCCGAAGGTCTGAGGTAAACTACTCACACTTCATCGGAGAGGCCTTGGAGATGATGTAGAGGCCCTTCGTGATCGATGCCCCCTCCGGCGGAGCTCTGGAAAAGGCCCCAAGATGGGATCTCACAGGTACAGAAGGTTGCGGCGGTGGAATTAGGTTTTTGGCTCCGTATCTGGTAGTTTGGGGGTACGTAGGTATATATAGGAGGAAGAAGTACGTCGATGGAGCAACGTGGGGCCTGATACGTCTCCAACGTATCTATAATTTTTGATTGCTCCATGCTATATTATCTACTGTTTTGGACATTATTGGGCTTTATTTTCCAATTTTATATTATTTTTGGGACTAACCTATTAATCGGAGGCCCAGCCCAGAATTGTTGTTTTTTGCCTATTTCAGAGTTTCGAAGAAACGGAATATCAAACGGAGTCCAAACGGAATGAAACCTTCGGGAACGTGATTTTCTCACCGAATATGATCCAGGAGACTTGGATCCTACGTCAAGAAAGAAAGGAGGTGGGCACAAGGTAGGGGGCGCGCCCTCCCCCCCAGGCGCGCCCTCCACCCTCGTGGGCCCCACCTTGCTCCACCGATGTACTTCTTCTTCCTATATATACCTACGTACCCCCAAATGTTCAGATACGGAGCCAAAAACCTAATTCCACCGCCGCAACCTTCTGTACCCACGAGATCCCATCTTGGGGCCTATTCTGGAGCTCCGCCGGAGAGGGCATCCACCACGGAGGGCTTCTACATCAACACCATAGCCCCTCCGATGAAGTGTTAGTACGTAGTTTACTTCAGACCTTCGGGTCCATAGTTAGTAGCTAGATGGCTTCTTCTCTCTTTTTGGATCTCGATACAATGTTCTCCCTCTCTCTCGTGGAGATCTATTCGATGTAATCTTCTTTTTGCGGTGTGTTTGTTGAGACTGATGAATTGTGGGTTTATGATCAAGATTATCTATGAACAATATTTGAATCTTCTCTGGGTTCTTTTATGTATGATTGGTTATCTTTGCAAGTCTCTTCAAATTACCATTTTGGTTTGGCCTACTAGATTGGTTTTTCTTGCAATGGGAGAAGTACTTAGCTTTGGGTTCAATCTTGCGGTGTCCTTTCCCAGTGACAGTAGGGGCAGCAAGGCACGTATTGTATTGTTGCCATCGAGGATAACAAGATGGGGTTTTTATCATATTGCATGAATTTATCCCTCTACATCATGTCATCTTGCTTAAGGCGTTACTCGGTTTTCTTGAACTTAATACTCTAGATGCATCTTTGGATAGCGGTCGATGAGTGGAGTAATAGTAGTAGATGCAGGAAGGAGTCGGTCTACTTGTCTCGGACGTGATGCCTATATACATGATCATACCTATATATTCTCATAAATATGCTCAATTCTGTCAATTGCTCAACAGTAATTTCGTTCACCCACCGTAAAATACTTATGCTCTTGTGAGAAGCCACTAGTGAAATCTATGGCCCCCGGGCCTATCTTCATCATATTAATCTTCCATCGCTTTATTATTGTCTTTGCTTTTTACTTTTCTTTTATTTTACTTTGCATCTTGATCATAAAAAGACCAAAAATATTATCTATCAACTCTATCAGATCTCACTCTCGTAAGTGACCGTGAAGGGATTGACAACCCCTATTCGCGTTGGTTGCGAGGAGTTATTTGTTTTGTGTAGGTACGAGGGACTCGCGCATAGCCTCCTACTGGATTGATACCTTGGTTCTCAAAAACTGAGGGAAATACTTACGCTACTTTGCTGCATCATCCTTTCCTCTTCAAGGAAATCCAACGCAGTGCTCAAGAGGTAGCAAGAAGAATTTTTGGCGCTGTTGCCGGGGAGTCTACGCAAAAGTCAACATACCAAGTACCCATCACAATCCCTTATCTCTCGCATTACATTATTTGCCATTTGCCTCTCGTTTTCCTCTCCCCCACTTCACCCTTGCCGTTTTATTTGCCCTCTCTTTTCCGTTTGCCTTTTTCTTGCTGGCTTTTTGTTTGCTCGTGTGTTGGATTGCTTGTTTGTCACGATGGCTCAAGATAACGCCAAATTGTGTGACTTTACCAATACCATCAATAATGATTTCCTTTGCACTCCGATTGCTCCTCTTACCAACACTGAATCTTGTGAAATCAATACTGCTTTGTTGAATCTTGTTTTGAAAGATCAATTCGCCGGCCTTCCTAGTGAAGACGCCGCTACTCATCTAAATAGCTTCATGGATTTGTGTGATATGCAAAAGAATAAAGATGTTGATAATGATATTGTTAAATTGAAGCTATTTCCTTTTTCGCTTAGAGATCGTGCTAAAGCTTGGTTTTCCTCTTTGCCTAAAAATAGTATTGATTCTTGGAACAAGTGCAAAGATGCTTTTATCTCTAAGTATTTTCCTCCGCTAAGATCATCTCTCTTAGAAACGATATTATGAATTTTAAGCAACTTGATCATGAACATGTTGCACAAGCTTGGGAGAGGATGAAATTAATGATACGTAATTGCCCTACTCATGGTTTGAACTTGTGGATGATTATACAAAAAATTATGCCGGATTGAATTTTGCTTCTAGAAATCTTTTAGATTCGGCCGCGGGAGGCACTTTTATGGAAATCACTTTGGGAGATGCTACTAAACTCCTAGATAATATTATGGTTAATTATTCTCAATGGCACACTGAAAGATCTACTAATAAAAAAGTGCATGCGATAGAAGAAATTAATGTTTTGAGTGGAAAGATGGATGAACTTATGAAATTATTTGCTACTAAGAGTGTTTCTTCTGATCCTAATGATATGCCTTTGTCTACTTTGATTGAGAATAATAATGAATCTATGGATGTGAATTTTGTTGGTAGGAATAATTTTGGTAACAACGTGTATAGAGGGAACTTTAATCCTAGGCCTTATCCTAGTAATCCTTCTAATAATTATGGTAATTCCCACAACAACTCTTATGGAAATTTTAATAAGATTCCCTCTGAATTTGAGACTAGTGTTAAAGAGTTTATGAATTCGCAAAAGAATTTTAATGCTTTGCTTGAAGAGAAATTGCTTAAAGTTGATGAATTGGCAATGAACGTTGATATAATTTCTCTTGATGTTGATTCTTTAAAGCTTAGACCTATTCCTCCTAAGCATGATATCAATGAGTCTCTCAAAGCCATGAGAATTTCCATTGATGAGTGCAAGGAAAGGACCGCTAGGATGCGTGCTACGAAAAATGCCTTTATTAAAGCGCGTTCTTCCAATTTCCATGAAAATAAAGATGAAGATCTAAAAGTTATTGATGTGTCCCCTATTAAATCTTTGTTTGGCAATATGAATCTTGATAATGATGGGACTGAATATGATCCACCTTTACCTAGAAGGCGTTCTAAAAATTCAGAGTTTTTATATCTTGATGCTAAAATTGATAAAAGTGGGATTGAAGAAATCAAAACCCTAGATGTTGCTAAACCCACTATTTTGGATTTCAAGGACTTTAATTATGAAAATTGCTCTTTGATTAATTTTATTTCCTTGTTGCAATCCGTGCTAAATTCTCCTCATGCTTATAGTAATAAAGTGTTTACTAAACATATCGTTGATGCCTTGATGCAATCTTATGAAGAAAAGCTTGAGTTGGAAGTTTCTATCACTAGAAAACTTTATGATGAGTGGGAACCAAATATTAAAATTAAGATTAAGGATCATGAGTTCTATGCTCTATGTGATTTGGGTGCTAGTGTTTCCACTATTCCCAAAACTTTGTGCGATTCGCTAGATTTCCGTGATTTTGATGATTGCTCTCTAAACTTGCACCTTGCGGATTCCGCTATTAAGAAACCTATGGGAAGAATTAATGATGTTATTATTCTTTCAAATAGGAATTATGTGCCCGTATATTTTATTGTTCTTGATATAGATTGCAATCCTTCTTGTCCTATTATTCTTGGTAGACCTTTCCTTAGAACGATTGGTGCAATTATTGATATGAAGGAAGGGAATATTAGATTCCAATTTCCATTAAAGAAAGGCATGGAACACTTCCCTAGGAAGAAAATAAAATTACCATATGAATCTATCATGAGAGCCACTTATGATTGCCTACCAAAGATGGCAATACCAAGATCTATCCTCGCTTTTATGCCTAGCTAGGGGCGTTAAACGATAGTGCTTGTTGGGAGGCAACCCAATTTTATTTTTAGTTTTTTTATTTTCGCTTCTGTTTAAGAATAAATCTTAGATCTAGACTCTAGTTAGATGTGTTTTTATGTTTTAATTAGTGTTTGTGCCAAGTTAAACCTATAGGATCTTCTTGGATCATAGTTATTTGATCTTGCTGTAATTTCTAGAAACTTTCTGTTCACGAAAACAATTGTTAAAAAACACCAGAACGTGATAAAATAGTGATTCCAATTTCTTCTGATCAATAAACAAATTTCCTAGGTCTTCCTATTTTGGCTGAATTTTTGGAGTTCCAGAAGTTTGCGTTAGTGACAGATTACTACAGACTGTTCTGTTTTTGACAGATTCTGTTTTTCGTGTGTTGTTTGCTTATTTTGATGAATCTATGGCTAGTAAAATAGTTTATAAACCATAGATAAGTTGGAATACAGTAGTTTTAACACCAATATAAATAAATAATGAGTTCATTACAGTACCTTGAAGTGGTCTTTTGTTTTCTTTCGCTAACGGAGCTCACGAGATTTCTGTTGAGTTTTGTGTTGTGAAGTTTTCAAGTTTTGGGTGAAATCTTTTGATGGATATGGAACAAGAAGTGGAAAGAGCCTAAGCTTGGGGATGCCCATGGCACCCTCAAGATAATCTAAGGACACCAAAAAGTCAAATCTTGGGGATGCCCCGGAAGGCATCCCCTCTTTCGTCTACTTCCATCGGTAACTATACTTGGAGCTATATTTTTATTCACCACATGATATGTGTTTTGCTTGGAGCGTCTTGTATGATTTGAGTCTTCGCATTTTAGTTTACCACAATCATCCTTGCTGTACACACCTTTTGAGAGAGCCATACCTGAATTGGAATTTTTTAGAATACTATTTGTGCTTCACTTATATCTTTTGAGCTATATAGTTTTGCTCTAGTGCTTCACTTATATCTTTTAGAGCACGGTGGTGGATTTGTTTTATAGAAAATATTGATCTCTCATGCTTCACTTAGATCATTTTGAGAGTCTTAAATAGCATGGTAATTTTCTTAAAAAAATCTAATAAGCTTGGTATTCAAGATTTGTAAAACTTTCTTTTGAGTGCGTTGAATACTAAGAAAAATTTGATGCTTGATAATTGTTTTGAGATATGAAGATGGTGATATTAGAGTCAGGCTAGTTGAGTAGTTGTGAATTTGAGAAATACTTGTGTTAAAGTTTGTGATTCCCATAGCATGCTCGTATGGTGAACCGTTATGTGATGAAGTCGGAGCACGATTTATTTATTGATTGTCTTCCTTATGAGTGGCGGCCGGGGACGAGAGATGGTCTTTTCCTACCAATCTATCCCCCTAGGAGCATGCGCGTAATACTTTGCTTTGATAACTTGTAGATTTTTGCAATAAGTATATGAGTTCTTTATGACTAATGTTGAGTCCATGGATTATACGCACTTTTCTTCCTTCCACCATTGCTAGCCTCTCTAATACCGCGCACTTTTAGCGGTATCACACACCACCATATACCTTCCTCAAAACAGCCACCATACCTACCTATTATGGCATTTCCATAGCCATTCCGAGATATATTGCCATGCAACTTTCCACCTATACATTTTATTATGACACGCTCCATCATTGTCATATTGCTAGCATGATCATGTAGTTGACATCGTATTTGTGGCAAAGCCACCGTTCATAATTCTTCCATACATGTCACTCTTGATTCATTGCATATCCCGGTACACCGCCGGAGGCATTCATATAGAGTCATATTTTGTTCTAACTATCGAGTTGTAATTGTTGAGTTGTAAGAAAATAAAAGTGTGATGATCATCATTTTTAGAGCATTGTCCCAAGTGAGGAAAATGATGATGGAGACTATGATTCCCCCACAAGTCGGGATGAGACTCCGGACGAAAAAAAGAGGCCATAAAAAGAGAAAAGGCCCAAATAAAAGAAAAAATGAGAGAAAAACAGAGAAGGGACAATGTTACTATCCTTTTACCACACTTGTGCTTCAAAGTAGCACCATGATCTTCATGATAGAGAGTCTCTCATTTTGTCACTTTCATATACTAGTGGAATTTTTCATTATAGAACTTGGCTTGTATATTCCAATGACGGGCTTCCTCAAAATGCCCTAGGTCTTCGTGAGCAAGCGAGTTGGATGCACACCCACTTAGTTTCTTTTGTTAAGCTTTCACATACTTATAGCTCTAGTGCATCCGTTGCATGGCAATCCCTACTCACTCACATTGATATCTATTGATGGGCATCTCTATAGCCCGTTGATACGCCTAGTTGATGTGAGACTATCTTCCCCTCTTTTTTTCTTCTCCACAACCACCCTTATATTCCACATATAGTCCTATATCCATGGCCCATGCTCATGTATTGCGTGAAGATTGAAAAAGTTTTGAAAATGTTAAAGTATGAAACAATTGCTTGGCTTGTCATCGGGGTTGTGCATGATTTAAATACTTTGTGTGGTGAAGATAGAGCATAGCCAAACTATATGATTTTGTAGGGATAACTTTCTTTGGCCATGTTATTTTGAGAAGACATAATTGCTTTGTTAGTATGCTTGAAGTATTATTATTTTTATGTCAATATTAAACTTTTGTCTTGAATCTGTCGGATCTGAATATTCGTACCACATTTAAGAAGAACTACATTGAAATTATGCCAAGTAGCACTCCGCATCAAAAATTCTGTTTTTTATCATTTACCTACTCGAGGACGAGCGGGAATTAAGCTTGGGGATGCGTGATACGTCTCCAACGTATCTATACATTTTGATTGCTCCATGCTATATTATCTACTGTTTTGGACATTATTGGGCTTTATTTTCCACTTTTATATTATTTTTGGGACTAACCTATTAACCGGAGGCCCAGCCCAGAATTGTTGCATTTTTGCCTATTTCAGAGTTTCGAAGAAACGGAATATCAAATGGAGTCCAAACGGAATGAAACCTTCGGGAACGTGATTTTCTCACCGAATATGATCCAGGAGACTTGGACCCTACGTCAAGAAAGAAAGGAGGTGGGCACGAGGTAGGGGGGTGCGCTCTCCCCCCCAGGCGCGCCCTCCACCCTCGTGGGCCCCACCTTGCTCCACCTACGTATTTCTTCCTCCTATATATACCTACGTACCCCAAACGATCAGATACGGAGCCAAAAACCTAATTCCACCGCCGCAACCTTCTGTACCCACGAAATCCCATCTCGGGGCCTATTCCGGAGCTCCGCCGGAGAGGGCATCCACCACGGAGGGCTTCTACATCAACACCACAGCCCCTCCGATGAAGTGTGAGTAGTTTACTTCAGACCTTTGGGTCCATAGTTAGTAGCTAGATGGCTTCTTCTCTCTTTTTGGATCTCAATACAATGTTCTCCCCCTCTCTCGTGGAGATCTATTCGATGTAATCTTCTTTTTGAGGTGTGTTTGTTGAGACCGATGAATTCTGGGTTTATGATCAAGATTATCTATGAACAATTTTTGAATCTTCTCTGAATTCTTTTATGTATGATTGGTTATCTTTGCAAGTTTCTTCGAAATATCAGTTTGGTTTGGCCTACTAGATTGGTTTTTCTTGCAATTGGAGAAGTGCTTAGTTTTGGGTTCAATCTTGCGGTGTCCTTTCCCAGTGACAGTAGGGGCAGCAAGGCACATATTGTATTGTTTCCATCAAGGATAACAAGCTGGGGTTTTTATCATATTGCATGAATTTATCCCTCTACATCATGTCATCTTGCTTAAGGCGTTACTCTGTTTTCTTGAACTTAATACTCTAGATGCATGCTGGATAGCGGTCGATGAGTGGAGTAATAGTAGTAGATGCGGCAGGAGTCGGTCTACTTGTCTCGGACGTGATGCCTATATACATGATCATACCTAGATATTCTCATAACTATGCTCAATTCATCAATTGCTCAACGATGAATTCGTTCACCCACCGTAAAATACTTATGCTCTTGAGAGAAGCCACTAGTGAAATCTATGGCCCCCGGGTCTATCTTCATCATATTAATCTTCCGTCGCTTTATTATTGTCTTTGCTTTTTACTTTTCTTTTATTTTACTTTACATCTTTATCATAAAAATACCAAAAATATTATCTATCTTCTCTATCAGATCTCACTCTCGTAAGTGACCGTGAAGGGATTGACAACCCCTATTCGCGTTGGTTGCGAGGAGTTATTTGTTTTGTATAGGTATGAGGGACTCATGGCGTAGCCTCCTCTTTGGATTGATACCTTGGTTCTCAAAAACTGAGGGAAATACTTACGCTACTTTGCTGCATCATCCTTTCCTCTTCAAGGAAATCCAACGCAGTGCTCAAGAGGTAGCAGGGCCCATGAGGGTGGAGAGCGTGCCCAGGGGGGTAGGCGCGCCCCCTACCAAGTCCTCTGGATCACGTTCGTTTTGAAAATCACGTTCCTGAAGGTTTCATTCCGTTTGGACTCCGTTTGATATTCTTTTTCTGCGAAACTCTGAAATAGGCAAAAAAAAAACAATTCTGGGCTGGGCCTCCGGTTAATAGGTTAGTCCCAAAAATAATATAAAATTGTATAATAAAGCCCAATAATGTCCAAAACAGAATATAATATAGCATGGAACAATAAAAAATTATAGATACATTGGAGACGTATCAACCGCCGCGGCGACCTCGGCCACGCCCCCTCCCCCTTCCTCTCGTGGCCGGCTTCGCCGCCACGGGCTCGTGGGAAGGAGGGATGCGCTGACGAGCAGCAACCCTCTCCGCCACCGTCGAAGGCCCAGCACCTCCTATCGCCATGGCAGGTAGAAGAAAGGAGCGAAGGTGGGGGAGGATGGATACTAAAGGAATGTGGGACGACACCACCTCCTTATAAAGGGGCGGGGTCGAGGCTCGGCCGCCCCACCCGGCCAATCCAGCCATCGGGGGCGCAGGGAATCAGGACCGACCCGCTGCCCCAATTAGCGACGGCCCGGTTTCCCGCCCCCACCGCCTGCCACTTGCATGGAGGACGCGTGGCGAGAAAACAGGATTAACAGGACGGGTGAAGCGACCATTCCCCGCCCCGTGATCATGGGGCGTGGGCGCCTTGAAGACTGCGACCCAAGTCCACCAAGTAAATGAGCCGTGCCTCCATGCCTCCCTCGTTTTATGGGGAAGGCGCGAGCCGCCTCTTTACTACGACATGACGCATGCATGCGGGAACCGCCCCACGCATGACCCCCACGTCACGCACGCCCCTCCACGTCTCGCGGTCAACGCGGGTCGTGGGGAAGCGCGGCGGACGAAAAGTTACTGCGGTCAAATCCTGCCCCGACTGCCCGCGCACCGTTTTG
This sequence comes from Aegilops bicornis, assembly GCA_021605145.1. Classification (NCBI taxonomy): domain Eukaryota; kingdom Viridiplantae; phylum Streptophyta; class Magnoliopsida; order Poales; family Poaceae; genus Aegilops; species Aegilops bicornis. The sequence continues at coordinate 783,508,137 of CM038670.1, forward strand.
GGCCTGGCCCAACAACGTGTCGCACTTATGTGTGGCCCAGGCCCGGGGGCTCCTGTCAGTGTACAAAAGTAGGGGAGCTCCTTTTTACCCCTTTACTTGTGCACGGACAATCGGAGCCGCGCCCACAGCCACACTAAGCAGGGCAGGGGAGGGAAGCCGGTGAGAAGCCAAAGGCACAAGACGATCAGAGGCAACACCAAGACCAGAAAACACAAAGAGCAAAGGGGGCAAGGCGGACTCCCCCGGCAAGAACCTTGCCGGGGCGGCCTCCGCGGCCCCGTCAAAAGCCTTGCCGGGGCAACTTGCCCAACACCAGCAGAGCGAGCCACCCTTGAGCCCACAGGTTCCAACCCAACCAACTACGTGGGGACCAAGGCTTGGGAGGCACCTCCGTGGTGGCTTGCAGATCTTTGTCAAGATCATAAACACACAAGATCAGATGAGGATCAGAAGACGGCGACCCTCGGCGGGATCCTAGCCGAGGAGATCCATAAGACCCCCGGCAAGTGTCTTGCCAGGGACGACTGCGACACCACGGCAAGACCCTTGCCGGGCCCCCGGGCAAGGCCCTTGCCGAGAGCATCAGCGGGGCCACTGCCAAGCCCGCACCAGCCAAGACTCCACCGATGTTCGCATGCAGCTGCCAGCCCAACCAGCTGGGCAGGCACCTGCGTGGCAACATGTAGCTTCTAGACCAAATCAGCAAGCACCTGCGTGGTGGCATGCAGATCTTCGTGAAGGCCCTACCGCCATGCCACCTCAGCTGCCTGTCTGCCTACATGGCGCTGCATGCATCGCTGGACTAGGCGCGTGTCAAAGCGAGGAGGAGCGATGACGGACGGGACGGGCCTCGCTCCTATCCCCGATAAAGCTAAGGGACACCTAAGCGATGGATTTAATGTGTCTTGTCCTGTAATACGTGCGGTAAGCTCACGCACTGTAGGCCTTTCCACCTCCTGTGTTCCACTGTGGCAGCCCCTTTCGACTATAAAAGGAGGCCCATGGCATACTGGAGAGGGATTCGGCTCTTTTGAACTACACAACCACGGTAGCTAGTTCGAAAGCTCAAGAACACTCAATACATCCACCAAAGCAGGACTAGGGTTTTACGCATCCTCACGGCCCGAACCTGGGTAAACGATCCTTGTGCTGGCTCCTGGACCTGCTCTTTTCACAACCCCGCGCCCGCCGACGATAGAAGGGATTCCAGTGATCCCATAGGTGTCGTTCCCACCGACAAAATCCTAATCTCGATCTATGCCAACCCAACAAACACCTTCGGAGACACCAGTAGAGCATCTTTATAATCACCCAGTTACGTTGTGATGTTTGATAGCACACAAGGTGTTCCTACGGTATTCGGGAGCTGAATAATCTCATAGTTAGTGGAACATGTATAAGTCATGAAGAAAGCAGTAGCAATAAAACTTAACGATCAAAATGCTAAGCTAACGGATGGGTCTTGTCCATCACATCATTCTCCTAATGATGTGACCCCATTCATCAAATGACAACACATGTCTATGGTTAGGAAACATAACCATCTTTGATAAACGAGCTAGTCAAGTAGAGGCATAATAGGGACACTTATGTTTTGTCTATGTATTCACACATGTACTAAGTTTTCGGTTAATTAATACAATTCTAGCATGAATAATAAACATTTATCATGAAATAAGGAAATAAATAATAACTTTATTATTTCCTCTAGGGCATATTTCCTTCACCTTTAGCATTGCGAAGAGCTCGGGAATTGTCTTATCCATCCCTTGCATATTATAGTTCATCACGAAGCTTTTGTAGCTTGGTGGCAGTGATTGAAGAACTCTGTCAATGACACTATCAACCAGAAGATTAACTCCCAGTTGAGTCAAGTAATTGTGGTACCCAGACATTCTGAGTATATGTTCACTGAAAGAACTATTCTCCTCCATTTTGCAGCTGTAGAATTTATTGGGGACTTCATATCTCTCAATCCGGGCATTTGCTTGAAATATTAACTTCAACTCCTGGAACATCTCTTATGCTCCACAACGTTCAAAAAGCCGTAAAGCATGGCACACTGAACTATCGAGTAGTCATCAGCTTTGCTCTGCCAGACGTTCACAACATCCGGAGTTGCTCCTGCAGCGGGTTTGGCACCTAGCAGTGCTTCCAGGACATAATTCTTCTGTGCAGCAATGAGGATAATCCTCAAGTTACGGACCCAGTCCGTGTAGTTGCTACCATCATCTTTCAACTTAGCTCTCTCTAGGAACACATTAAAATTCAAAGGAACAGCAGCACGGGCCATTGGTCTACAACAACATAGACATGCAAAATACTATGAGGTACTAAGTTCATGATAAATTAAAGTTCAATTAATCATATTACTTAAGAACTCCCACTTAGATAGACATCCCTCTAGTCATCTGAATGATCATGTGATCCATATCAACTAAACCATGTCCGATCATCATGTGAGATGGAGAAGTTTTCAATGGTGAACATCACTATGTTGATCATATCTACTATATGATTCAAGCTCGACCTTTCGGTCTCAGTGTTCCGAGGCCATATCTGTATATGCCAGGCTCGTCAAATTTAACCCGAGTATTCTGCGTGTGCAAAACTGGCTTGCACCTGTTGTATGTGAACATAGAGCTTATCACACCCGATCATCACGTGGTGTCTCAGCATGACGAACTGTAGCAACGGTGCATGTCGGATTTCGGGTTCCAACAGACCCTCTAGGTTCAAACACTGGGGTGCGCGCGGAGAACTCGCCCTCTACCTACCTGCACCTCGCCGCCTCGCTAGGATCTAAACTATAAAAGGAACAACACAAGAGACACAGGGTTTATACTAGTTCGGGCCACCATTGTGGTGTAATACCCTACTATAGTTTGTGGTGTGGTGGATTGCCTCCCGGGCTAATGATGAACATTACAAGGAAGAACAGCCTCGTGAGGGTCTGTTCTTGGCTGGTGCGATGAACTGCTAGGGGGAGTTAAGTCCCTCTCTCTGCTGATTCAAGGTGCCGGATTAAGCTGCCTCTACCCTGTGGGTGGCTAGTCCTATTTATAGGCAAGGGCACTGGGCCTCTTCCAAAATATTGAGCGGGAAGGGCGCCAACAATTGGCCATTTTGAAGGGGAACATCTAGTACACTTATCCTGACTAAAGTTGGTCCTCGCCTGTCAAAGGCTCTAGTGGTGACGCCGGCTTGGGCTCCACGATGACTTCCTTCCTGCCGTTGCGATGGTCTTGGTCTTGTTGCACCGAAACGGATGCCTTTGCTTGATGCTCTCGCCTGCGCTTGCTCCCTTTGCACCAAAGAGGAAAGGAGGACACTGCGCGGGCTGGCGCTCACCTGGCGCCCTTGGTCGTCATGGCTTGCGTCATGGGCACCTCGTGAGGTACCCCGCCTTGATCTCTCCGCCTCCTCATGAGCCAGCTGTGAGGCCGTGCACGAGGAAGCTTCTGTCGTCCGCCCAGCAATCTTGGCCCCCTCGCGAGGGTATTGAGCTTGTCTTGATGAAGATGGGCCGTCTTTGGGCCACCCCTTGAGCCACGCCGCAGGCCGAGCGAGTGCAAGTCACAGGGACCCCGTTCCCGAAGCGCCGACAGAGCCCCGGGCCCAAGGCGCGCCCGGACTTGGCTGAGCAGAGAAGCGAAGGGGCAAGTGCGAAGCGCCGCGTGGCGGTTGATTGGACGTGGGCGGCCCTGTTCCCCCACGCCTCCTTATTTTTCTCCCTGCTAGGTGGACCCGTGGTTGCACACAGTCATTCCTCTTTTCGCTGCTCGACCGTCCCCTGCTCTTCCTCCTCTCGAGCTCCAGTCTCCGCTTCCAATCCAATCTCGAATCCTCCCCCTTCCCATTGCCATGGCTCCGATGAAGAAGGGGAAAGGGAGGAAACCTGTGCCTCCGCCTCGCTCGCCGTCGTCGGCGGCTCCCGCCATCGATCGGTCGATCATACTCAACCGAGATGGCTTGGGCAAGGTCAGCTCTGCTCTGGCCACTATCTTCAACGAGTGCGGGAGGACGACGGCCTGGCCCGCGTCTCACTTCTCCATCGACAGAATAGTCACCGAGGTCCGGTACTTTGCCGACGCCCTGTGGGCGGGACTGGTTCCCCCCTTTTCCAATTTCTTCAACGCTGTGCTTTCCCATTACCAGATCCATATGATGCATTTGGGTCCTGAATCCATTACTCTTCTTGCCGTTTTCGCCTTTGTCTGTGAGCCAATGATGGGCATCCCTCCTTCAGTTGCCTTGCTGCGTCACTTCTTTTCTTTGAGCCTCGTCGACCCCACCCAATGCTCGGGGTGCGTGAGCTTCATCGCCGCACCAGAGACGACGGCTTCAGGGATTGATTTCAGCCTTCCTCCGTCCGCGTCTGGGTTCCGCGAGCGGTGGCTGTACGTGGATGTAGAGGTGCCCAGCCCCCTGCTTTCGGAGCCAACGTCGCCCGCTGTCCCCAACTCAGGCTGGGGCCAAGAGACGCTCACGAGCCCCCGACTCGTCTTAAATGCAGCGTCGCCGCGTTCTCGAGGGCGCTTCGGCGTGTGGCGCCCGAGGTGGTAAAGGAGTTCCTGCTATGCCGCATTGCCCCTCTCCAGCGCCACTCCCGCCGGATGTGGGCCTTCAGCGGGTGTGAAGATCACATGAGACTCCAGGAGGAGGACACGGCGCTGGCCGAGGAAGGTGCTCTTGGTCTTGATCGGGGACCCTTCCCGGCAGCATCCGGTAAGGGGGGCCTTGCTGTACTTTTGCTTTCGAGCAGGCGACTTTGTGAATCAGATGCGGCTTTGGCGAATGGGGGCTGCGCCCGCTGGCCTCAGGGGCCTCGCGAGAACCCAGTGGTGGTGGCGCCCTTCCGGGCCACCCACGGCGGTCCTTCCTCGAGTGGAGGAGCAGGGAGGCATGGGCCGCTGAGGTCGAGGGGCCCCCACCGGGATGACGACGCCAGCAAAGACTCCCGAGGGGCAGCTCCCGAGGCCCATCGGCTGCGTTTGAAGGCGTTGAGCCGCTGCCCACGGCGCCCGCGGTTGAGGCCCCTGAGGCCCCAGCTACCCTTCTTGGTGAGGCGACCGGCGGCGTGCATCAGGACGACGCCCCTGACGCTGGTCACCTTGATGCTTCTTCCTCGTCGGAGGCTGACCCCTGCTGTCGGTGTCAAAACCGGCGGATCTCGGGTAGGGGGTCCCGAACTGTGCGTCTAGGCGGATGGTAACAGGAGACAAGGGACATGATGTTTTTACCCAGGTTCGGGCCCGCTCGATGGAGGTAATACCCTACTCCTGCTTGATTAATATTGATGATATGGGTAGTACAATAGTAGATCTACCACGAGATCGTAGAGGCTAAACCCTAGAAGCTAGCCTATGGTATGATTGTTGTTCGCCCTATGGACTAAAACCCTCCGGTTTATATAGACACCGGATAGGTTAGGGTTACACAGAGTCGGTTACAATGGTAGGAGATCTACATATCCGTATCGCCAAGCTTGCCTTCCATGCCAAGGAAAGTCCCATCCGGACACGGGACGAAGTCTTCAATCTTGTATCTTCATAGTCTTGGAGTCCGGCCGCGATGATAGTCCGGCTATCCGGACACCCCCTAGTCCAGGACTCCCTCAGTAGCCCCTGAAACAGGCTTCAATGACGACGAGTCCGGCACACATATTGTCTTCGGCATTGCAAGGCGGGTTCCTCCTCCGAATACTTCATAGAAGGTTTTGAACACCAGGATAGTGTCCGGCTCTGCAAAACAAGTTCCACATACCACCGTAGAGAGAATAACTTTTGCACATACCTGCTGACGTATTCCGCGGCATGACATCACACCACGGCCAGGCCTTTATATGAATCGTTTTTTTATCGTTCCACCTTAGCGCGTTTAGCGAGGCAGTTTCCTTGGCACGTCTTATCAAAGCATAGATCGTGCCCCCTTATTTCGGGATTCTCATCAATACGGACGTGGGTAACCCATCCGCGCCATTGATTATGGCGCTTGGGAGATAAGCGAGTTTTACCAGGCTGGTGGGGGACGCATAGCTCCGTCCGTCCATATAAGGGATAAGGATCCACCTTTTCACCTCGCCTTCTTCCTCCTTTGCTCATCCATTTCACAAGACTCGAGCTCCAGCGCCCAAGTCCGCACATCCCACCTCAACCTTTCTCCAACCATGTCGGGAGGCGAGAGGCAGGTGGATGGCCTCCTCCGTCACGGAGGGGCACATCACAAGACTGCGGGAGGCGGATACTTGTCCCGGGCGACATCGCCAGCACATGAGCTTCCCGACGAGGGGCAGCTCATTCCAACCCCTGTGCCCCATGAGAGGGTGGTGTTTCTCCCCACTTCCTCCGCGGACTAGGTTTTCCAGTTCACCCATTTGTCCGGGGGCTCATGTTCTACTACGGCCTGGACTTCCACGACCTGGCCCCGAATTTCATCCTGAACATCTCGGCGTTTATCGTCGTGTGCGAGGCCTTCCTCTACATCCAACCCCACTTCGGCTTATGGCTGAAGATCTTCAACGTCCGGTCAAAGGTAGTGGGCGGCCGTCAAGCGGAGTGCGGAGGCGCCATGGTTGGCAAGATAGCCAAAGTCCTATGGCTCGAGGGCTCCTTTGTGGAGACGATAAAGGGGTGGCAATCGGGGTGGTTCTACATCACCGAGCCACGCGACCCCAAATGGGTGGCGGCCCCCGAATTCAGATTTGGCTTCCCCACACGGCTCTCGTCATGGAAAGAGACGGGCCAGACTTGGGGGGATTCAGACAAGACATCCGGACTCCAAACATGCGTCCGAAACCTGGTGGACAAGAATCTCAGGCTTGTCAACGTAATCCAGGTGATGCTCATCCGCCGGATCCTCCCATGCCAACAACGGGCCTTCAAACTATGGGAATTCGATCCGGCACAACACTCGACTCTAAAAAGGCTCTTCGACACTACATACGAAGACGCCTGGAAGGGGCTGTTCAAGGGCGCCGAGGCTCCCTCATCCGCTATGGAAGATCACGGGTACAACTCGCAACGTCCAGCCGACGAGGTAAGTTATTTTTCCCTTTACGGGACTCTTTTTTCATAGATTGACTCTATGTGGGAACTAAAACTCCCTAATCTTTGACAGGACTGGCTGAAGACGTCCAGACAGATCAACTGTCCGGTTCCTTTGCCGGAAGACCCAGCGAACGCCTGATTAATGGGGCTGCTGGCTCCGGCAACCCATGTGGTGTTGGAGAAGAAGGCCAAGAAGGAGGCCACGGGAACTCGAAGGAGCTCCGGCGCCAGTGCTATCAGATTCTCAAGCAGAATCTTCTCCACGAGGACGAGGAGGAGGAAAAAGCTTCTCCCCAACGGGAGGGAGAGGAAAAGGAAGGCCGCCTAACCGGGAGGACGGAGGGTCCAAGAAAGGAAGAACCCTTCCTCCAGATTTCTCCACCAACGTCGACAGCGACGAGGAGGATTGGCCAACAAGGGCCAAGCCACTGGCGAGATCGGAAGTGTCCGGATGTCCATGGCTTTTTCATTTTTGCATAGTGTTCTCTAATCTCGAACAATCATGCAGCCCGCCCAAGAGCGATCTAGCCGCTTCGACGAGCGGGTCCCTGGGTTCGTCGGAAATGGAGAGTACTTCGCTTCCGACCGCCTCCTCGCCTCACGCTGCGGACGAGGCCGAGGTGGCGCCCCAAGGGGCCTGGTCAAGAGGAGGTGGTGTGAGGCGCCACAAGGCGACCTCCGGACTCAGCGCGTGGGGCAAGAACCCGAGGGCTCTAAGCCCGACCCTTGTCCGGACTCCATGCGGAACCTTGATGGTTGGAGTCCGGCAAGCGGTCCTTCGTAAGAAAGGGTAAGGCGCCGGTGTCCTCCGTCAACCGGAGGCACCGGATAGCATCTTGGAGGCGCTTAACAGCGCCTCCATCGAGGAGGAGCACCGCACTATTATGAGTCGGTGATCCGGACAGATTCGATCCGCCAAGAGCGGGCCGACAAGCCTGTACCAGCCTTCTAACGGGCTTTGAGGTAAGTTTAGAATATTTAAAATATTACGCATAGGCGGTAGCCCTCGATGCTTAGTTCGATTGTTCGGAAAGAAAAGCCGGACTAAGGATCTAAAAAGATATACGCATGAGTCTAACATAAGGATGTCAATATGGGAATGCAGGCTAATTTCTTGACCTCTGCCAGACTTGATGGAGGTCAATTCACTGAAGCATAACCTCGAGCGGTCCGAGAACGAGCTCGGACAAGCCCAGAAGCAGCTCGAGGACAAGGAAGGTAAATAATACCTTATTAAGAAAAATACCTTATAGAAAAGGTTTTGGTTGCCAAAAAATACAGGAAAAACGTGGGTACTGCAGGGGCCACGAACGAGGTGGCGACCCTGAAGGAAGCAGTATCCGTGGCCAAAAACAAAGCGGCTGCGGAATGCACCGAGCGAGAGAAGGGGGAGGCACAGCTGGCCAAGGTACGGCAAGAGCTCCAAGCTCTCGTGGAAAAACACGAGAGTTTGGAGCATGACTCGAAGACTCGAGAGTCCGAGCTCGCCTCGGCTCTTGAGAGTGCCAAAGCTGCTAAGGCCGAGGCCCAAAAAGCCCTCCAAGAAATTGACTCCGTAAATAAGATAGCGGCGGGTAAGGCATTCTTTATGCAAAGCAGGCATGTGAAAGTGAATTACCTATTACTTACCCGGATTCGGCGCTCTCCAGGAGCATTCACAGATTTGCCCGTAGTGTCCGACGCCGCATTCTACCGGCGCCAAGGAGGGAGCTCGACGGAAAAGGTGTTACGGTCCCGATGTTGAGGCCGAACATTCGGTGCCCACGAGCGACCAAATGAAGCAGCTGGTCGAGCTCCACAAGGTCGCCGAACAGGCCATGAAGGGCCTTATAAGCGGTACTGTGGCCATTGGAGGCCATGCCTGGGAGCTACTTCAGCTTGGTGCAGCGGCTGGTGGACGCCTGTCCACGGATTGAAGTCATCAAGCACTCCGTCTGCATTGAAGGTGTCCATCGGGACCTTGCCCGTGCTAAAGTGCACTGGGGCAAGCTGGATGCGGAGAAGCTTGTGACGGACGGGCCACCAAAGGGCAAGGAGCATCGCACGCCCGAAATGTACTATGAGGGCCTCCTGGAGGGTGCCCGCCGAATAGCGGATGAGTGCTCCAAAGATGTAATTTTTGAATAGACTCGCATTTGTTATCCTGTATGCTGAAAACTTGTTCATATGCGCTAAGCAACGCTTGTTAATTTAAAATATTACCTTCTGTGCGGCCGTTTATCAAATTTGAGAGATGGCAAGTCGTTGGCTTCAGCCCCCATGCCACGAGTCTTTGGGGTGTTCGGGATAAACTTGAGCACTCTTGTTCCCATTCTTGGGTCCATCTAGGAGGCGCTCAACACTGTGAACAAGGCAACCGGACTTATAATGCTTGAACACTCTCACTTAGCCATAGAATTCTATAATTTTAAATTTTGGCGAAGCCCCTAGTATTCGGAAGACCGAGTTCGGGGCGCTATCCATGCCTTGGCCGGACAACTCCGGTTCCTCGCTCTAAGCGGCATAAGTCTTTAGGGACCCGAAAAAACCTCTCGAACAGCGACATCGCTCTCGCCCTATCATGACGGTCAGTTTTAGCTTTCTCCACTGAGGTGCTCGACCCAGCTCAACTGGGGCACAATCGCGGTGGTTCTCCCGGTGCTACCTTAGCCGATATAACGGAACATAAGGTACCAAAACACGGGAGCCGGGCAAACCCAACTATTGACCCAAGACATGATTCGGAGCCGATTCATATAATGCTATAAGTTCGGGGTGCCGCACTTGTGAAAGTATTCGGACTTATCACACCATAATTGTGGGGTACTTAAGCCCCTGGTGTATTGGCCGTTGAGGGAGTTCCGGACTAGGGGGTGTCCGGATAGCCGAACTATCATCATCGACCGGACTTCAAGACTATGAAGATACAAGATTGAAGACTTCGTCCCGTGTCCGGATGGGACTTTCCTTGGCGTGGAAGGCAAGCTTGGCGATACGGATATGTAGATCTCCTACCATTGTAACCGACTCTGTGTAACCCTAGCCCTCTCCGGTGTCTATATAAACCGGATGGCTTTAGTCCATAGGAGCGAACAACAATCATACCATAGGCTAGCTTCTAGGGTTTTAGCCTCTTTGATCTCGTGGTAGATCCACTCTTGTAACACACATCATCAATATTAATCAAGCGGGACGTGAGGTTTTACCTCCATCAAGAGGGCCGAACACAGGTAAAACATCGTGTCCCTTGTCTCCTGTTACCATCCGCCTAGACGCACAGTTCGGGGCCCCTACCCGAGATCCGCCGGTTTTGACACTGACATTGGTGCTTTCATTGAGAGTTCCTCTGTGTCGTCGCCGATAGGCTCGATGGCTTCTTCGACCATCATCAACGACGCAGTCCAGGGTGAGACTTTTCTCCCCGGACAGATCTTCAGATTCGGTAACCGCCGCTTTGCGGGCGATTAAGCAGCCATCTGGAGCAGATCGAAAGCTACGCCCCTGGCCGTCAGGTCAGATTTGGAAGTTTGAACTTCACGGCTGACATTAGCGGGGACTTGATCCTCGATGGAGTCGAGCCACAGCCGAGCGTGCCGCGCTGTCACGGCGAGCATGATTTAGCTCTGCAGCCGGACAGTACCATGGAGGCCGCTTTTCGAACCGCTCCGGTCTTCAATTGAGCCGATACGCACAGATCGGGACGGATGGCTAGACACCGCCTCGGGGCTGCAACCTCTGGCGATAGATCCGAACACTGATCTTGTCCCTCATAAAGCTCGTGACTCCGAGGTGCCGGACTCCTTGCCGGACTTCGAACCTCCCGCGCCCCCTCCGATCGAATCCAATTGGGCGCCGGTCATGGAGTTCACCGCAGCGGACATCTTTCAACTCTCACCTTTTGGCGACATCTTGAGTTCGCTAAAGTACATCTCGTTATCAGGAGAGCCCTGGTCGGACTGCGGTCAGGACGGTTGGGATGCAGACGACGAAGAAATTCAAAGCCCACCCACCACCCACTTTGTAGCCACTGTCGACGATCTAACCGACATGCTAGACTATGACTCCGAAGACATCGACGGTATGGACGACGATGCCGGAGACGAACAAGAACCAGCGCCTACCGGGCACTGGAAAGCCACCTCATCATATGACATATACATGGTGGATATCCCAAAAGATGGGAATGGCGAAGGAACAGAGGAGGTTGACCCCTCCAAGAAACAACCCAAGCGTCGGCGTCAGCGGCGCCGCTCTAAATCCCGCCACAGCAAGAATGAAGATTCCGGCACCAGAGATAACAATGCACCGGACAGTGCCGAAGATAATCCACTCCAGAAAGATCCAGTGCAGGAGGATGGAGACGCCAGCCCTCACGAGAGAGCGGCAGAAGAAGAGGTAGAGGATTATATGCCTCCCTCCGGAGACGAAGCAAGCCTCGACGACGATGAATTCGTCGTGCCTAAGGATCCCGTCGAACAAGAGCGTTTTAGACGCAGGCTTATGGCCACGGCGAACAGCCTCAAGAAAAAGCAGCAACAGCTTAGAGCTGACCATGATCTGCTAGCCGACAGATGGACTGAAGTCCTCGCGCCGAAGAGCATGAGCTCGAACGCCCCTCCAAAAGCTACCCTAAACGCAAGCTGCTCCCCCGATTAGAGGAGGAGGCTTACGAACCCGCATCACCAGGAGACAATACAGTGACCGACCACCCGTGGTTGCGACAGAGAGGCCTCTAGGCCCTTCACTAGAACCGTACCCCGTCATCACTCAAAAAGCACACGGCCACAGGGGAACGCTCCGGACCTGCGAGATATATTGGAGGACAAGGCAAGACAATCAAGATCGATCTATGGATCGTGTGGGCGCCCCACAGTACGTGACGACAACCGTCGCGCTGGACACAGTAAGTCCGGCCGGGCCGAACAAAACAGACAAAGCTCTTTTGAGCTCCGTCGTGATATCGCCCGATCTGAGGCGCCGCACACCCACTATGCTTCACAGACGAAGTAATGGATCATCAAATCACGAAGGGTTTAAACCCGTCAATATTGAATCCTATGATGGCACAACAGACCCTGCGGTTTGGATCAAGACTATCTCCTTCACATCCACATGGCCCCGTGACGATCTTCACGCCATCAAATACCTCCCCCTCAAGCTTAAAGGACCAGCCCGGCATTGGCTCAACAGCTTGCCAAGAGTCAATTGGGAGCTGGGAGGACTGAAGCCGCATTCCTCGATAACTTCCAGTGGCACTTATGCGACCACCGACGGCGATGACCTAAGCCACATAATTCAGCAGCCAGACGAATCGGCTAGACAATTCTGGACACGGTTCTTAACCAAGAAAAACCAAATTGTCGACTGTCCGGATGCGGAGGCCCTCACGGCCTTCAAGCATAACATCCGCGACGAGTGGCTTGCCCGGCATCTAGGACAGGAAAAGCCGAAATCCATGGCAGCCCTCACATCACTCATGACCCGCTTCTGCGCGGGTGAGGACAGCTGGCTAGCACGCAGCAACAACCTCAGCAAAAATTCTGGCAGTCCGGACTTCAAGGACCGAAATGGCAGGCCGCATCGTAACAAAAACAAACGCCGCATTAACGGCGACAATATTGAGGATACGGCAATCAATGCCGGATTCAGAGGCTCTAAACCCGGTCAGCGGAAAAAGCCATTCAAAAGAACTACTCCGGGTCCGTCCAATTTGGACCGGATACTCGACCGCTTGTGCCAGATACACGGCACCCCCGAAAAGCCAACTAACCACACCAACAGGGATTGTTGGGTATTCAAGCAGGCATGCAAGTTAATTGCCGAAAACAATGACAAGGGGCTGCATAGCGATGACAAGGACGAGACCCAACCGCCGAACAATAGAGGATGAAGGGTTTCCCCGCAGTGCGGACGGTGAACATGATATCATAGCGCACATACCCAAAAAGGGAGCGGAAGCGTGCACTCAGGGATGTCTACGCGATGGAGCCAGTTGCCCCGAAGTTCAATCCATGGTCCTCCTGCCCGATCACTTTTGACCGAAGGGACCACCCCACCAGCATCCACCATGGCGGATTCGCCGCACTGGTCTTAGACCCAATCGTTGATGGATTTCACCTAACCAGAGTCCTAATGGACGGCGGCAGCAGCCTGAACCTGCTTTACCAGGATACAGTACGCAAAATGGGCATAGACCCCTCAAGGATTGAACCTACCAAAACGACCTTTAAATGCGTCATACCAGGTGTAGAAGCCAATTGTACAGGCTCAATTACACTGGAAGTGGTCTTGGATCCCGGATAACTTCCAAAGCAAGGAGTTAATCTTCGACATAGTCCCGTTCATGGCGGCTATCATGCCTTGCTCGGACGTGCAGCGTTTGCAAAGTTCAACGCGGTGCCGCACTATGCATACCTCAAGCTCAAGATGCCAGGCCCTCGAGGAGTCATCACGGTCCAGCGGAAACATCTTGAACGTTCTCTCCGCGCGGAGGAACATCTGGCTCTCTCGCGGCGAAGTGCAATGCAGCCTCTTAAGGCAATTCTCGAGTCCGGCGATTAAGCGGCGGACACAGCTTAGCGCCCGGAGTAACTTACAACAAGACCACCTGGCACGTTCGAGCACGCCAGTAGCAAAGGCGGCCCCAACCCCAGCTCTTGCGAAGCGTCAGCAGGTCCTTCGCGTACACCATTACGCTCCGAAGATACCATGGGCATGGGGAGAGGGGCACGACCACGATAAACCCAGACTGCGGCTCAACCACACCAGGGGCTCTCAAGTGTGTCGTTCCTTTTTCTTTTCTTTTTACCTTTTACTTTTTACCCACAGGACTCCGTTTGTCAGAGGTCTGTCAGCAGACTCCGCCAACTCACGATGCAACAGCCAGGGAAGGATAAAGGCTACAACGAATATACAGGTGGTCTCCATTACGAGCATTTTTATAAACTAATCTGCAGCCTACCCCTGGAGGGGAACATGTTTAATAGTCCCATACCTTGCTTATCGCACTATTTGTATCTTTATGCATTCGTAGCAGCACTTATTGAATAAAACAATGCAACACCTTTTTGCTTATAATTGCATTTCTTTTTTATACATATGTTCATTCACGGCATGTTGCATCCGTACACTTTGGTACGGCTAATATACACCGAGGGCTTATGTTTCCAGCGTTATGGTATGATGAGTCCGAACACTTTCACAAGTGCGGCACCCGAACTTATAGCACTATATGCATCGGCTCGAATCATGTCTTGGGTCAATAGTTGGGTTTGCCCGGCTCCCATGTATTGGTACCTTACGTTACATTATATCGGCTAAGGTAAGACTGGGAGAACCACTGCGATTCCGCCTCAGTTGAGCTGGGTTAACGCCTCGATGGAAAGCTAAACTGACCGTCATGATGAGGCGAGAGCCGATCGCTGTTCGAGAGGTTTTTGCGAGTCCTTAAAGACTGATGCCGCTTAGAGCGAGGAGCCGGATACTGTCTGCCAAGGCGTGGATAGCGCCCCAAATTGACCTTCCGAAGACTAGGGGCTTCGCGAAATTTAAAATTATAGAATTCTATGGCTAAGTGAGAGTGTTCAAGCATTATAAGTCCGGTTGCCTTGTTCACTGTGTTGAGCGCCTCCCTAGATGGACCCAAAAATGGGAACAAGAGCGCTCAAGTTTATCCCGAACACCCCAGCACTCGTGGCATGGGGGCTGAAGCCGACGACTTGCCATCTCTCAGATTTGATAAACAACCGCACAGAAGGTAATATTTTAAATTAACAAGCGTTGCTTAGCGCATATGAACTAAGTTTTCAAATAAGACAGGATAACAAAATGCGAGTCTACTCAAATATTACATCTTTGGAGCACTCACCCGCAATAGTGCGGGCACCCTTGACACACTCTTATAATACATCTCAGCGCGGCGATGCTCCTTGCCCTCTCGGTGGCGGGTCCGTCCACGAGCAGGGCATCCATCTTGCCCGTGCACCTTTGCGCGGGCAAGGGCCCAACGGGCACCCTCAATACAAGCGGAATGCTTGATGACTTCTACCCACGGGCACGCATCCATCAGCCGCCGCACTAGGCCGAAGTAGCTCCCAGGCATGGCCTCCTTAGGCCATAGCCGAACTATGAGGCCCTTCATGGCCTGTTCGGCCACCTTGTGGAGCTCGACCAGCTGCTTCAGCTGGTCGCTAAGGGGCACCGGATGTACGGCCTCAGACATCGAGACCAGAAGACCTTCTCCGTCGAGCTCCCCTCCTCGGCCCGGTAGAATGCGGCAGCATCGGACACGCTGCGAGGAAGATCTGTGAACGCTCCTGGAGAGCTCCGTATTTGGGTAAGCAACAGGTAATTAACACTCACATGCTTACTTTGCATGAAAAATGCCTTACCCGCTGCTATTTTCTTCAACGCCTCAACCTCCTGGAGGGCCTTGTAGGCTTCGGCCTTAGCGGCTTTGGCACTCTCAAGAGCCGTTGCAAGCTCAGACTCTCGAGTCTTGAGTCACGCTCCAAGCTCTCATGTTTTTTCACGAGATCCCGGAGCTCTTGCTGTACCTCCGCCACCCGCGCCTCCTGCTTCTCTCTCGCTCGGTGCGCTGGCGCATTACGTTCGACGCGGCCACTTTGCCTCCTTCTGTGGTCGCCACCTCGTTAGTGGCCCCTACAATACCCACGTTATCCTTGTCATTTTTCTTGCAACCAAATCCTTTTCTGTAATGTACAATTTTCATAAGGTATTACTCACCTTCTTTTTCCTCGAGCTGCTTCTTGGCATGGCCGAGCTCGTTCTCGGACCGCTCGAGGTTTTCCTTCAAAGTATTAACCTCCGCAGTCAGTGCGGCGGAGGTCAGCAGCACAGCCTGCAATCCCATCTTGACATATTTTTTATGACTCATGCGTTTATCTTTCTAAAGATCCTCAGTCCGGCTTTTCTTTCCGAACACCGAACCGAGCATCAGGGCTACTGTCTATGCGGTACCATTTTACATATATTGAAATTCTTACCTCAAAGCACATTAGAAGGCTGCTGCGAGCTTCGGTCAGCCCGCTCTTGGCGATTGAACCTTACGAATCACCGCACTCATAACAGTGCGGTGTTCCTCTTTGATGGAGGCGCCGTTGAGCGCCTCCAGCAAATTATCCGGCACCTCCGGTTGGACGGAGGCACCGGCGTCGCGGTCTTGCCCTTCTTACGAAGGGGTCGCCCGCCGGACTCCGGAGCCACTGTGGCCTCCGGGGCTGAGTCCGGTGCAAAGTCCGGGAGGGTGTCTTGTGACACCTCCGGGGCCTTCTCCTCCTGTTGTGTCCCTTCCTGGGATCCCACCTCGGCGTCGTCCGCGGAACGGGGGGTGGAGGCAGTCGGAAGGGAATCCATATCCGACGCACCCAAGGACCCGCTCGACGAAACGGGAAGATCATCCTTGGGCGGACGACAGGGTTGTATGCGGCATTAGAAAGACATTATGTGGCGAAAAGAAAAAACTTTGAAGTTATTCGGGAGTCCGGATACTTACGATCTCGCCAGGGGCTTGGCCCTTGGAGGCCAGTCCTCGTCGTCGTCACTGGCGTTGGCGGAGCAGTCCGGGGGAAGAGTTTTTCCCTTCTTGGACCCTTCGGCCTCCCTTGTTGGGGAGGCCTTCCTTTCCTTCCCTCCCCCCGCAGGGGGAGAGGCTTTCTTCTTCTCCTCCTCGCCTTGGTGGGAGGAGTCGGCCTCGGATTCATCATCCGATAGCACCTGAAAACGGGAACTCTTCCGAGTCCCGTGGCCGTCTTCTTGGCCTTCTTCTCCGGCACCACGTGGGGTGCCGGAGCCAGCAGCCCCGTTAGGCGGGCGTCCGCTGGGTCCTCTGGCAATGGGGCCGGACAGATAGTCCGTTCGGCCTTCGCCAGCCATTCTTGTCAAAGGTAAAGGGAGTTTAGATCCCGCATAGAGCCAAACTATGGAAAACAAGTGGTGAAATCACTTACCTCGTCAGCTGGACGCTGCGAGCGGAATCCGCGATCTTCGGTAGCGGATGCGGGAGCAACGGCGCCCTTGAACAGCACCTTCCAGACATCTTCGTACGTAGTGTCAAAGAGCCCGGCCAGTGGTCCGGTGCTGCGCTTGGATCAAACTCCCACATGTTGAAGCCCGTCGGCATTGCACGGGAGAATCCGGCGGATGAGCATGACACGGACTACGTTGACAAGCTTGAGCTTCTTGTCCACCAGCTTACGGACACGGGCTTGGAGTCCGGTCGGCTCCTCTGAATCCCCAAATCCGGCCACTCTCTTTCCGGTGAAGTGAGCCGTGTAGGGATGCCAGATCTGAATTGGGGGCGCTGCCCAATCAGGGTCACGCGGCTCGGTGATGTAGAACCACCCCGATTGCCACCCCTTGATGGTTTCCACGAAAGTGCCCTCCAGCCACGTAACGTGGGATATCCTTCCCACCGTGGCGCCTCCGCACTCCGCTTGGCTGCCCTTCACAACCTTCGGCTTGACATCAAGGTCTTGAGCCATGGCGAAGTGGGGCTGGATGCGAAGGAAGGTTTCGCACCTGACGATAAACGCGCCGAGATGTTGAGGATGAAATTGGGGCGGATCATGGAAATCTAGGCTGTAGTAGAACATGAGCCCCGACAAAGGGATGAAGCGGAAGCCCAGTCCAGCGGAGGAAATGGGGAAGAAATACTACCCTCTCATGGGGCACAGGGTTGGGGACGAGCTCTCCCTTGTCGGGGAGCCGATCTGCGATGTTCTTTGGACAAATATCCGGCGTCGTGCAGCTTCGGATCTGCCCCTCCGTGTGGAGGAGGCCATCCACTTGCCTCCCGCTCCGGACATAGTTGGAGAAGGTGGAGGTAAGAAGTGCGGACTTGGGCGCTGGAGCTCGAGTTCGCGGAGATGGATAAGCCAAGGAGGAAGAAGGCGCAGGTAAAAGGGTTGGATCTTTATCCCCATATATGGGCGGACAAAAACATGTGTCCCCGCCGGTCTGGTAAAACTCGCTTATCCCCCAAGCGTCACAATCAATGGCGCGGTTGGGTTGCCCACATCCGTATTGATGGGAATCGCGGAATATGGGGAACATGATCTCTGCTTCGACAATACGTGCCAAGGAAACCGCCTCGCTAAACGCACGGAGGTGGAACAATAAAACGAGTAAAGGCTTGGTAATGGCATGACGTCACGCCACTAAATACGTCAGCAGATTGAACTTGTGTAATATTATTCTCTCTACGGTGGTACGTGGAATTTATCTTTGCAGAGCCGGACACTATCTTGGTGTTCACAATCTTCTATGAATTATTCGGAGGAAGAACCCGCCTTGCAATGCCGAAGACAATATGCGCGCCAGACTAAATGCGTCATTGAAGCTTTGGTTCAGGGGAGCTCTTGAGGGAGTTTCGGACTAGGGGGTGTCCGGATAGCCAAACTATCATCATCGGCCGGACTCCAAGACTATGAAGATACAAGATTGAAGACTTCGTCCCGTGTCCGGATGGGACTTTCCTTGGCGTGGAAGGCAAGCTTGGCGATACGGATATGTAGATCTCCTACCATTGTAACCGACTTCGTGTAACCCTAGCCCTCTCCGGTGTCTATATAAACCGGATGGCTTTAGTCCATAGGACGAACAACAATCATACCATAGGCTAGCTTCTAGGGTTTAGCCTCTTTGATCTCGTAGTAGATCCACTCTTGTAACACACATCATCAATATTAATCAAGCGGGGCGAGGGGTTTTACCTCCATCAAGAGGGCCCAAACCTGGGTAAAACATCGTGTCCCTTGTCTCCTGTTACCATCCGCCTAGACGCTCAGTTCGGGACCCCCTACCCGAGATCCGCCGGTTTTGACACCGACAGCCGTACCAAAGTGTACGGGTGCAACATGTCATGATATGAACATATGTATAGATAAAAAAGAGTGCAATAATAGGCAGAAGCTATGCATTGTTTATTTAAAAAGGTACTGCAATGAAGGCAGAACGATACAAATAGTGCGATAAGCAAGGGATGGGACTATCTAACATGTCCCCCTCCAGGGGTAAGCTGCGGGATGGTACGTAAAACAGGTATAATGCTCTTAATAGGGACCACCTGAACATTCGACGTAGCTTTCTGCTTCCCTGGTTGTTGCATCGTGAGTTCGGCGATTCTAGTGCAGACGGGACTTACGGAAGCGGAGTCCTGAAAAAGGAAAGAAAGAAGAGAAAGAATGACACAATCGAGCCCACAGTGCGGTTGAGCCGCATTCTTGGCGTGCCGTGGTCGTGCCCCTCCCCTTATGCCCATGGTATCTCCAGAGCGTAGTTATGTACGCGTAGTACCGTCTCCTCAACTTCGCGAAGGCTGGGGTTGGGGCCAGATTGCTACGCGTGCT
The DNA here is from genome assembly GCA_021605145.1 of Aegilops bicornis. Taxonomy (NCBI): domain Eukaryota; kingdom Viridiplantae; phylum Streptophyta; class Magnoliopsida; order Poales; family Poaceae; genus Aegilops; species Aegilops bicornis. Next base: position 783,527,533 of record CM038670.1, read on the forward strand.
TGAATCGTGCCAGGCGGTCTTGTTGTAGGTTACTCCGGGCGCGCTTGGCAGTGTCCGGACGCTTAGTGGCCGGACTCGAGAATTGCCGTGAGAGGCTGCTTTGCACCTCCGCCGTGAGGGCTGCTGTGTGCTCCTCCATTCGGAGAGAGCGTTCGGTGTTTCCATTGACCGTGATTACTCCTCGAGAGCCTGGCATCTTGAGCTTGAGGTATGCGTAGTGCGGCACCGCATTGAAGTTTGCAAATGTGGTTCGTCCAAGCGGCGTGATAGCCATCATGAACGGGACTATGTCGAAGATTAACTCTTCGCCGTGGTTATCCGGGGATCCGAAGACCACTTCGAGTGTAACTGAGCCTGTACAATTGGCCTCTACACCCGGTATGACGCCTTTAAAGGTCGTCTTTGTGGGTTTAATCCTTGAGGGGTCTATGCCCATTTTGCACACTGTATCCTGATAAAGCAGGTTCAGGCTGCTGCCGCCGTCCATCAGGACTTTGGTGAGGTGAAATCTGTCGATAATTGGGTCAAGAACCAATGCGGCGAAACTTCCGTGACGGATGCTAGTAGGGTGGTCCCTTCGATCAAAGGTGCTCGGGTAGGAAGACCATGGGTTGAACTTCGGGGCGACTGGCTCCATCGCATATACGTCCCTTAGTGCATGCTTCCACTCCCTTTAGGGTATATGGGTTGAGTATATCATGTTAACATTCAGCACTTGTGTGGGAAAAACCTTCTGTCCTCAATTGTTCGTTGACGGGCTCTTCTTCGTCATCGCTATGCAACCCCTTGTCATTGAGTTCAGCACTTAACTTGCACCTTGCTTGAACACCCAACAATCCCTGTTGGTGTGATTGGTACAGTTTTTCGGGGTGCCATGTATGTGACACAAGCGGTCGAGTATTCGGTCCAAGTTGGGCCGGGCCTGGTATTTCTTTTGAATGGCTTCTTTTCGCTGACCGGGTTTAGAGCCTCTGAATCCGGCATTTACTGTCGTATCTTCAGCATTATCGCTGTTAACGCGGCGCTTGTTCTAGTTATGACGCGACCTGCCATTGCTGTCCTTGGTATCCGAACTATCGTGGTGTTTGGCCAAGTTGTTGCTTCGAGCTAGCCAGCTGTCCTCTCAGCATAAAAGCGAGTCATGAGGGTTGTGAGGGCTGCCATAGATTTCGCTTTTCCTGTCCTAGGTGCCGGGCAAGCCACTCGTCGCGGATGTTATGTTTGAAGGCTGCAAGGGCCTCTGCATCCAGGACGATCAACGATTTGATTTTTTCTTTGTTAGGAACCGTGTCCGTAATTGTCCGGCCGATTCTTACAGCTGCTGAATTATGTGGCTAAGGTCATCGGCGTCTGGTGGCCGCACATATGTGCCCTGGAAGTTATCAAGAAATGCGGCTTCCAGGTCCTCCCAACAACCAATTGATTCTGATGGCAAGCTGTTAAGCCAATGCCGAGCTGGTCCTTTAAGCTTGAGGGGGAGGTATTTGATGGCATCTAGATCATCACCGCGGGCCATGTGGATATGGAGGAGATAATCCTCGATCCAAACCACAGGATCTGTGGTACCATCGTATGATTCGATATTTACGGGTTTAAAGCCCTCAGGGATTTGATGATCCATTACTTCATCTGTGAAGCATAGTGGCTGTGCGGCGCCTCTGTTTTGGGCTATATCACGACGCAGCTCAAATGAGCTTTGTCTATTGTGTTCGGCCCTGCCGGAGTTTCTGTATCCGGCGTGACGGTGATCATCCCACGTCGTTGGGCGCCCACGCGATCCATAGATCGATCTTGTATGTTTTGCCTTATCCTCCAATATATCTACATAAGTCAAAGACGTTTTCCGTGCCTGGTACTTTTGAACGGCGTCGGGTGCGGCTTGAACGGAGGGTCTAGAGGCCTCTCTATCGTGGCCACGAGGTGGCCGGTCTGCCATGTCGTACGTTGGTGACTTGGGTGCTTCCTCTAATCGAGGCAACGGCCTGCGTTTGGGGTAGCTTTTGGAGGGGCGTTCGAGTTCATACTCTTCAGCTGCGAGGACTTCAGTCCATCTGTCAGCTAGCAGGTCTTGATCAGCTCTAAGCTGTTGCTGCTTTTTCTTGAGGCTGCTTGCCGTGGCTATAAGCCTGCATTTGAAATGCTCCTGTTTGGCGGGATCCTCAGGCATGACAAATTAAATGCGTCGTCGAGGCTTGCCTCATCTTCGGAGGAGGCGCATAATTATCGTACTCGACCTCCTTTTTCACAAGACCGCTGTCGTGCGGACTTGTTTCTCCCTCCTCTGCTACCGAGTCCTGCTGGAGGGTTTTCTTCGGCCTTGTCGGGGTGTTATTATCTCCCGTGCCGGAATCACCGTTTTTATTGTGGCGGGATTTAGAGCGGCGCCGCTGACGTCGGCGCTTCGGTTGCTTCTTGGAGGGGTCATCCTCCGTTGTTCCATCACCGTTCCCATCTTTTGGGATGTCCACCATGTATATGTCGTATGACGAGGTGGCCTTCCAGTGCCCTGTAGGCGCTGGGTCTTGGTCGTCTCCGGCATCGTCCATACCGTCGATGTCTTGAGTCAAGTCGAGCATGTTGGTTAAATCATCGGCGGTGGCTACAAAGTGGGTGGTGGGTGGGCGTTGAATTTCTTCGTCGTCCGCATCCCAACCTTCTGACCGTAATCCGGCCAGGCTCTCCGGATAAGGAGAGAGACTTTAGTGAATTCAGGATGTCGCCAAAGGGCGAGTGTTGAAAGATGTCATGCGGTGAACTCCATGACCGGCGCCCAATCGGATTCGATTGGTAGAAGTATGAGGTTCGAGTCCGGAGAGGAGTCCGGCACCTTGGAGTCATGGTATTCGAAGTGGACAGGGATAGAGTTCGGCTCAATCGCCGTAGAGATCATAGCCCCCGAGGCGGTGTCCAACCACTCGTCCTCGATCAGGGAATCCGGCTCCGGATTGAGGGTCGGAGCGGATGCTGGTGCGGCCTCCAGGGCACTGTTCGGCTGCAGAGCTAGATCATGCCCATCGAGACAGTGCGGCACGCTTGGCTGCGGTTCGAATCCGTCGAAGATCAAGTCTCCCCGGATATCAGCCGTATAGTTCAAACTTCCAAATCTGACCTGATGGCCAGGGGCGTAGCTTTCGATCTGCTCCAGATGGCCAAGCGAATTAGCCCACAGTGCAAAGCTGCCAAATACGAAGATCTGTCCGGGGAGAAAGGTCTCACCCTGGACTGCGTCTTTGTTGATGATCGAAGAGCCATCGGGCCCTATCGGTGGCGACACGGAAGGAACTCTCAATGAAAGCACCAATGTCGGTGTCAAAACCGGCGGATCTCGGGTAGGGGGTCCCAGGCTATGCGTCTAGGCGGATGGTAACAGGGAGACAAGGGACACGATGTTTTTACCCAGGTTCGGGCCCTCTCGATGGAGGTAATACCCTAGTCCTGCTTGATTAATATTGATGATATGGGTAGTACAAGAGTAGATCTACCACGAGATCATAGAGGCTAAACCCTAGAAGTTAGCCTATGGTATGATTGTTGTTCGTCCTATGGACCAAAACCCTCCGGTTTATATAGACACCGGATAGGTTAGGGTTACACAGAGTCGGTTACAATGGTAGGAGATCTACATATCCGTATCGCCAAGCTTGCCTTCCACGCCAAGGAAAGTCCCATCCGGACACGGGACGAAGTCTTCAATCTTGTATCTTCATAGTCTTGGAGTCCGGCCGCGATGATAGTCCGGCTATCTGGACACCCCCTAGTCCAGGACTCCCTCACCTGCGCTCAACTCCTGGGCCGCTTCCGCATGGACTTCGAGGCTCTCCGGAAGAGAAGGGAGGCCTTGGGCGACGATTACCCTTGCCGCCTGCTGAAGCGCAGGAAGTATTTCACCATTGATGAGTAAGCCTTCCCCTTTCCTAGCTCCTGATCCTTCCGTTGCTTTGGCTGATCCTTGCTCTGCAGGGCCCTTCCTGCCGAGCTCACGGAGATGGCTGAGGAGCCATCCCCCCAGGCTTCGCCCTCTCCACCGTCTTCGAGTGCTCCGAGCTCAAGTAGAGCCCTTGTAGTGAGGCCGGTCGGAGAGTGAGCCATCCTGTGGTGCATCGCGGCTCTGCGCGCCTCGCGACCCTCCTTCGCGAGCCTTCTCGGGGCATAGCCAGCCTGCCTTGGGCTTCTCGTCTGGTCGTGGATGGCGATTGGCTGAGGTCAGCCTCGCGCTCTTCATTTGGGGATGGGCTGGCTCTGTGCCGGGCTTCGTGAGGCGTGCCCGGCCATCGCGAGGGCGCCAGCCCCCAGCCCCCTGCCCAGAGGGGGAGTGCTGATTCGTGGCCCCCCGCGCTTACTTGGGGCGGATGACGACGCAGAAGACGTGCTCGAGCGCGCCCGGGGACGACGCGTTCTTCGCCAAGGGTTTCTCCGGAGGGCGGCTGACGCGGTGAGCCGGCTTGGTGAAGAGCTTGCTGATGAAGACGCGCACCTTGAGGCTGAGGGCCTGCGCCTGGCTGAAGAGAGGCGCAAGCTGAAGGCTGCTGTTGCCCTTGCGCGCCACCAACGTGTCCTCAACAATGAGGAAGCCGAGGCGTCGCTGGCGGCCTCTCGGGAGGCCCGCTCGGTCGCCGAGGAGGCCCGAGAGGCTGACCGCGGCGTGAGGCGGCGGAGGAGCGGGCGCGGGAACTCTGAACCGGTGCCATTCCCTGGAACAGCAGGTGGAGCTGCATGAGACGGCCCTTGCATCAATGAAGGTGGCTTCGGTCGACCAGGCAGAGCTCCAGAGGCGTGAGGAGGCACTGACGCTGGAAGCTGCCGAACGCGCACGCGATCTGGAGCGTCTGGAGACGAGGGAGCGCTTGGTGACGCAGGCGGAGGATGACGTCGCTGCGCGCGAGGCCCGAGTCCTGGAAGAGGTTGAACGCAGGGTGGCGACGGCCCGCTTGAACCTTGAGCGCGAGTTCGAGGAGAGGGTGGGGTTGATCCGGGTCGAGGCTGAAGGCAGGACCGCCGCCCTGAGGGCCAAGCTGGATGAAGTGACGCGGCGGGCCGACGCTTCCCGGGCCGCCCTCGGCGTGGTGCAGGAGGAGCTGACTACCTCCCGCACCGAGGCGCTTCTCCGCCAACGGGTGGACGAGGCTGAGGCCGTTGCGCCGCGTAAACGAGGACGAGATACGCCGTGGCGGATCACGGAGCACGCAGCACGCCCCATGCTCACCACGCTCCGGGAGAGAGCCAACACGGCCTTGGGTAACATCTGCGAGGCGGCCATTGGCGAGCCCCACGCAGTCAACTATGCTGGCAATCTTCAGTTCTTCACCCACGTGGTGATGCAACTGGAGGTGCGGTCGGTCAGAGCCAACAGGTTGGTGGAGGAGAGGAGCCGCGCCCTGCTCGGGCGCGCCTTTTCTTGTGTCTTCAGCCACCTTTAGAACATGGACCCCAACTTCGACTTTGACGCCGCTACCGCCCCAGTACCCCAGGCCGTCCGAGACGACCTGGCGCACTGGGTGGAAGACAACGTGGATGCCCTCGTCAGGGCCTTCGCTTCTGATAACGACGGCGTGTTCGTGGCTGCTGATGAAGGCGACGTGGTGAACGGCCCTGACGCCGCTGATGGCAACACGGAGAGCGATGGCGAGGCCAGCGCATTTATTCGGGAGGTGCCCCGAGGATGCATTGGGGATTTATCCGACCGACCGTGTGTTGTCCCCGCTTACCCTCAAGGCAGATAGAGTTCGGGCTTTGCCCTGAAGGTTGTAAGAGCATTTTGGGAGGGGGAGCCCCTCATGTAAAAACTTGCATTTAGCGTATTAGTAGATGTGATATCACCCGTACGCTTGCGCCAAGTGGCTGGCTTTGCGACGAGCTGGCTGGCTTGTTTACCTTCGACCCGCATGGGCCCCAAGATAGCCTGCGGCGGGGTGTGGTGTCTCGAGCGTCTCCTGAATGAGCCCATTGAACCTGTAATGAAAGCCTCCTGAGAGGGCGTGGTGACGACAGTCCGGGCTGCACGCAAGCTAGGCCTGGCCCGGCTCGCGAGGGGCTCACGAGGGGAGGCAGCTGAGGCAAAGTGGTAATCAGAACGCGAGAGATTGCTCGAACGAGACTAAACACCCCTTCCCCAAACACACGCAAATCTTCAAGCTCAAATCCAACTTAAATCCAACGGGGGAAAACGACAACCAAGGGGAAAAGCAATGAAAGCAGAAAAAGGCCGCGTCCGGCACCTAGTCTAGTCTTGGACGTCTTCTCACCAGCGCGGAGCTAAGTGCTGCCACTGGGTGTGGGAGGGAGCCCCAGGGCCTGAGGCCGACACCCCTGAGACTCCGGGGCGTGTACAGCCCCACTCATTATTACGTGAGAGTGTCACGGGGCGGCGAGCTTCACAGGTACCGGGCCTTCTTCACAGGTACCGGCCTTGCTTCATATCGCCAGACGAGGGCCCCGCCTTGCGCAACACTCTAGTGCCACCGACGAGGACCGGAAACCAGGCCGCCGCCGATGGGGTAGAGCGGTCGCCAGTGGTTCCCCCGACGACCACGGGTCCTCTGCCAGGGGTAGGCCCTGAGGCACCTCCCCGGCGGAGGGCCTACCTCCTGAGGACGCCTTCCTCCGCACGCCACGGTGGTGATGCTGGATCTCGGCCCCTCTCCTGCAGCCCCCGGCGCCCTCCTCCTGAGGGGTAATGTCGGTGTCAAAACCGGCGGATCTCGGGTAGGGGGTCCCGAACTGTGCGTCTAGGCGGATGGTAACAAGAGACAAGGGACACGATGTTTTACCCAGGTTCGGGCCCTCTTGATGGAGGTAAAACCCTACGTCTGCTTGATTAATATTGATGATATGTGTTACAAGAGTGGATCTACCACGAGATCAAAGAGGCTAAACCCTAGAAGCTAGCCTATGGTATGATTGTTATTCGTCCTATGGACTACAGCCGTCCGGTTTATATAGGCACCGGAGAGGGCTAGGGTTTACACAAAGTCGGTTACAAAGGTAGGAGATCTACATATCCAGACGCCAAGCTTGCCTTCCACGCCAAGGAAAGTCCCATCCGGACACGGGACGAAGTCTTCAATCTTCTATCTTCATAGTCTTGGAGTCCGACCGATGATGATAGTTCGGCTATCCAGACACCCCCTAGTCCGGAACTCCCTCAGTAGCCCCCGAATCGGGCTTCAGCGACGACGAGTCCGGTGCGTATATTGTCTTCGGCGTTGCAAGGCGGGTTCTCCTTCAAACTTCATGTTCCGTCCGAATAGTGTCCGGCTTCCTTATAAGTGTTGCGCTCCTTGGCTTCTATGCCCAATAATGGCCTTCTTCCACGTGTCGCATTGAATGCGAAAGGCTGGGGTATTTTTACATTTTACCCCTAGCCGTGCGAACGAGCCGCCTATAAGAGAGGCGAGGATCTAGATCCAGCTCACACCATCCTCCATCCGCAAGTTCTCATCGGCGCCTCGACAAAAAATCCATTCCATCATGGATAGCCGACGCTGCTCCTCCTCTCGCGCTCCCAGCCCTAAGCCAGGAGATTGGGGAGATGCTCGATTCCCACACAAATGAGCTAGTGGCACTCCAAAGCGAGGATATCTTCCCCCAGCTTTCATGGTTCCGGTTCGAGCCGGACTAGCCACCTACAAGGGTGGAAAGCAGGCGGAGAGCGTCCCCAACCCTTCCAAAGGGGAGCGGGTATGCCTTGTCCCCTATCTAATAAGGGGACTCGGGTTTCCCATACATCCGTTTCTCCGGGGGCTCCTAGAGTTCTACAGACTCCAGCTTCACCACCTCACGCCCGCCTCCATTTTGCACATCGCGGGCTTCGTAGCTCTTTGCGAGCTGTTCTTGGGCATCGAGTCCCATTTTGCTTTGTGGAAGAGATTGTTTTGTCTCGTACCCCGTTCTCATGAGGGGTCGATATATCAAGTGGGCGGAGCCAAAATATGGCGCATCGCCGGACGGATATCTATCCGGCACTCAAGAAGGCGCCCAAAGACTGGCCTTCGGAATGGTTCTACATGGAGGATGCCCCTCTGCCGGGTCCAGTTGGATCGGCCTCCGGAGTTCAACAATGCTCCCTTGAAGAAACGCATGAGTTGGCGCCCATGAGCCCTCAACGGGAAGATGATAGGAGCGTCCATTATCTGATGGGCCGGATTAGGTTACTGGCCCACTCCGGATTGACCATGATTGGAGTCATGGCCACGTGCATTATGCGAGGGGTGCAGCCACTCCAATATAGGGGCCACCCTATGTGGGATTTCAACAGGGAAGATGACGCCACCCGTCATGGCCACAAAGGGCCGGGCTCGGCAGCCGATCTGGCAAAGATCCTGTCCGGCTTGTACAAGGGAGAGGAGGAGGACTTCCTCCGCAAGAATCCGTTGAATGGATTTTCTATGAATAACCCTCGGAGCTGGGTAAGCGGATGTTCATCTACCCGATCCATACTTTTAAAGTCAAGTATCTTACTCTATGATTTTGATGCAGGAGTTGCGCCGGGATGTGGAGGGCATACGAAGCCTAACTCCACAGCCCGAGGATCCGGAACGATCCCTTGATCCGACCTCCGAAGAGGATCCGGACATAAAGGTGGAGCTGATTGACGGGGTGTTCCACCAACGTAGCATAGACAATGCCCTAGTCGCCATTACGACTGACTACCCCGGTTTGTTTCCGGCCTCCCAGGTGACTACGACCGAGGTCTTGATACCATCATTTTATCCGTGCTCAATTCTGACCATCCCATACTGATGGTGCATCGCAGGAGGTGCCTTTAAGGCGAGAAGCCGAACCCGCGGCGGCCGACCAACAAGGGTCAGTCCGGCCCAGCAGGCAGAAGGAGTGCGACGCGAACCGAAACGTCGCCGCAACGGTACGGAGCACCGCTATTTTTAAGGGAAGGATCCCCAGGAGGTATATTAATGCTCATAACTTTTCCAGAAGAAGGCTCGCCGGACGGTGTCCGAGAGGTTGCCAATCAAGCCTCCGCCAGCCATGCTCCAGCGCAAGATGGTCCAGAGGGGAGGCGAATACAAGGCATGAGCGGACGCTCCTCCGACGGAGGATGCCGACAGTTGTCCGCCACCAGTGCGAGGTGGAGAGCGCCATGAATCACAGGCGTGCCGGACAGTTCTTCATGACGCATGTTTCTCCCCGGAGGCGTTAAATGCCTTTGATGCGGGAAGCAGCGCACCTCATGCCGCTCAAGATGGGTTAACGAGCCACGGAGCAGTATGTGAAAGACATACGGGTAAGTAATTTTAATAGTTATATATGCCAAGTAGCCCCGAGACTTAAAATAGTTGAAATAACTGATTTAAGGATCAATTATGATCTTGAGGATCTTACGGAGAAGAATACCCATCTGTCCCGGGAGCTCCAAGAGTGCAAGGCCCAACTTGAGGTCAAGACTGGCCATGTGGGGAGCCACGGAGACCCCCACCGGTAAGACGTACTTTGAAAAGATAATTATTTAACAAAGTGCGGCGTGAATCGACAATAATAATATTGCGGAGGGCGCGGACTAGATCCGGACAAGCAACGACTACTGCGTCGACTAAAGGCCGGCGAGAGGGTGCTTATGAAGGTGCAGCAGGAGAGAAACAAGCTCCAAGATGCCCACACCCAGCGAGGAGAAGAGCTGAAAGGTGTTTGGGCCCGGTATGCAGCTCCATGAAGGAGAATCAGCGGCTTGGCCGCGGCATTTATAGTAAGTGCTTGAACAAATTCCTTTGAAAAGAAGAATTCGGCGAGGAAGTCGATTGACGTAAATATGTCTTTTGGTGTGCTCACAGGTCGCCTCATGGAGGAAATGCCTCGAGTCAACGGGTGACCAACTTCCCGAGCTTGTGCAATTGCTCAAACGTGTTCGGCAAAGGCGATGAGTGGCGTCGTTCATGCTTTATGGCCATCCGTCTCCCTACCCGAGGGCCTTGGTGAGCTTCTTTGAGAAGCTTGAGGAGCAGCGGCGCCTCCGTTTGTGGAAGATATCGGCACGCCATCGAGGCGCCAGGAGGCCTGGGCCATGGTGAAGACATGTTACCCGAAGGCTGACCCAAACCACATGGCCGAGGTCGGACTGCGGGGCCTGATGGGAAGGAGATCCTCGTGAGCTTGGTGTACGGCCAAGTAGAACTGGCCATGAAATATTCCCCAGGAATTTGTAAATTAGACAGCCTGTTAGATGGGATTGAGGAGGAGTACAATCACCGGTTTGACGATGTAATTTGAAATGACATGTAAAATGCCTTCTAGTCGGATTATAGATCGTTTGTCTTTGCGGACCGCTTTCGCTTCAACCTCGGGACCCAACAGTCCGGAGTGTGTCCGAATACCCTTACGGTTATAAAAGAACCGGGGCATGCATGGAGACAAGGCGTCGGGGTCATAATTGCTTTATCGGACAAGTGCCCAACTAGTTATGTTATATTACATGGTTAGTAAGAAACATCTTCCAGGAGAATAGTTCCATTAAGGGTTCCTTTCCTGGGAGGCATGCCCTAAAGTGCAATGCCGCATCGCGAAAATAGCGAGAAAAAAAAAGCATCCGGGGCAGATAAATAAGTAAGTAATAAATCATCTTTCAAGTCACCGAATCGAATATTCTCTTAAGAACGCTAGCTTTGGCTTCACCCACCGAGGTACACATCCGGCTGACCCGGCAAGAAGAGTAATCGCAGAGGTGCTCCCTTTACCTCCTAGCCGAACAATCGGGAACGTAGGGGTAAGCACAGGAGCCAGGCAACCCAGCTTGGCCAAAAATTAAGTCATATCGATGCATACAATGGTGAATAAAAGATACATGCGGAAGTATGACACATGTATTGGGCATGAAGCCCGTATGAATAAGCTTCTGTTAAAGAAGCCCCTAGGTATAATGAGTGCCAGGAGCACATCAAGTGTGTGCGAACAAAGCGCAAATCAGCCTATAAGAGGTATTGAAAAAGAAAGTGGGAAGAAGAAGGAGGACAAGAGACAGTAAAAAATATAAAAAGGGTGGACGAGGGAGTGAGACGAACCCGGAGTCCGGCGTTAGGCGTAGAATCTTCGGAGACGGGCTGCGTTCCATGGGTTCGGCTCGAGTCGGTTGTCAGATGTGTTACGTAGACGGTATGCTCCGCCGGTCAGGACTTGGTCGATGATGAAGGGACCTTCCCACTTGGGCTTAAGTTTGTCCTTTTTCTTGTCCGTGAAGCGTAGAACAAGTTCGCCAACATTGTAAGTTTTGGCCCGCATTTCTTTGCTTTGATATCTTCGAGCCTGCTGCTGATAAAATGCGGAACGAGCCTTTGCCACGTCCCGCTCCTCCTCTAAGGCGTCCAAACTGTCCTGCCGATCCAACTCGGCTTCTCTTTCTTCGTACATGCGCACACGAGGTGAGTCATGAATTATATCGCAGGCGTAAGCGCCTCTGCGCCAGATACCATGAAAAATGGTGTGAATCCATGAGTTCGGTTTGGCGTGGTCCGCAGCCCCCAGAGTACGGAGTCGAGCTCCTCTACCCAGTGCGTGTTAGATTCCTTGAGGGACCGCACTAGTCTGGGTTTGATGCCGCTCATGATTAGGCCATTTGCTTGCTCGACTTGACCGTTAGTTTGCGGGTGATAGACTGAAGCGTAATTGAGCTTGATGCCCATGTTTTTGCACCAGAGTTTAACCTCGTCGGCCATGAAGTTCGTGCCGTTATCAGTGATGATGCTGTGGGGGACGCCAAAACGGTGTACTACCCCGGATATGAAGTCTATCACCGGGTCCGGATTCTCGCTGCCGTTTTAACCGGCTTGGCCTCAATCCATTTGGTGAATTTGTCCACCATGACCAATAAGTATTTGTGCTTGTTGGTTCCCCCTTTAAGGGGTCCAACCATGTCAAGCCCCCAGACCGCGAATGGCCAGGAAATGGGTATAGTTTTGAGGGCGGTGGGTGGCATGTGGCTCTGATTAGCAAAGAGCTGGCAACCGATGCATCGTTGGACTAAGTCCTGAGCATCTGCCCGGGCTGTCGCCAATAAAATCCTGTATGGAAGGCCTTGCCTACAAGGGTCCGGGCTGCAGCGTGGTGCCCGCCGAGTCCGGCGTGAATTTCAGCCAGGAGATTTCGCCCTTCCTCTTCGGAGATACACCTTTGAAGGACTCCGGTTGTGCTTTTCTTATAAAGTTCTCCCTCATGGACCTTGTAGGCTTTAGATCGACGAACTATGCAGCGGGCCTCATTTTGGTCTTCGGGAAGTTCCTGCCGCATTAAGTAGGCTAGGAATGGTTACATCCCACGGGCAATTACTGCCATTATTTCGTGAGCTGAAGGTGTTATTTCATTGGCTGAGCCGCCTATCGTGTCAGAATGGTCTGAGTTAGGTGGTGCAGCTGGCTCCGGGTTGTTATTTCCGGACTCCTCTTCCCATAATGCGGATGGCTTAATGAGCCATTCCAGGAAGATGTTTGGAGGGACAGCGTCTCGTTTAGCGCCGATGCGTGCTAACACGTCTGCTGCCTGGTTATTATCCCGGGCTACATGGTGGAATTCGAGTCCTTCGAACCGAGCTGACATTTTTAGGACGGCGTTGTGGTAAGCTGCCATTTTTGGATCTTTGGCGTCAAAGTCTCCATTTACTTGGGATATTGCGAGGTTTGAATCCCCGCACACCTCTAGGCGTTGAATGCCCATGGAGATTGCCATCCGGAGGCCATGTAGAAGGGCCTCGTATTCGGCTGCGTTGTTGGAGTCCCTGTACATTATTTGAAGTACGTATTGCATTGTGTCTCCAGTTGGGCTAGACGCCAGACGACGCCTTGACCCCCCAAGCCAGCCAACATTTTGGATCCGTCGAAATGCATGATCCGGTTAGAGTACGTGGTCGTACTCTTTAGGGAGTTCGCTTCGTCCATTCATTCGGGCGACGAAGTCAGCGAACTCCGCGATTTTATAGCTCACCGTAGTTTGTAGGTTATGTCAAATGGTAAGAGCTCGATAGCCCATTTTGCAATCCTGCCCGTTGCGTCGCGATTGTTTATAATATTGTTGAGAGGTACTTCGGAGGCCATCGTTATTGAACACTCTTGAAAGTAGTGTCGCAGCTTCCGGGATGCCATGAACACCGCATACGCTATCTTTTGATAATGTTGGTACCGGGATTTGCATGGAGTTAGAATAGTGGATACGTAGTACACTGGTTTTTGAAGAGGGAATCATGCCTTCTTTTCTCGTTCAACGACGAGTACCGCTACCGACAACTTGATGTGTTGCTGCGGTATATAATAACATAGGTTCGCCCGGTTGGGCGGCCAGAACCGGATTTGTTGCCGTGATGGCCTTTATTTCTTCGAGTCCGCTGTGGCAGCATTCGTCCATTCGAAATGTTCGATGCGCCGAGGAGGCGGTAGAGGGCAGAGCCTTTTCTCCCAAACGGGAGATGAAGCGACTTAAGGCCGCTACGCACCCGGTTAGTTTTTGTGTCTGCTTGAGGTCTTTTGGAATATCCAATTGTGATAGATCTCGGATTTTGGCCGGGTTTGCTTCAATTCCTCTACCGGATACGATGAAGCCCAAGAGCTTTTCGGCTGGTACGCCAAAGACGCATTTTTTCCGGATTGAGCTTAATGTCATATGCTCGGAGGTTGTCAAATGTCACCCTCAAGTCTTCTACTAGAGTTCCGACGTGTTTGGTCTTGACGACCACATCGTCTATGTATGCCTCTACTGTTTTGCCTATCTGGGTAGCCAGACATGTTTGAATCATGCGCTGATATGTTGCGCCAGCGTTTTTGAGTCCGAAGGGCATTGTGTTGAAGCAGAATGGCCCATATGGAGTAATGAATGCCGTTGCGGCCTGGTCTTTCTCCGCCATCTTGATTTGATGGTATCCGGAGTATCGTCGAGGAAGCACAATGAATCGTGTTCTCGCGGTAGCATCGATGATTTGGTCGATGCGAGGGAGGGGAAAAGGGTCCTTTGGACAGGCCTTGTTAAGGTCTTTAAAATCGACGCAGAGGCGCCTGTGGATTTGTCCTTTTTGGTACCATTACTAGATTGGCTAGCCAGTCCGGATGTTTTATATCTCGATGAATCCAGCTTCTAAGAGTTTGGCTAGCTCCTCTCCCATTGCCTGTCTTTTGGGTTCGGAAAATCGCCAAGAGCTTGTTTGATCGGCTTGAATCCTTTTAGGATATTAAGGCTGTGCTCTGCCCGACTGCGTGGGATTCTGGCATGTCCGAAGGGTGCCGGACAAAAATGTTCCAATTTTCGAAGGAATTCTCGTAGTGCGGCCGACATCGGGACTTAATTGTGCCCCAATGGAGGCCGTCTTTGTGGGTCCGTTGGATGGACCTGAAATTTGACTATTTAAATGCTGCTGGTTTAAAAGAGGTGGACTTGGACCCTCTTATCGAGTATCACATCGTCCCTATCCACCGTGGAGCGCAGCGTAGTTAGTTCCTTCCGCCGCTAGGGCTTCGGACAATGCTGTAGGGCCGCGGCGGCTGTCTTATTTTCAACGCGGACTGCAGATCTCGGATCCTTTGGCGAGTGATTATCCCATTGGGTCCGGCATTTTGAGCTTCATGTACCCGTAGTGGGGTATAGCTTGGAAGATTGTGAATGCCTCTCGCCCTAACAAAGCGTGATATCCGCTGCCGAATGGGGCCACTTGGAACGTGACCTCCTCGGGCCTGTAATTGTCCGGTGAGCCGAACCTACATCTAGTGTGATTTTTCCTGTGCAGCGTACTTCTCGACTAGGGATTATCCCTCTGAAGGTTGTGCTGCTTTGCTCAATGCGGCTCCAGTCAATTTCGATTTTTGAAGGGTTTCCTCATAGATGAGGTTTAATCCGCTGCCGCCATCCATGAGTACCTTAGTAAAACGAAAACCGTCCACTATCGGACTGAGGACCAATGCGGCTGGTGCTCTAGCTGTTCGAATTTAGGTTCGTCATTTGGCGTTGAAGGTGATAGCCGTGTCGCTCCATGGATTTGTTGTTGCTACTTGGTAGACTTGGCGAGGCTGCGGATTGTTCGTTTCCGCATGTTATTTGATGCGAAAGTCTCAAGACTATTAATACCGCATCGGTATCTGCTGGGTTGGTTGCCGGGCTAAAAAGCCACGCCACTTTTGGCCACTGTCGTAGTATCCAACACGCTCGAAGGCTGTGTTAGAGTGGCGCCCTCCGTCGTGTGGATTTTGCGAGGTTCGTTGAGCCATCCCTCCAAAGATTCTGCATTACCCTTTAGGGGGTTTTTGCTTTTTGGTTTTTAACCCAGGTGCTTGAGTATGAAGCACCCTTTTATTTTGGACTGGGTTTGTATTCAGGGCCGGATTGTCCCAAAACCAAGTTTCAGTTTTCCAGGCACTCTCCATCACGCAGTATTTTTGTACGATGGTCGCTAGGTCAGCGAGGCGTGAAACTTCGCGACGACTGATGGCGTTCATGATTCCCTTGTCCGTGCAATTGTTGCAGAAGATTGAAATCGCGCTTTCTTCACGGCAGTCCTTTATCTTGTTCATAACCAGGAGGAATCTGGCCCGATAATGATGTCTCGTTTCATCGGGCTCTTGCCGTATTGAGATAGATCGCTTATGTTTGGGTGGGCGGGTGGAATTAAGTTCGAACCCCGCCCGGCCTGAGGCTCAAAGGCCAAGAAGCTTCCGGATTCGGAAGCTTGGTTTGCTGAGCGCTTTCCAACAAATCTGGTCCGATGCCTGACTTTAGGTTCAGTATTTGATTAGCGTCCGTCCCTCCGCGGGAATCCGGCATGGAGGGATCTGGAATCCGGACATAGTTGGATTTTAACATAGAAGAAGAGTCGCCGCATTGTTCCTCTTCCACGACAACGTGGTGGGTAACCTGGGGAGAGTTAATTTCTCTCAGATCGGTTTTAAGCCCAATCTGATCGTAGTCGGTGGCGACTCCCAGGGCGGCGATGCGATCCAAGATCTCGTTTACGGAGGAGAGCTCGATCGGATCTAGCTGCTTGGCGAATTCCGAGCTGACGTGAAGATCGCTTTTAATGACTTGAGAGGTCATTGTCGGGCGGTGGCGAACAGCGGTCATGAGAAAACTGCCTAGCGGATAGTTCGGCCGGCGGCCAAAGCTCCTTGACGACGGGCGCCATCTTTAAAGACGGAAAAGGCATCCTTCACGATGGTGACGGCACAGAGGAACTCTCAATGAAAGCACCAATGTCGGTGTCAAAACCGGCGGATCTCGGTAGGGGGTCCCGAATCGTGCGTCCTAGGCGGATGGCAACAGGAGACAAGGGACACGATGTTTTACCCAGGTTCGGGCCCTCTTGATGGAGGTAAAACCCTACGTCATGCTTGATTAATATTGATGATATGTGTTACAAGAGTGGATCTACCACGAGATCAAAGAGGCTAAACCCTAGAAGCTAGCCTATGGTATGATTGTTATTCGTCCTATGGACTATAGCCGTCCGGTTTATATAGGCACCGGAGAGGGATAGGGTTTACACAAAGTCGGTTACAAAGGTAGGAGATCTACATATCCGTATCGCCAAGCTTGCCTTCCATGCCAAGGAAAGTCCCATCCGGACACGGGACGAAGTCTTCAATCTTCTATCTTCATAGTCTTGGAGTCCGGCCGATGATGATAGTTCGGCTATCCGGACACCCCCTAGTCCGGAACTCCCTCAGGTAGGAAACTGCAGGAGTGGGGCAGCCGTCTGCTGCGGTGACCTGTACCTCCAGCGATCCATGGTTAGTGTATGCCTACTTCTGAGGAATTAGCGGTACCCGATAATCGTTGCTTCCAGCGTGGCCGGCGGGGCTTCCCCGGGGCTCCTGGAAGAGCTCAGCTTCTGGTGCCTCGTCTCCCCAGCTTGGGCCGAGGAGCGATCCATGTTTGTCCTCACGCGCGTGCCCTGGATCCATCATGTGGGGCACGTACTTTTCTGGGGCCGCCATCCCGAAGGTTGTGCCGTAGTGCTCCATGTGCCATGCAGCTCTGCTTGAGGCGCCCACCTAGGGGTGGTAGTGCGGTGGCCCACTAGGGCCGTGGGTCGTGACGAGTCCTTCTTTGCTGGCCAGGGGCGGAGGCAGCGCCGCTGCTGGCCCGGTGCTGACGGCCTGGCTGGCGTTGGGGTGGCCTTGGAGTCTGCTTGGAGCTACGTGGGCGTGCGTGGAGCCTCCAGCGGGCCACCACAGACTGAGGTGGGAGTTGGGTGCGAAGGGGTGAGCCCCGAGGCGGCGAAGCCTGGGAGCTCCGCCACCCGCTCTAGCAGCACGTCGCGGCCGCACTCCAGCAGCCTGCACTGCAGTAGCTCTCGGGCCACTGTGAGCGCGGCCCTTGAGTTCGCCTGCTCCCGTCGGGTGTATGGCGTCGTGGCCGCGGCGTGGTTGGAGGCCCTCGCCGCCGACCGCGCCTGCCGCGGCGTGAGAGCTGTCGTTGCCTGAGCGCATCCCCCGCGGCCTGCAGCGCCCTGTGGACCGCGAGCTGCCTGGGGCATGGGGTCGCCCGGGGCGAGCGGCTCTGCATGGGCGGGCCAGGCCGCCCAGGGATCAGGGTTGCCCGCCTGGTCGCCGGACATGATGATGACGATGCGACGGGACGCGAAGTGGCAGAAGGTGGATTCCGGCGCACCCCTACCTGGCGCGCCAAATGTCGGATTTCGTGTTCCGGCAGACCCTCTAGGTTCGAATTTCTTTGGGGTGCGCGGAGATCTCGCCCTCTACCTACACGCACCTCGCCGCCTCGCTAGGATCTAAACTATAAAAGGAACAACACAAGAGACACAGGGTTTATACTAGTTCGGGCCACCATTGTGGTGTAATACCCTACTCTAGTTTGTGGTGTGGTGGATTGCCTCCCGGGCTGATGATGAACAATACAAGGAAGAACAACCTTGTGAGGGTCTGTCCTTGGCTGGTGCGATGAACTGCTAGGGGGAGTTCAGTCGCTCTCTCTGCTGATTCAAGGTGCCAGATCAAGCTGCCTCTACCCTGTGGGTGGCTCGTCCTATTTATAGGCAAGGGCCCTGGGCCTCTTCCAAAATATTGAGCGGGAAGGGCGCCAACAATTGGCCATTTTGAAGGGGAACATCTAGTACACTTATCCTGACTAAAGTTGGTCCTCGCCTGTCAAAGGCTCTGGTGGTGACGCCGGCTTGGGCTCCACGATGACTTCCTTCCTGCCGCTACGACGGTCTTGGTCTTGTTGCACCGAAACGGATGCCTTGGCTTGATGCTCTCGCTGCGCTTGCTCCCTTTGCACCAAAGAGGAAAGGAGGACCTTTGGCAGTTGGCGCCCCTGGCGCCCTTGGTGCGTCATGGCTTGCGTCATGGGCACCTCGTGAAGTACCCGCCTTGATCTCTCCGCCTCCTCGCGAGCCAGCTGACGAGGCCGTGCACGAGGAAGCTTCACATCATCCGCCTCATGAGGCTTGGCCCCTCGCGAGGGTCTTGAGCTTGTGCTGATGAAGATGGGCCATGCTAGGCCACCCCTTGAGCCATGCCGCAGGCCGCAGGCAGGCAAGTCTGGGGACCCCCGTTCCTAGAACGCCGACAGTGCATACTCAGGGAGAACACTTCACTACAAAAAAAAATACACTTCCGTGATGATACGTGTTTGTCACAGTAGGTCGTGTTTTTTTTCATGCATGTACATCCATGACAAATTTATGACAGAATCAAGATAGTCATACACGGTTGTCAGAGAAGTGTTCCATGACATTACGAAAATTATCATCACGGAACTGTCCACTTCCATGGCGATAAATCGCGCGTCACAGAAGTGCTTTCGTCAAGGGTGACCGACACGTGGCAT
Organism: Aegilops bicornis; assembly: GCA_021605145.1. NCBI lineage: Eukaryota > Viridiplantae > Streptophyta > Magnoliopsida > Poales > Poaceae > Aegilops > Aegilops bicornis. The sequence continues at coordinate 783,546,295 of CM038670.1, forward strand.
CCACCGTAATGGAACACCGTTAAGCTATCGAGTCGGGTTTTGGATTCGATAACCCGTTAACAGCCCCAACCAATGGGAAATTTCCACGTGTAAAATTCTTATTGGCCGGACGAAACACGTGTCGGCTAAATCGAGTGGGTCAGATAGGCGCCTATGATATGTCGACACGTGCCACGGCCCACCACTGGCCCATTTAGCTTACAAAGCCGGCCCGTTTGACTGGGTCAAAAGTTAACGGGATGGCCCATGAAAGGCCTGTTAACGGTCTCTTCGCAAATAGCCCATTTTACGGCCCGTTAGGCCCTAAAGGAAATCGGCCCAACAACGTCATGTGGGCCATCGAATATAACACCAGCCCATTTCACTTTCAGCCCATGTATGGCCCACGACGTCTTCCGGCCCATATGAGGCCTTCGTATCTTTGGGCCCTTTACAGGCCCACGGTGACTCTAGCCCATAATGAACAGTAATTTTCTTTGTACCCGTTAACGGCCCGTGATTTACATGGGCCGTTTCCAGCCCGTGTTAGCTTTCGGCCTATTGACGGCCCATACGTTCTTGGGCTCCTTTTCGCCCTCGATTACTTACCCGTTCTTGGCTGTTCCCCTAATGGGCCAAATTCGCCCATGGCAAGAGTCGACCCGTTCTTGGCATGTTCCCCAAATGGGCCAAATTCGGCCCATGGCAAGATTCGCCCCGTTCTTGGCTCGTTACCCTAATGGGCCAAATTCGCCCATGGCAAGAGTCGGCCCGTTTCTGGCCTGTTAACCCGTTGCGCATTATCCAGCCCGTCCTATATTCTGGCCCATTAACGACCCGTTATGCCTGTGACAGAATTAAGCCTTTGCAGTCCTACGGCCTGTTAACGGCCCGTTACCGTGTTGGGCCGATACCAATTACGCCCGATTACGGCCCATGTAGACCCATTTATCCGACGGCCCAAGGCCTACCGATTACAGGCCCATTTATCGACGGCCCGAGGCCCACCGATTATAGGCCCATTTATCAACGGCCCGTAGGAGACCCATGGATCCTACGGCCCGTATATGGCCCATGGTAGTTGCGGCCACTAGCAAACCAGGGAAAAGGAAGACTAGGAAATAAATAAGGCCGAAACTAACTCTAGGCTATTAAGGCGATTGCACAGATTACATCCACTCGGCATCAAAGATCGCCACCAGTGCAAATATAGGGAACACCCTACACTATACAAAAATGGCTTGTTGTTTTCTTCTACCGGTGGCTGCACATTAACAATAAATTTTGTATCGCACCAAAACAAATTACAACTATATAACAAAAGGAAGGTTGGCATAAAACTTAACAGTCTAGCAGATAAATGCACCACCAGAAGTTCAGAAGCTCAGTTCATTTGACCTGACTGTTACGTTTTCATGCAGTATTGTCCGATGGAGCACCATAACCATCGCCTTCATTTCCCCTAGGCTCCTGAACAACATAGCAAATGTCTGATAGTCTGGTTTCAAAACCATGCATATCTTGACGACATTGAGCAATGTTTCTCCTTGTTTCACCAAGGGCCTCATTACGGAATGGACTTGTGTCCGAGCGCAGATACAACATTGCTTTGAGCTTGCATATCTTTATCATGAGGCATTTTGGACGATATTGCCTTAACAACCAACCCAAGATTATGCAGAACGTGCTTTTTGGCACTGTTAGTGGACAGTCTTGACCCACCGCAGCAAGAGATGACATTGCGGTTATAGTTGCCTCGCCACCTTGAAGGTGGCGGTTCCACCATTTTTCCATAGCTTCATTGAAAAGTTGAGGTTTTACATTAGTAGTACGAGCGAGTAAGATATTAAGGAGGCAGCAAAACCAAACAAGATAGCTTTGGTCTATATCTGAGAACTTATTACGGTGAACCCATGTAAAATATTAGTTGTATTTTATTGCAAAGTACATAATAAAACCAGGTTCCAAACATATGACCATGTACCATCGCTAATGTATTGTCTATTTCTTCACATTGTATTGAGGGCTAAGGATAAAGATACGAAGTTTATAGTACGGTAAGCATAGTATGACATCATTCATATCACAAAACAACTGAGAACAGACAAACAGGCAATTGTAACGTTGTGTGGGAAAGTCTAGCACAAAACTAGATTACGGGTCAAGATCAAAGGAACATCACTCCTCTCTTTTAAACCTTGTAAGGTGCAATGATATGCTAAGACAATTGTGTATAAAATTGAAAAGGGTAATAGACATTGGCTGCAAACCATGCGATTCAAGGCACAAGTCGAGTAAGTAGTAGTTAAAAGGCATGAGGATTAAGGACTTACAACATCGGCTTTGACTGGTGTAGTCATGCCCTTCTTCTTGCTGGTGTGACAGTCCTTGAAGATTTCCACAGCATTTGGTTTAGGTACTTTTTGGTCCTTGCAGGTTTTCCTCTGCATTTCAAACAAGTCAATATAGATCTGATAATATGGTACAACGAAAAGAGTGAAACAACAGCTAATTACAAGATCCTCGCAGTGTGCAATATAGCTACGAGATCACGTAAATGCATTTGGAATTTCACTTTTATGCAGTTAGCCTTGTTCTTTGAATAGTTCACCTACAAGAAGATAGATTTGTGTGACACATGCGTAAATAGGACTTCAACATGTGATCCGATCACATATATATAATGTACACGATACTTGGATCGGACTGTTGTTTAACAAGGCCCCTCCGGTCTTCATCCGATATATTTTCCACTTTGGAGATATTTGGGAAAGTTCACTGTTAGCCTTGCCTTCAAAGTGAGTTTTCCTCAAGTTATACCAATCTCGTCAGAGAGCAGACTTGAAAACATAGGTGCAAGCTTGTCCGGTTGCATCATCTTGGCTATCCAACTTGAACCTCATCTGCTGAAAATTATGGGAGTCTCATTATCAGCAACCTAGAAAGTATTGGACAGAGCAAGACGATATTACTAGTTTCCATACATAACCATACTTACAGATAAATGGTCGAGGAAGGTGTTGAACTGGATTTCGTCTTTGTCATTCCTGTACTGAATCCATGTTGGGAGGATACATACATGACACCTAATGGCAACCGCTGCCTCTGATACTAACTTGGCTGACTCTGTAGCATCACGTGGCCTTTTTAAACCTGCCTCAAAACGAATCTCCATTCTTCCTCCTCTAGATTTAGTTAACCTATCGAGCATTATCCCTGATGTTTGTTTCCTCTTGCGCCTAGGTGCTAGTCCAACAACGAACATAGGAAGTGCTAGTGTACATCAAACTGTGAGATACATATAAAGAAGCATGGAACTGTAACTTGACTCCAGCAACTACATTCTTGTTGTTGAAGCTCACAAGGTTCATCTGATATTGCCAACTCGTCTTGTGTCAAGAGTGCTTGGGAAGTAGTGTCAGGTGGCAAGGGAGCTTGGGAACGTCTTTGCTAGCTTCGAGTTGACGACGCAGTATGTCGTGCATTTGGTAATCTTGTGGTAGGTGTTGCAAGAACTAGGGTTGTCTCTCGCTTGTTTGGTGGCAGCTATTTGTTTCGCTTTGGCTTTTTGCAGCTCGTGTAGCATGGGATGCCGTGTTTGTAGAATTTTCCTTTGGACTTTGACCTTCTATTGCACCATCGATACTAGCGAGAATCTGCAGGATTCATCCGCTTCTCATTCCACGACATTACGTGTTTCTTCGTCTTTCTACGTGCCATGTTAAGTCAAGCCGACAAGAAAAGCGAATAACAATTTAGTTCTTGAGAACAAATTGATGCGTGATCTTGACGAACTGAACTTTGATGTTAGACAACCACATGATAGGAGGATGTAATATGTATGAAAAACAGGACGAAAGAGATAACCAGAACTATGATGTGCAAACTAAGAAGAAGACATTTCACCAAATTAGAAGCAATGCAATGGAAGGTAGACAACATATGAAAGATGCTACAAATATCGCTTGGCCAAGTTAACAGTGTCTCATCATAAATGGCGTTTAAATAAATGTGAAGCAGTACAAGAAATAAATCATATGCAAGATGCAAACAACATCACACTACCATGTTAGAGGTCTCTCGTCATTAGTGTCATTGCATATTCACAGCATTGCATATTCACAGCTTATGATGTGTAAACTAAGGAGAAGGCATTTCAACAAATTAGAAGCAATGAAAGCTAGACACCATATGAAAGATGCAACGAATATCACTCTACCAAGTTAAAATTGTCTGCGTCATAAGTGCCATTTCAACAAATTAGTAGTACAAGCTAGAAAAGAATGTGAGATGTAACCTATATCACACTCCGAAGTCAAACGTGTCTTATGATAAGTGATTGTTGCAGGTTACACAACAGTAGTAATTTGATGTAAGAACATGGTGTGATAGACAGATATTATATGTTCTAGAAACAGGAACACGTGTCTTATTCAAGTATAATGTGTAAAGTAAGCAGATGGAATTCAACAAAATTAGAAGCAATACAAGCTAGACATCACACATAACATGCAAACACATATACTTGATTGCCAAGTTAGAGGGAGCACCGGTGATGCTGCACTAGGGGAGACGTGCTCATAAAAAACACAGCTTTGTTGAGTGTCTATGCATGTGTTGTCTTGGAAATCATCTTGGGGGTGTGGAGGAGTAGAAACTATAGTGGCCCTCCGTTCGGAAGGAGAACCTTTATCCGCTGCCTTGCTAACTTCCTTCCGCTTTATTGATTTTGAATTGTCAAGTAAAACCGACAAGAAAAAGCAATAAAATTCTCTCTTCAGAACTCATTCATGCATGATATTGACAATCACTACTTTGATGTAAGGCAAACACATGATACCAAGATGGAATATGTACGAAAAACAGGACGGCATGGCATGTTCACAACTATTTGTATAAACTAAGCAGAAACCATTCCAGCAAATAAGAAGCAATGCAAGCTAGACACCACATGAAAGATGCAACCAATATGACTCTGCCAAGTTAAAAGCGTATCATCATAAATGGAATTTCAACAAATTAGAAGCAGCGCATGCTATAAATCATATGAAAGATGCAACTAATATCGCCTTGCATATACTAAAGGTGTCTCGTCATATTGATTGATGCGGGATACAAAAAACAATAGTTTTATGTAAGGACATGCTTAATAGACAGATGTACTATGTACTAAATACGAGGAAGGCGTGTCACGTTAACAGGTATAATGTACTATGAGCTAAGCAGACTAGCACATGCAGTTTAACCAGATTGGAAGAATTACAATCTAGACACCATATGCAACATGCAACCACATATCACGCTGCCAAGTTAGAGCAAGCACCTGCGATGCTAGTGTAGGGGAAATGTTGTAATCAACTATAGAGCTACGTTCACTATCTTCATCTAGCATTTCTGTTTCTTGAGAATCATGTCGGGAGGCTGACGCTGCATTCTTTAAATGAGTAGTCCCCTTACTTGCCTGCCTCATCATAAGTGATTGATGGGATACACAAGAACATTAGTTTGATGTAAGAACATGGTTAATACACAGATGTACTAGTATGTACCAAAAACAGAAAGGCATGTCATATTCAAAGGTATAATGTGTAAGCTAAGCAGATGCAATTTAACCAAATTGGAAGCAATACAAGCTACACATCCGGCTGGAGTGGTGAGCATGATCATCTAGGACCTTAGAGCCTGGTGGGAGGCGGGCTGCTTCGCCACCATCGCAGCTTTTTAGTTGGCTTCCAGGTGATGCCTATCTTTGCTGGGCTTGTCACTGGCTCGGCCAGTGCCATGACTAGCTATTTGTCTTATGGTGCTCCCGGGATGGTGGTTCATGTAAAAAATATCCCTTATCTTGATAAAGACTGACTTCGGCCTTTCGAATACAAGCTAGACACCATATGCAACATGCAACCACATATGACACCGTGAAGTTAAAGCAAGCACCTGGGATGGTGGTTCACGGCGAGCTAGATCATCAACTCGAGCTAGGTTCCCGTCTCCATCTCCTCACACTACACCCTTTAAAGTCTTGAAGCGATATGCAGCCTGGCAGCGTACCACGCTGGAGTGACTTCTCTCTTCTCTTTCCTGTACATGAAGGCGGTCTGAAATACCCTTGCATAAAAACACAATAGTGAGAGTATGGGTGAAGTGTGTGCAAGTAGTGCCTTTGTAAAAGTAGCAGATAGCAGGTGGCTGAAAAATAAATGACAGGAGACATATGATAGCTTTACAATATTGCATGGCAAACAAAATTAGATTCTACTCCGTATGATTTTGTAATATATGAGCACAGGAAATGCAGGTACTCCTCCAGCACACCACCACATGTGGTCCTATCAAGATAACAGTCGACTAAAAATAAATAGGTCACCGATTTTTTATGAACCGTCCGATCTATAAGGAGCAGGCAGATGGCCTTCGTCTACCTCCCGCTTGATCCTTTGTTGGCGATCTTTCTCGAACCGCCCGGCGACCACGGCCCAGACCCCTGCCTCCGCCGCCCCGCCCTCCCATCGACCTCACACCACCTCCGTGCTTGGCAGCGCCCCCAGGCCATCCCTTTAATCTCGGCCGACCTCCAGATCGGGCACCAGTAGCTCTAGGCCGCACACGCCCCTAAGATAAACACCAAGGCGCTGCTTCCCCGGCGTAATAGTCGTACTAGCGCCTGTTACGCTGGGGAATGCTTTCGTTAATTGGGAATCAACTGGCCATAAATTGAAATTGAGGCGACGGACCTCTAGCTAAGGTGAAATAGTATATGAGGAGAAACCTTGTGCATCGCGAGTTACTAGGAACATCTAGTATCAAGAAGAAGCGGTCAACTAGTGTCTTACGTGGGATGAATACCGTGCAAGCAGAGACGTAAGATTTGCACGAATAAGGGAAGAGGAGTACCTTCTTCGGTTGCGGTGTGGTCACCTCCACATGTCGCGCCGATCTTCTTTGTTTCTTCGGGGAAACCGATGTTACGAGGGTGCAGGCTTGGGCGAACCCATGGCCAAATTGTTGATCTGTGTTGCCGTGGCCGTATGTCGGCGGAGGGAAGCTGATCCGTGGCGGCAAAGGACGGCGTAGCAGGAACAGCTCCGGTGCGGTGGAGGGTGGCGAAGTTGGAGCGGCAGCGGTGAGGCGCAGGACGGCGTGGTTGAACTGGCTCGGGTACAAACGACTCGACCTCGGCTTCAACTACTAGCCGTGGAGGGCGTTGCGGTTGAGGTTGTGGTGGACGACGACGTCGGGGTATCGGCTCCGGCGTGATGGAGGAGGGCGGAGGTTGATGGGTGGGATGGGGTGGCGGACGGAGGACGCCGGGGTTTCGCGGCTGGTGGAGAGGTAGTTTTGGCGCCCACAGAGTATGAATGGGGAATCAGATGGGTGTGGGGAACCATGTTTCGGTCTGGGACGCGCTTGTTTTTGGCTTTTTTGAACAGAAGATGGGACGCGCTTGTTTGAAATTTGGGGAAAGTACAAACTTTGCCCCCCTCTTAAATTTCTCGGACCCTCTGCAGGTCGGGGTAGGATGGTAATCCCAGGTGTCCCAAATAGTGGGCGGGGGCGATTTCGGCCGCACACATGTGTGCTTATGCGGCCATTGTGTATGAATGTTTTTCGGAGGCGGTTGCATGGCGTCTAGATGAAGCTACAAACCTACCCCGGTTTAGACCTTTGGAAGTCGGGCCGGCGGGTTTCACGGGTCGGAGTTATTAGAAAATTAATTTCCTTGTAGTACCAAACATTGGTCTCACGCGGTTTCGGGCGAGTAGAGGCTCTTTTGGCGCTTCGTTCGAAATTTTGAAACACAAGCATTCACGCTTAGAGTACTCTTGAACTATGAGGATTGACCTAAATAGACAACGTTATATTTGACCTTATATGTTTGAAAACCTCATTAAATTATCCGCTTCTTTTTGAAATTTTGACACTTGAAAATCCTATAACTACGATTATTTTGGAATGGAGGAGCTAAATTTGAATCTATTTTGTACACGACTACATATGCTATTATGTACAAAATCAGATCAAAGATTGGTGCCCCATAATTTAGGTATGGTTTACAAATGCCATGATATCAAATTCAAATAATTGAATGGACTTAATGTTGAATTCGATTTTTCTAAACCACCTTAAGTTGAATTCAAATGTATGCTAGTTCATATGTAGCTATTTATAATGTCCATTGTGTAACTTTCGTATGTATAATGTGCTTTACACACACAACATGAACTATACTCACGTTTATATTCGATTGCTAAAGCGATGCATTATGCGGAGTACAAAATACTAACTATGTGGATCAATTGTGTCGGATAATAACATAGACATGCTCAAATTCGATAGAATCTAGATATACGATGGATCAATGACCGCTCCTTACCTTGAATTGCAAATATCATGATCCCATCCTAATATTTGGATACAATTTATATCTTTAATCAATGTGTAGAGCAGTCTTTTACATGTAGTTTCACTCTCCATCGGTGGTCTCTCACACATGCTCAAACACTCTCTCTCGAGGTGTCTTTCTCGCACACATGCTCTAGATATAACCATCCCTCCCTCTCGTAATCATTTACAACTGTTTTCACTAACCTTTATCACAAGCACTCTTCCTCTCGCAAACATACACACGCACAATCCTCATCGACCCTTTCTATATACATGGAACTGCCTACGTGTCTCATGTACGCACATTATCTTTACGCCTATCTCTCACGCATTGTCTGACACCTCTCTTCGTAATCGACGAGTATGATTCTAGCAGAGCATTCTGTAGGATGCCCCTTAAAGTTAGGTTGGATGAATAGTAATATCAGAGATAAAGGGGTTACCTTAGTCCAAGAACCTAGGGTTACAGATCCTAGCCGGCTTTGTCGTTGGACACAGAGTCCTTCAGAATTCTGCTATATTTGTCTTGTACGACTAGTCATCCATGGGTCTTCCTAAATGTGTCATGGGACGACCAATGTGGCGCAGGGACGGAAGACGAATGAAGGGCCTCACCTCGACCCACGGACCTCAGCGGTGACACACCCTCTGCCCCCACGTCTCATTATCTTCTCACACCCACACATACCAACACAAAAACCACACACAGAAAATTTCTCCTTGTGCCTCTATTCCCTCCCCCCTTGCATATACACACTCAAGGGAATGGAATCTCTTGTCGTGACGTCATATTCATCTCTCTCTCTCTCTAGACCACTCTCATTTGTCGTGCTATCTCTCCCGCCCCCAGTCGGCCCCTCTATCCATGCCTCTCTCGAATACGTAATACACACACATACCTCTCTAGGCCCCGCCAAATGCATCAACTACACATTCACACATGTTGCATCACGTACCCCATTGATATAAAGAGCCCTCTCTTCACGTTTATTTCGCATACAACATTCCTTTTGAATAAAGTGTGGCCAAAAAATTATTTCAGAGTTTCTACATATATACAACATTACAAAGTTATATGGAGGAGTACGAACACTAATTTGCATTGCATGGTGCCCATAATGATATTTATTCCGCACTGTGAATTTGTATATTTTTATATTATGTACAAAGTTAGTCATAATAAAGAGAAACGAAGAGCACCTCTCTCTCCATCGCATACACCCCCCCCCCCCCCGTACGCCCCTTTCACGTATGCACACAAAACTATCTCCAAGTCCTCTAAAAGTAAGCCCCCAGAAAATCGACGCGTGTTTCATCTTTCTCTCGCGATATATGCAATGACGATCGTTGTATTTGAAGCGAAAGCATGATACATACATTGGACTTCATAATCCACTCATTACGGTCACCGTTTACGTTTAGTGGTTATTATCTGATCCACGGGCTCACCGTACAACTCTGTATTTGCTCATGACATGACTAGTGGACCGATTCGCGCTCCACGTGGCACCTCTAGTGTTGCATCACATTATCTCACTACCATCGTGCCCACACAATAAACTTGTATCTACTCTACATCTACACTTATAAAATACATAAAATACACTCTTATAGAAAACAGAGTTGGTGATGATGGTGTGCCTGCCATCGTGCAATATAGGTCGTCCGATTTATATCTGACGGATAGGAAAGAAACTATGGAAATTTTGCAAAAAGGTACCCACACACCTCTACACATTTGCAAATAAGGCCTTCCCTCGTTCATCCTTTTCTCTCACAAGATAAACAAGTCATACAAATGCATCTTGATGTTACGTGCAACGCACGGGCATCTTGCAAGTAAGAATGAAAACAAACGACAAAAAAATATTTTGACGGTGGTTCGAAGTCATGACCGTGGGCACAGTGGACAAGGTGGCCTTGTATTGGTATGCTGAGCCGTCTGTTTTAACACACAGGAGCCGGTGTGGTGATTATAGACATACGCACGAATGCACACGAATTGCACCAACGCAACACTCACACAAACACATGCACCCACGCACGCAACACTCACACGTACACACGCAGCTACGCACGCACGCAACACTCACACGCACACACGCACGCATGCATGCACACACCAGTACACCACACGACCAACACACACTCTCACGCTCAAGTGCTCAACCTACACGTGCATGCGCACACATCAGACCCTGACAAACACATACACAACCAGGTGATTCCCGCACACGGGTTGGAGCCTTGTCGCGCCTGCGCAAATTTGTGTTTATTTGACCTTTTCCCTATGCGAACTGACAGGTGGGACCCACAAGGAACGTGGTCAATTTTACTAGTCAACATGTCGCCACGCAGACTATTTGGCCGGTCAACAGAGTGCAATCCGATGCTGAACTGTGAGCAAGTGACTGGATAATCACCGCCAAAGCGTATATAGTGACCGTAATCAGCTTATTACGAAGTTCGGTGACCGTATTACGCTTTTCTCTCTGTAGGCCCTCCAAAACTACATCTCTACGTTCTCGCATGTTACATCTAACAACTATGCAATCTGACACTACTACTCCACTCTAACACCATAACTCATATGTGTTTTTAGTTTTACTAGATATCATATTGTTACTTATAATTATTCAGTTTGCATACATTAAAATTGCCTTTGAAATGTATGGCGATTATCATCTACAAGCGGAAAAATCCGCCCTTTCCTATTTAATCGGGTTTGTATCGATGGATCATGCGAAAGCAGCAAAACTATAGTACTATACGGTACAAGTGACAGTTCAACTGGGCGTCGTGTCGTCTACTCCTCCTTCGTAAGAGTGGGCGCTCGCTTTCATAAATCTTCTAGTCCCTTTCACGACATGTGGGACATCAAGCTACCGGGTCCACGTGCCATACCGAATCTGATGCAGAGCAGCCGGGGTGAAGCACCCCAGTCATGGCGCCGGCGTAGTAATGAGCAATGAGGCGTCAAATCACAAAGATGCACCTTTCCCGCAGTTAAGTTGGAGGGACGAAGTAATAATGCGAAAAAAAGAAGTTGGAGGGATGAAGCAACCATCATTTCACTCGTTGCTGAATCCGCTTCTCCCTCATCTTCTTCAACTTAACCACGTGTTGCTTCTGCCGTTGTTCTGCCTCATGTGGGACGCGGATCGGCTTGGTAAAGCAACGACACGTGGGACCGCATGTTAGCAAACCGCCATCCGCGGCAAAATCACCTCCCTTTTACTAATCTTGATTCTACAATTTTTTAGATCAATATAATTGAGATTTGTATAGATAGCACACAGGAGCAAAACCAAGTGGTACGGTTAAGGGCATCCACAATGTGTAGCCAAATGTGAAAATAGCTATTGGCATCGTGGGAACCATTGTGGACGGTGTTGCCAAAGCCAAAAAGATGGAACCGAAGCTCCCTGATTGATTGACTGAAGGAATAGAAAAATGCAACTTCTCTCCTCTTTTTCCCATGCTTGGACGCATGTAGTACAGTATAGAGCATAGAGTCTACTCCCCCGTCCTTTCTATCACACATCACAAAGCAGTGAGGCGTCAAATCACAAAGCACGGACGAAGCAACCATCATTTTACTCTTCGCTGACTCCGCTTCTCCATCGTCTTCTTCGAGAAACCATCTCACGCACTAGTACTCCTAGTAGTAGTACTAGTAAAGGACTTCCTGGATGCAAATAAGGCGGTTGTCTCGGCTTGCAGACGGCACTTGTGAACGACTTACCGTGGTCTCCCTCAATGGTGTTCTCCGTCGAACGCACTTCGCCAAACCACAAAAAAATAAATCGACGTCACCGCAATGGGAAGGAAGTCAAATATAGTTACTACCTCCATTTTTTGTACACAAGGCCAGTATTATCAAAATTACAATTTGCAAAGGGCCACTAACACTAATCGAGGCAAAATTGATGGGGTTAGCAACCAAGGACATTAATATCCCCTGCATGCATGCGGAAGTGAGAAGGTTGGTTTGCATGGCGCTGCATTAATCAAGCGATGAGGAGTGAGATGGTAAGCTCTTTGGTCTTTCAAAAAAAACACGCATTAATTGACACGTGAAACGAGGATTTGTATCGATTAAATCCCGCGAAGGAAAACCCCGCCTTTCTTTCTTAACACTAGTACTCCTAGTACGTACGTACTTACCCTGTTTGGGTCTAGGCCTTGCATTGCCAAACTTCGCCACACATTTTTGCCAAGCTTGCCTAAAGTTTTCAAAATGAGAAGGAGCTACACTTGCGCACGGCTGTCGCGGTCACACCGCACCCTCACATGGTCGCTCCTGCACGCCTTGGCATCGCACCGCACCCTCAGATCGCTTCCTGCACGCCGCAAACCCAACCAAGGGCGCACCCTCAGCGACACGTCTTTGTCGCATGTGAACAAACCAAACTCAGCCATCCTATCGCTGACACATAATTTTCGTTCATAGAGTATGTTTATCCAACCGCATGTTGGAGAGTATCTGTAAGGCCCGTGCGGTGGTCTGTTGGGGAAGAAGAAGACGTGAGGAAGAAGAAAAGAAGGGTTAGGAGACGTAGGATATTCATCCAACCGCCTGAAATGGTAGACTGGCCCAAGTCAGGCGACTTGCATAACAAATATAGTACAGTATGTTTTTACACAGCAAAAGATCCATAAAAACAACAACATAAAGAAAAACTATCCTTTGCTCGCGAAAGAGGCGGCCTCGTCGTCTTTGGCTGCCGGCCTTGAACCAACCCGTCGCTGCCGGCGTGTGTCTCCCCACCGTGGTTGTCCTCGACATCCAGCTACTCGTTCAAGCGGAGCGTGCGGGTGCTCTGCACGGACGAGAGCACAGCCCGGTTCAAGTCGAGGACGTCCGGTTCCGCCTGCAGGAGGGCATTGATGAGAGCGGCATATGCGCGCTCTGCGTTGAGTCGAGCCTCTGTCGCCCGGTTCATGTCCAGGACGTCCGGTTCCGCCTGCAGGAGGGCCTCGATGGCAGCGGCATTCGCGCGCTCCGCCTCAAGTTGGGCCTCCACCGCCCGGTTCACATCCACGACATCCGGTTCCGCCTGCAGGAGAGCCTCGATGGCAGCGGCATGCGCGCGCTCCGCATCGAGTTGAGCCTCTGCCTCCCGGTCCTCCTTTAGTATCGCCATGTTGAACCGCTGGCCCGCCTGCACCATGGGGGACTCGGACGCCGGCACGAAGTCGACTTCCATCGTCTCATACCCATCGGGGGCCTTCTGCGCCGCGACCTCCGCAGTGAACATTGGATCGGCTTCCTCCTCCTCGTAGCTTGGCTCCAGAGAACTCGGGGATTGGCCCGCCGCAAAGCGAGCTTGGGAATGGAGGTCTATGGCGCCAACCACTGCCGCGGTTTCTGCGCAGCGCTCTGGCGTCAGCATCTTGTAGTAAGTGATCTTGCGGCGCACCATGGCTTTCCGGCTTAATAGGGGACGCTTGATGCGGGCTAGGGGATCGAAAGGTGGGGGAATGGGCTGGAGATTTGGTGTGGTTTTAGGGCAGTGGCTGGCGTAGGCAGCGATGAAAGGTTACGGTGTGAATAGTGGTTCCGATGACGACCGGTCAATCGGTTTTGGTATACATCGCTCTTGTCGTGTTCGCGTTGCAGCCCGGCACGCTGGACCCTCCACATCGCTCACCGAATGGAACGCGCCGTCTTGCATTTTCGCCGCTTGTGGGACCGCGATTGAGAGCAAACCGGCGTCCCTCCCCTCCCCGCGTCATTTATTATACCACCACTCCCTTCGTTTTATGCGGAGTAAATAAAAACAGAGGGAGTATACTACGGATGAGGATCCCCTGACGTGGCCGAACCCATTGAGTAACTGACATACTGGGCCTAGCAAGCATGGGGTCTGCTAGTAAGTGACCGAAAGGGAGGGTAAGGCAGGGATACCTATGTCAGAGGATCCACTTCCACTATACTACTTTGACCAAATCTTAGAGTAATAATATATGACATGCAACTTACACAAATGTTAGAGTAATTATATATGACATGCAACTTACACAAAGCATACAAGGTCTAATGCGTTTTTCAAGGCTAATTTTGACCAAATGTTAGAGTAATAATATATGGCATGCAACTTACACAAAGCATACGGTCAATTTTGTATGTGAAAGGAGTTTTCAATGATATAATTTTCACATTATACATCTCATGTACTATTAATCTTGTCAATAGTCAAATTGGAAACCATCTCAAGTACAAATCTAGGAGTACGTACGAATCTAACAATATTGATTGGGCGTTGTTGAATGTTCATACCTTTTTCATCATAGTAGAGATACTTTGACTACACATAAAACTTATATGTAAAGTAGAAAGGATAGGAGGGAGTATATTATGCGTTCAAAAGCGAAGCGAACATTGAATACCCTTTATATATGATTTGCGGATGCTATGATCACCGGTTCAAAATTTTGAATCTGCCTTAGGTATCACGTGCCCCACTCGTTCCCTCTCGATTTCATCTCGGGGTCTGGAGATCTATTGAAAGAGGACTAGGGTGGGTATATGCGAATGATACTCGGCAGAATGTTCAAATGAGGCATGCGGGAGGATGGACTCGACTGGAGGGCGACATGATCGACGGAGAAGAGGGTTGGAGAGGAATGAGAAATAAGCAAACGCCACATGATTACACTTGAACGGCTCAAATAAACAATAAGTTGTCTCGCTTGGCCTACATAGTGAAGGGCCTAATGCGCAACACGAGCACCGACGCTTCGAATATGGCCGGAAAACAGGGAAACCGACATGTGGGGCACACCCGTCGGGACGACGTAGCGCAGACTAGTCCAATGGAGGGGCTGGCCCATGACCTCCTCGCCACCGACAACCATTCATGTGGGTCGTTGGGGCCAACAACGGGGCGCAGCTCCAGCACCGCCTCTGGACACGGCGACCGCGGTGAGCGACACACTCATATCGTCGCTAGACACGGTCGGTTTTAGTGTGTCGAGGGTGGCGTTAGTGTTGTGGCATGACCAACGGTATGTTTGGTTTGTGCCCAAGGTTGCCCCATCAAAGCATTGGGTAGCCAAAATTTTGGTTGAGGTATTGGTTGCCCATGATTTGGCCGACATTGGCAAGAAAAATGAACTAGAGTTGGCTAGAGTTCATTGGCATGCCAAAGAAATGGCAACCATCCAAACAAAGACCAATCTTTGGGTCATGACCAAAATTTTGGTTGAGGTATTGGTTGCCCATGATTTGGCCGACATTGGCAAGAAAAATGAACTAGAGTTGGCTAGAGTTCATTGGCATGCCAAAGAAATGGCAACCATCCAAACAAAGACCAATCTTTGGGTCATGACCAAAATTTTGGTTGAGGTATTGGTTGCCCATGATTTGGCCGACATTGGCAAGAAAAATGAACTAGAGTTGGCTAGAGTTCATTGGCATGCCAAAAAAATGGCAACCATACAAACAAAGACCAATCTTTGGGTATGACCAAAATTTTGGTAAGGTGCACTTTGGCCACAATCCAAACACACCCCAACACCCAGCTCGTCGAGGATGCACGGGCGCCCATAGCGAACGTCCAGCGGAGTGGTGTAGCGCGGCCAACTGCATCCTCTGGACCTGAGACCATGCCTGGTTGTCTTGCTTTTTCAATGGCATGCAGGGATCGCATTTGAGCAAAGGGCATCTCCAATGTTGCCACGACCGCAGCTGACTACCCTGGCACACCAAAGCCCTCGTCCCTCGCACCATCGCACGGTGTGTTCCCAGCCGGCGCCAGCTGCCCGCATTCATGCCGTCCATTCGTATGTCGTTGTTAAGAGGCTCGGTGCCCGAGGTACCAACTCCGGCAACTTAATGACGCACCCGGACGCTTGGCCTCACCGGAATGCGCTACTTAAAGCGGCAACGCCCAGCTAACCTCCACACCATAGCGCATCGTCCTCCTACCTGGCACCACATCCGCCATGACCGCAAGTGCGAACGCTCTGCGGGAGAGCTTGTGTTCGGGGATGAAGCTTGAGGTCGCCACCCTCGCTCAAGTCGCCTCTCGCGATGCAATAGCAGCGTAGCCGGACGCGGACACGACCGCACAAGCGGTGGCCACGCTGGCGGCCGACGACGGGAGCACCATCAGCCACGCGTCCTACTTGCCGCCGTCCAACGTCCGGCACCGCCGAGGTCGGGGGCTCCTCCGAGGATGAGTAGGGCATGGGAGGCGGCAGGGCATGGTGTGCCAACTGGCCAGTCTGTATCCCGTGTTCTACTCTTCCTCGCCGGAGACCGCACCTTCACTTCACGGGTCTTGAACCCCGCCCCCGTACATAGAGATCGCAGATGGAGGACGTCGGTCGCCGCCATAGAATAGGTTTAGGGTCGGGTTTCTTTTATTTTCCTGTCCTATAAAAGTTGGAAATGTAATGAAAATCTGCCGTGTTTGCATTAATCTCGGCAGGTGTATATGAACTTGCACAATAATATACATATTGTGGCCGTACTAGCAAGATGCCCGTGAGTTGCACGGAAGATCAAGATCTTGCGGGAGAAAAGGATGAACGAGGGAAAGCCTTATCTGCAAATGTGGAGAGGAGTGCGGGTAAATTGTAATAGTTTCCTTCCTATCTGTTAGATATAGATCGGACGGCCTATATTGTAGGATGACAGCCACACCATCATCACCAACTCTGCTTTTTATTGAATCGAGACAAATCTAAAAAAACCCAACTAAGCCAACCTCCCAGCATATCGCGCAGGAAAAGACCCGGCCGCGCCGTTTTAGTCGGGATTACCGGATTACTAGTAGTAGTATCGATGGATCACGCGAAGCAACAACTTTTTTTTGAGGGGGCGAAGCACCTACTAGTTTTAAAGGAAAAAAGGTGGTACACTCACAGCACTCCTGTCGCGGTCGCATTGCACCCCACACACGTTCGGTCCTGCACACGGCTCACGCAAACGGAACGCGCTTCGGCTTGCCTCTTCACTGACACGTGGGACTGCACTTGGAGAAACCGACCATGCGCCAAACTTCCCCCGCCCACCGCGCGAAAATCCTCCCCCCCCCCCCACACACACAAAAATTCCCCCCAAATCCAATTCAACCGCCCTTCGGCCAAATAATCCCCAAACCCCCTCCCCACTCCATTCGCTCCGCCAAAGCCGCCCTCCCCGCCACGCCGATACGTCGGCGCCGCGGTTCGTCAAGGGGACGCACGGCGATCCTCTCGCTCCCACAGTACGCTCTCGTAGACTGCCGTCCTCTAGCCGCGCCGCCACCTCTGGCTACGTTCTTGTGGAGGCGCACGGTGGTCAGCGCCGCCACCGCTGGCGACGTTCGTGTGGAGACGCACGGCGGTCAGCTTCTCCCACGGTACGCGCATTCTAGACTGAGGCCCCGTTCATGTCGGTGTAGCACTGAATGTTAGCTGATAGAGCGATGTTAATCTCACTTTGTTTGCGAAGTAGTTTCTTGTCAATATGCTCTGCTTAAGAAGCTTCCTTGCCCTGTTACGCACTCAACTGATTAGCTGAGATGGCATGCCAAGGCCGATTAGTTGCTAAAATATCTTGCCATATATTTATTGTGACGTAGATTGCCATGGTCTAGTAGCCAATCTGTTAGGTGAAATAGCTCTACACCGTTTTATACTCGATCTTTGTTGCTGCGATGGCCTTCAATAGTTTGATGGCTGTGTGCTCGGCCTCATTGACTGTTGAAACAGCCTGCCATAATTTGGCACTCAAATCTGTTTGCTGAATTAGCTTTACATATATTTCGTTACTTAGATCTGCTCGTCCAAATATCTTGCCATAGCTTTAGACATCGACCTAGGTATTTTTACGGCCTTCATAAAAAAGCATATATGTTTTCCTGTAATATCTAGTAGAAGAACTAATTTGTATGTCTAACAGATGGACAGGACTTGGATAACTTCTGCTCGAAGATTCTCCGCTGCATATGTCGAGGGGGTTGAAAACTTCATGAACTTTATCAGAGCTGAGTACGGTGGTCCGAAATCAGATGTGCTCTGCCCGTGTAGCAGTTGTATGAATTCAGTTACAAGACCCCAGTCAACTGTGCAAAATCATCTACACTTGTATGGGATGTTGGTCACATATACTAGGTGGGTTCATCATGGTGAAGCTGTGAACGTCAAGATTATTGACTACGTGGAAGCAAAGCAGATCACCATCTTGATCTCGCTGATGCTCAAAGCGGAAGAGGAGCGAGGAGGTGGTGGTGGCGGAGCCGATGAGTTTGACCAACATTGAAACAATGCTACAAAATGCTCGTGCATTCCGTGAACTTTCACCTGCAGAAGAAAAACGGTGGGCCCGCATGTTGGAACAATGCAATGTTGCTGTCACCCCAGGAAATAAGCTGTCAATATTCTCAGCTATGGTCACCTCTCTTCAGGTGAAGACATCTGAGCGGATGACCAACAAATCATTCGATGCGTTGTTGGCTGCTTTCATAAATCTTTCCCAGATGCGTCGAGCTGCCACACACCTCTGATAAAATGAAGAATTTCCTTCGATGCAGTTGGAATTGGATATGATATGATCCATGTTTGAAAGAATAATTGTGTTACATTAGGAAGGATTATGCCAACTTAAGTGAATGCCGAAATGCAAATCATCAAGATGGAAAGATGGCGATCTTTGTGAAGAGGATTCCTCATAATGTTACGAGACATTTTCCAATTACACCAAGATTGCAGAGGTTGTTTCATGATCTTTGAAACAAGAGAGGATGTCTTGTGGCATTCTAGGAACCAGGAGTCTGAGATCGAGAATGTAATGAGCCATCCATCTCATGGTAGTGAGTGGAAAAGCTTCAATGATAAACACAAAGAGTTTGCTTTGACCCGAGAAACATTAGACTTGGCTTAGCTTCAGATGGATTTAACCCATTTGGCCGCAGAGCGCCACATATAGCATGTGGCGGTGCTTGTTATCCCTTACAACATGCCTCCAAATATACGCACCAAATAATCAAACTACATGATGGCCTTGCTCATCCCAGGTCCAAAAAGTCCTGGAAAGGATTTTGATTTGTTCATGGAGCCTCTTGTGGAGGAACTTCAACAGCTATGGAAGGGTGTTCTCACTCGAGACCTATATAGCAGCCCACCAGCTGATTTCTTTCGGCGTGCTGTTGTAATTTGGTGCATCCAAGATTATCCGGCTTTGGGCACTATGTCAGGGCGAACGACACATGGTTACAATGCATGTGTTATTTGTGACAGGAATCCATTGTCATCGCATAATACTTAGCAAGATCTGTTACATTGGACACCGCCGCTTCCTTCCCAAGGACAAGCCGCATCCTAGAAAATACCGAAGACATGTGTTCAATGCAAAGCATGAAAACCGTGATGCGCCAAAGAGGCTCACCGCCGATGAGTTGCAAGTGGAATTAGAGAAGGTCAAGCATATTACACCAGGAAACCATCCTGGTAATGGTAGCGGGAAAAGGAAGCGTGTACGGTAGAAGAGAGATTATTGTTTACCCGTAGGTCCACTTTGTGGGACTTGGAGTATTGGAAAGATTTGGATCTGTGGCATAATCTTGATGTGATGCACATCGAGAAAAATATATGTGACAACATTATCGGCACACTTCTTAACATTCAAGGCAAGATGAAAGATACCTTAAAATCTAGGATTGGTTTGACACACCTGGGTATCAGAAAGGATTTGCAGGTGCAAGATGAAGGTAAACCACGGGATATGGCACCGGTGTGTCACGTCTTGGACAAGGTAAAAAGAAAAGAATTCTGCGAGGTCCTATCATGTGTGAGATTCCCACATGGATTTGCTTCCTACCCTGAAAGGAGATTCAGTGCAGATGGAAACAAGGTACAAGGGTTGAAAACTCATGACTGCCACGTCCTACTTCAAAGGGTTTTACCTGTTATCCTTAGAGGATTGGGCATACGACTTATCTGAGCGATTCTTGAGTTGGGACAATTCTTGAGGAACTCTGCAGTAGAAATATCAGGATAGATGCTTTGGAGCGTCTTAGAGACAAGATACCAACTATCCTATGCGACCTTGAGAACATATATCCTCCGGCCTTCTTTGATGTGATGGTGCATTTGGTTGTTCATCTACCCGATGAGGACTACTTAGAGGTCCAGTACAGTATGGCTGGATGTACCCTATTGAAAGGCGGCTAGGCACTTTCAAAGGCTATGTTAAGAACAGAGCTAGACCCGAGGGTTCCATTGCAGAGGCCTACATTGCTACAGAAGCGTTGACATTCTGCTCAAAATACATTGAAACAGTGATCGACTTAGCAAAGAGGTGGGTGAAGACAATCCCGGGCTCAATGTTTTCGATTATTCTGCTAGGATTCACAGGGAAGAGTCGACAAGAGGACAAACCTAAAGATTTGGAAAAAATGGTTTGGTATGTGTTGAATAAGCGTCTGAGATACTACCTTATATCAAGTAAGTGCGATCTGCAGCTTATACATCGTAATCTACTAAACTTGCAGCACATTCTTATATATTTAGATGTTTGACGCGATCACTATGTTGTGCAGCATCTACAAAGAGGAGTTCTTGCCGCAAAATCCAAGAAACATTGACAAACTGGTTATGGCAGGATTTGCGAAATGGTTCAAGAACCATGTAAGCTTTTGAAGTGCCTTTGTCAGTTTTTTAATATATTGAGTACATAAGATGATCAGCTTGTCTATTTTCTAACCATAGGTTAAGAAGATGTGGGAGGATGGGCAGGCAGTTGATGATGCCCTTTACTCACTAGCAATGGGTCCTGATACTTGGGTAAGACATTATGAATATTGCGTTGTTGGAGATGTGCGCTACAACACCCTTGCACGAGACGAAGGCTGGAAGACACAAAACAGTGCCATCATGAGCACGGATACGTATGACAAAGAGACAACTGAAATGTATGCTAACATAATTGAGACATTGTTCGATTGCGATATATCTTCAGTTCGAGGATCATCGGTGTGTGGTTACATTGTCTTTGTCGTTGGTATAACCTGTTTTCGAGGATCGCAAAACTTCGAGTTGATGATTATTTCAAATCCATCAATGTCAAGGCGGCGTACTGCACCAACGAGCCTTTTATTTTGGCAGATCAAGCAACACAGATATTTTTCTTGGAAGACACATTTGCATGTAACGATGGTGGAGAGTATTGCAAAGGTTTGAGCAGAGGAATTCGTTTAATGAAGTTGCACAACAAGATGATGCTTACCTTGCTCTGATGTACAAGATAACACAGATGTTCCTAATATCTTTGAGAACCATCACGTCAATGACGCCTTGGCGAAAAGATTGCATGTCGTCTTTGTGGACATACAAGAGTTGATCAAGAAGAAGCCAACGTTCGAGGACGTTGAGGACGAAGAAGAAGATGACACCGTGGGGAATTATGATTCAGACTGATACACATGGCGAAGATGTTGACGCTGCTGCTGCGGATGATGATTACATTCCTTTTGTCGTATTTGCCTGTCAGAAGACATTTTTTGTCTACTATGTGAAATTGTGTTTGCTATGACAACTGAAACCTGATGAATATGTTGTTTAGTATTTTGCTGTGAGAACATCACTTGTTATGTATGTTGATTTGTGTTTGGTGATTGTATGACAACTAAAACATGATGACATTGTTGTTTACTTGTACTCATATTTGGCTGTGAAACTTGAATTTCATAGTTTGATGTTGGACTGCAATTTTCTCGACGTCTTCGAATGAGAACAAAGCTGACCCGATAGGGCGTCTGCTATTTATTTATTTATATGAGCAAAAGGGGATACCCCCTGATTTCCGTTAATAGAAATCATTAGATATTCACAACACTACGCCCAGCCTGCTACACAGGTTTCATTCATTACGAGTTTCAGCAAAGTGCTCATGTCGTAGCCACTGAATACATCACGAGTGCTACATACACAGCAAATAAAGAGACAATCATCCTACAGAGCACATCGATTTTGCCCATTATCTTCACAAGCTCATTCATCTCCTCATTCTTTGTCAAGGCTGTTCATTGTTGTTGCTTAGCCATGATCGGAGGAACTGCATCTTTAACCTTACGCTCTGCATCTTCCTCTTACATCGTTCCTTGATTACTTGTCCAACACCCCAACCCTCTGGTATTGGGATTCCTCGGCTAACCAAATAATCGGCGTAGTTGCATTCCCCACATCGGCAACTTCCCGAAATACAAATCACACGAATCTTCCCTTTTCTGCATGAATCAAATTGGAAGATCATCAACCAAACTATTAAAAAAATCAGCAACTGAAAGCAGCAGAACAACACTTAAACATATTATTACCCCATGATTCGTGCATTTGTAGAAGGCTCGGCCAGGGTTGCGGATTGTGGTTGAGACGCGACGGATGACTCTGCGTGATTTGCAGCAGTGGCACCACCCCAACGGCAGCGGGTTGCGATGAGCAATCGGCTGCGGTGCACGTGCCGGCGGGGGTATGATGAGACCCACAGGCGATGGTATGGGTGGCGACTTGGCGCATATCTAGTTGTTGCCTGCTGAAGAGCAGGTGGACGAGCAGCCAGCAGACATGGTTGCTACGGCCAGAGCTTCTGATGCTAGGCAGAGTAAGTAGAGAAGAGGAGAAGCGAACGTTGGATATGCGGTTTCATTACTTGCGAGTAGCATAGCACCATATATAGTCATAGTCTAGGTTTGGATTCGAACCAGACTACGAGAGCACGTCTTTCTTTTTCTAAAACTTCGCAGCGTCTCTTTCTTTGGTACACTAGCTTGTTACAGACGCCTTCCCAAGTCTTTGATTTTCTTTCCCTTTTTTGCGAGGAAGGAAGGAGGACAAAATTGAGAGTTCCTCGGACTCGAACCCAAGACCTCTCGGTTGAAAACCAAGGGTGCTAGTCACTTATGTGGCGAACGTTCCCTGTGAGGAGGACGGCAGACGAACGCATTTTCCTCGCTGTTTTCTTCCTATATATAAAAAAGTATGCTACTTGGTGTCCGCTTAGTCAAAAAACGATTGTGCCAACCTTGACCGTTGGATTGACATTCAACGTGTGTCGCGTTCTTGATCTCTTCTTCCTCAAGCCGCCAAAGCGAAACCAGCGCCGGCGGGACCGCCTGCTCCCGCCTCCCACGGCTGTCTGTGATCTTCCCCGGCTCCTGTTTGTTCCCGTCCGAGGCCTCACCATCATCCTCCGCCTTGGTTAAGCTCGCTTGATTACCGCGCCGGTGTTGTCAACATGGTCAACAACCGAGAGGAATAAGGAGATATTTGTACATGGTGAGGATGACATTAGGGACCCAATGGCGCATGCACGATAATTTTGTTTTTTCAGGACGGAGAAGGGTATCAACTGGGTTGTGCGGGACCCGTGGTCCGTCTAGCCAAACTTTTATTTCATATGTTTAGCACATGACCAGCCCAGTTTGTTTTTCCTTTACGAAAAATGGCTAGCCAACTATTTTGTTTTTTGCGAATAACCAACATAGGCCTACTTGCTTTTCTCGCCCTCTTTGGTGGAAATCTTTCAAGGCGAGGAGGATGCATTTTGCCCGAGAAAATGGGCTATAAGTAATAAGAAATGGGCTATAAGTAATAAGAAATGGGCTATAAGTAATAATAAATGGGTTGTAAAATGAAAAATACTGACAAGCAGGCAATTAGTTCCAAAATACTGTTTTTCTTCGGATTTTGATATTTTAAATTTCATTGTTTTGTGCGGGTAAAATTTCATTGAATTTAAATTAAGGTATATTTAGATTTAAAATTAATTTGAATCTGGCTAGAAATTTCGGGTGTATCTTTGTTTGGGACAGATTTGGAGGCTGACTTGTGGGTCTACTAGGTTGGCGTGTACTTTGCTTTGTCAACTTAGTCCACAAGCGATTCTAGCAGCGATGACCATTGGATGTTAATCCAACGGCCGTCTTTGCTTCTTCAATATCTCGATCTTCTTGCTCGGCCGCCCAAACCAGCTCCGATGGGATTGCTGCTCCGCCTCCGTGGCGGTGTCTTTGCCGCCTGCCGCACCGCTCCACCCTACTTCATTCTTGGCCGTGCCATTCCTCTACTCACCCACACCTCCTGTTATTTTACGGCAGCGGTAGGACGATAAACCCTCGTACTCCCCACCGCGTGGCAACCATTGCCGAGTCTTCCCGGCTCCGTGTTGTTCCTTCTTCCTAGGCCTCGCCGTCGTCCACCGCCATGGTGCTCTCGGCGCGCCCTGGTCAACGTGGTCAACGAGCGACATCCATCGGCCGTGGTATGCAGCGCCAAAATAATGATTCCTCCACCGACAGCTGGGACCCACCGGAAGGGCCTACGTATTTTGCGAAAAAACGTTCCCCCAATCGACATGCCGGACCCACCGGCTATATCTTCGCACGCAAGGAAGTGCCTCCTTATTACGCACAAAAAAATGAATACCCACCACGCTAGCTGGGACCCACCATAGTGGGAGGATGACTTGTGGGCCAACTAACTTGACGGGGACGGAGGGCTTTGTCAACTTAGTCAATATGAACGATTCTAGCTCCAGTGACCGTACGATGTCCATCCAACGGCCGTAGTGCTTCTTCAACCTCTGGTCTTCTTGCTCCAGCCGCCCAAAGCAGCGCCGGTCGTGCCGCATGCTCCTGCCTCCCGTGGTTGGCTGTGCTGCCGCGGAGGCCTCACCGCCCCCTACTATTCCCACCGCTGGCCAGGCCCTGCGGCGACGGCAGCCTCACACCGCAGCCGAACCAGTGAACCCTCGTACTCCTCTCCGCGCAGGCTTCCACTGCCGCGTCTTTCCCGGCTCCGCGTCGTCCCCTTCCTAGGCCTCGCCGTCGTCCACCACCGTGGTGCTCTCACCGCGGCCTGGTCAACGTGGTCAAGGAACGACTTCCATCGGACATGGATCAGACGTGGAGAGGCCGATACCGGGTCCACGGCCGCACAAGGAAGTGCCTCCTTATTACGCGGAAAATAATGATTCCTCCACCGACATTTGGGACCCACCGGACGGGCCTTTGTATTTCACGGAAAAAACATTTCCCCATTGCTGGGACCCACTGACTTCATCTTCGCACGCAAGGAAGTGCGTTCGGGCAAAAACGATTCGCCCCACATTGCTGGGACCCACCAGCTACACCTTCGCACGCAAGGAAGTGCGTCCGGGCAAAAAAACAAAACGATTTGCCCCCCTGACTGCTGGGACCCACCAGCTGCATCTTCGCAGGCAAGGAAGTGCCTGACAGTTGGGACCCACCTGGTCGAAGCGTACGTAGCGTTGTCATCCTGGTCGCGAATGTGTGCGTACATATTGGTCGATGTAGAGGCGCGCACGTGTCGTAATAGAGGCGCACACGTGTCATAGTAGAGGCGCGCACGTAGCATGTACACGTACGTACAGCGGCCAGGGTGCAAGAAAGAAAATACGGCCACATATGTGTACATACGGGCGGGGTCTCAAACGCCTACTCGCGCATACGTACATGGCTGGGTCGGAATGGAGAAACAGCGTCGTCGTCGTGTTCATGGGGAGCCAACCGGCTGGGTCGGAACGGAATGCGTGGTCGTGTTCATCGGGAGGGCTTGGACGGAACAGGCGATGGAAACGAGGCCTGGCGTACCGCACAACGGAGGAAACGGACCTCCTACGTTCGGAACGGGGTCCTGTTGATCGGGAGGGTGTGGCATACCGCAAAACGGAGGAAACGGACCTCCTACAGTCGAAACGGGGGTCCTGTTGATCGGGAGGGGTGTGGCGTACCGCAAAATGGACGAAACGGACCTCCTACGGTCGAAACGGGGGTCCTGTTGATCGGGAGGGGTGTGGCGTACCGCAAAACGGACGAAACGGACCTCATCGGGAGGGGTGTGGCGTACCGCAAAACGGGACTCCACGGGATACTGTTCATCTCCACTGTCGACCTCCTCCAGCCTCCACGGGCTACCGTCGACCTCCTCCAGCCTCCACGGGCTCCTGTTCATCCATCCTCCATCGCGCGCTACTCCATCGGCACCTATTCAACCACCCCTCCACGGGCACCCCTCCACCGTCTACTGTTCATCCAGCCCTCCACACCACGGGGTCCTGTTCAACCACCCTCCACGGGCACCCCTCCACCGTCTACTGTTCATCCAGCCCTCCACACCACGGGGTCCTGTTCATCCAGAGGCAAACGCCACCGCTCACTGTTCATCCAAACTCCCCCGCAACGCCAATCGCTTCATCGAGGCGGCATCGATCGACTTGATTAGCGGCGATGGCGAAGGAATCGCTCGATCGGGTTCGATTAACGACCATCGATCAATCGCTCGGGTTCGATGAACGCATAGCCTGCGGTGCAATCGCCGGGTTCGATTAGAGCCCAATGCCTCGCTCGAGTTGATTAGAGCCAACGCCTACGCACACGCTGCAGCGTGCACGTGTCACGAGAAAGCAGCGCATCGCTCGGCCCCGAACCTCCCACCGTAACCGGCAACTCCCCAAAATTTTCCTCGCCCTCGCTTCTACCACGGTTTTTTTGTCATGGACGGCCCAAAGAATGTCATGCAGGCTGCGTCTCCGCCTGCCTGTGACGAAAAGCCCATTTTTTCATGATTTTTGTCATAGAAGTAGGAGCCCACCACATCTATGATGATACAGGGTTTTGTCACAATTATCGTCATAGAAGTGTCATATGTATGACAGAAAAAAAATTCATTCGGCCCAAAATGTCACGGATGTGTCTTTTTTTTGTTGTGCTTGTACCTTGTAATTTAGTGAGAGATCATCTTATAATGCTACCGTCGTACTAAGAAAAATAAGATGCATAAAAAGATAAACATCACATGCAATCAAATAAGTGATATGATATGGCCATCATCATCTTGTGCATTTGATCTCCATCTCCAAAGCACCGTCATGATCACCATCGTCACCGGCTTGACACCTTGATCTCCATCGAAGCATCGTTGTCATCTCGCCAACTATTGCTTCTATGACTATCGCTACCGCTTAGTGATAAAGTAAAGCAATTACATGGCGAATGCATTTCATACAATAAAGCGGCAACCATATGGCTCCTGCCAGTTGTCGATAACTGCTACAAAACATGACCATCTCTTACAACAATTTATATATCATCACGTCTTGACCATATCACATCATAGGAAGCCCTGCAAAAACAAGTTCGACATCGTCTACTTTGTTGTTTCAAGTTTTACGTGGTTGCTATGGGCTTCTAGGAAGAACCGTTCTTACCTACGCATCAAAACCACAACGATTTTTCGTCAAATGTGCTGTTTTAACCTTCAACAAGGACTGGCGTAGTCAAACTTGATTCAACTAAAGCTGGAGAATGAGACACCCACTAGCCACCTGTGTGTGAAGCACGTTGGTAGAACCAGTCTCACGAACGCGGTCATGTAATGTCGGTCTGGGCCGCTTCATCCAACAAAAATGCCGAATCAAAGTAAGACATGCTGGTAAGCAGTATGACTATTATTGCCCACAACTCATTGTGTTCTACTCGTGCATATAATATCTATGCATAGACCTGGCTCTGATGCCACTGTTGGGGAACATAGTATTTCAAAAAAATTCCTACGATCACGCAAGATCTATCTAGGAGAACCATAGCAACGAACGGGGAGAGTGTGTCCACGTACCCTCGTAGACTGAAAGCGGAAGCGTTTAGTAATGCGGTTTATGTAGTCGAACGTCTTCGCGATCCAACCGATCCAAGTACCGAACGTATGGCACCTCCGCAATCTGCACACGTTCATCTCGGTAACGTCCCTCGAACTCTTGATACAGTTGAGACCGAGGGAGAGTTCCTTCACCACGGCGGCGTGGTGACGGTGATGATGAAGTTACCGGCGCAGGGCTTCGCCTAAGCACTACGACGATATGACTGAGGTGTGTAACTGTAGAGGGGGGCAACGCACACGACAATGAGAAACTTTGGTGTGTCTTTGGGGTGCCCCCTCCCACGTATATAAAGGGGGAGGAGAGGTGGCCGGCCCTAGATGGGGGTGCACCATGGGGGGAGTCCTACTTGGACTCCCGGTCCAAGTAGGATTCGCCCCCCCCCCCCCCTTTCCTATTCCAAGTATGAGAAGAAGGTAAGGAGGAAGAGGAGAGAAGGAAGGAGGGGGGCGCCGCCCCCTCCCCTAGTCCAATTTGGACTGGGCAAGGGGGGAGCACCACCTCTAGCCGGCCCTTTCTCTTCTCCACTAAGGCTCATGTTGGCCCATTAAACTCCCGGGGAGGGGGGGGGGGTCGGTAACCCCCTGCACTCTGAAACTTATCCGAAACAACCCGAACCATTCCGGTGTCCGAATGTAGCCTTCCGATATATGAATCTTTATGTCTCGACCATTTCGAGACTCCTCGTCATGTCTGTGATCTCATCCGGGACTCCGAACAAACTTCGGTTCATCAAAATACGAAACTCATAATACAAATCGTCATCGAACGTTAAGCGTGCGGACCCTACGGGTTCGAGAACTATGTAGACATGACCAAGACACATCTCCGGTCAATAACCAATAGCGGAACGTGGGTGCTCATATTGGGTCCTACATATTCTACGAAGATCTTTATCGGTCAAACCGCATAACAACATACGTTGTTCCCTTTGTCATCGGTATGTTGTTTGCCCGAGATTCGATCATCGGTATCATCATACCTAGTTCAATCTCGTTACCGGCAAGTCTCTTTACTCGTTCCGTAATGCATCATCCCGCAACTAACTCATTAGTCACATTGCTTGCAAGGCTTATAGTGATGAGCATTACCGAGAGGGCCCAGAGATACCTCTCTGATACACGGAGTGACAAATCCTATTCTTGATATATGCCAACCCAACAAACACCTTCGGAGACACACAGAGAGCATCTTTACAATCACCCAGTTACGTTGTGACATTTGATAGCACACAAAGTGTTCCTCCGGTATTCGGGAGTTGCATAATCTCATAGTCAGAGGAACATGTATAAGTCATGAAGAAAGCAATAGCAATAAAACTAAACTATCATTATGCTAAGCTAAAGGATAATGAGACTACTCCCTATGAGCAATGGGAAAAGAAAAGAACTACACTCTCTTACTTGCGCACTTGGGGCTGTTTGGCGAAAGTCAACGTGCCGATAACCAAAAAGTGCAAGTTGGGACCAAAGAGCGTGGACTGCGTTTTTCTTGGCTATGCCAAGCATAGCTTTTGCTATAGATTTCTAGTGGTGAAATCTAATGTACACGATGTGAAGGTCGATACGATCATGGAGTCTAGGGATGCTACATTCTTTGAGGATATTTTCCCCATGAGAGATATGCAAAGCAGTTCTAGACAGGAATCCGATGAGACTCCTGAACCTGCCATTCCAATGGAATATTATGAACATAAAAGTGATGAGAGTTCCACGGAGGATGACGAGGAGGCTCCGGTTAAGAGCAAGAGACGGAGGACGGCAAAGTCTTTTGGTGATGATTTCCTCGTGTACCTCGTGGATGATGACACTCCCAGTTCCATTTCAGAAGCTTATGCATCTCCGGATGCTGACTACTGGAAGGATGCGGTCCGTAGCGAGATGGATTCCATCTTGGCTAACGGGACATGGGAAATCACTGATCGTCCTTATGGTTGTCAACCATTGGGATGTAAGTGGGTGTTCAAGAAGAAGTTTAGGCCCGATGGTACTGTTGAGAAGTACAAGGCTAGGCTTGTGGCCAAGGGTTATACCCAGAAAGAAGAAGAGGATTTCTTCGACACTTATTCACCTGTGGCTAGACTGACAAACATCCGAGTGTTACTCGCTTTGGCTGCCTCGCATGGTCTTCTCGTCCACCAAATGTACGTTAAGACGGCTTTCCTCAAGGGAGAGCTAGACGAGGAAATTTACATGCAACAACCAGATGGCTTTGTAGTAAATGATCAGGAAAGAAAGGTGTGCAAGCTAGTGAAATCTCTGTATGGCCTGAAACAAGCGCCTAAGCAATGGCATGAGAAGTTCAACACTACTCTGACATCTGTTGGCTTTGTTGTGAACGAAGCCGACAAATGTGTATACTATCGCTATGGTGGGGGCGAAGGAGTTATATCAGGTACGTATGTCGATGACATACTGATATTTGGGACCCACCTCAAAGTCATTGAGGAGGTCAAGGCTTTTCTATCTCATAACTTTGAGATGAAGGACCTGGGTGTGGCTGATGTTATATTGACCATCAAGCTACTCAGAAATTCTGAGGGTGGAATTACACTTTTACAATCCCACTATGTTGAGAAGATTTTGAGCCGGTTTGGATATTCGGACCGCAAACCTTCTGTGACACCATATGATCCTAGCGTGCGGATTCAAAATTTCGAAGGCACGGCTATAGATCAATTGAGATATTCTCAAGTGGTTGGTTCATTGATGTACCTAGCATGTGCTACTCGTCCTGACATCTCATTTGTTGTGTGCAAACTGAGCCGGTTTGTTTCCAATCCGAGAGATGTGCATTGGCATGTTGTTGAGAGAGTGATGCGTTATTTGCAAGGTACTGCGAACTATGGAATTCACTATTCTGGGTACCCGACGGTACTTGACGGTTATAGTGATTCGAATTGGACATCTAATGCTGATGAGATGAAAGCAACAAGCGGACATGTCTTCACACTTGGTGGTGGTGCTATTTCCTGGAAGTCTTGCAAGCAGACAATCTTAACCAGATCGACTATGGAAGCAGAACTCACAACATTAGACACATCATGCGTTGAAGCAGAATTGCTTCGAGAGCTTTTGATGGATTTGCCGGTGGTTGATAAACCAGTGCTGGCTGTCCTTATTAACTGTGACAATCAAACGGTGATTGCCAAGGCTAAGAGTTCAAAGGACAACATGAAATCCACAAAGCACATAAGAAGAAGATTGAAATCTGTCAGAAAATCAAGAAACTTCAGAGTAATAGCGTTGGACTATATCCAGACGGCTAAGAATCTGGCAGACCCTTTTACGAAAGGGCTATCACGGATTGTGATAGAAAATGCATCGAGGGAGATGGGTATGAGACCCACATAAGTTGCCATGGGGGTAACCCAACCTATGTGATTGGAGATCCCGTGAATTAGGACCTGGGAAAACAATCCAGCAGTCGACTAAGGAGAGTATCCTTAATAAACCCACTCCGTTGGAGATGCAGTAATACTCTCAATTCTGTAAGGTAGGCTAACTTTTGTCTTAATGTGTTCCAAATCTTATGTAAGCAAGATGCTAACCTACAGAGCATTCTTTGGAGGAACACACCTATGTGAGTCCATTGCTGGTCACGATCTATGAGATTGGGTAATCTCTAGTAAGCTCATGAGAAGGTACAGAGTATGACTAATAAGCTCCACCCGTGGGGTTTAGCCTTCGGCAGCCATATATCAGCTGACAATAGGCGAAACTTCTGCACGCCAAACTGACAATTCAAGGCATAGTCCATTATTCAGTTGTGAAGAAGTCGAATCCTCTTGCTCTAGGTGGAAGTTCAACTTAACAATCTCCACTGAAAATTCTAGTATATCAAACATTGTTTGGAACAGTTGACAAATTTATGTGCCTCGAGATCTGGTGGGGGATTGCTTGATTATGGATGGGCTTAGGCCCATATAAGACACTAACCCCTGGTTGATCTTGAGGCCCATGTATGAGATGGCAGGTGGTGGGAAGTTTAGTCCCACCTTGCTAGTTGAGGAGAGCTGAGACCCCTTTATAAGGGCTGCTCTACCACTTGCCATTGGGAGTTTGGGAAGATGAGTGGTACGCGCGCTCCTCCTCCTCCGCCGCCCGCCTCGCCTCGTCACGACGCGACGCGTGCGCGCTGCGGGTTGCGGGAATGAGCCGAAGCTTATTTTTGTCACTCGGGAATGAATTAATTAATCAGGGACTAATTAACGAGCCGCTAACCAGGAGTGCGTCGACTCGGTCGTGGGCCTCCGCCCAGGCCCACAACTTTCTACCCGACGGACTATATAAGAAGGCTCTGGCCAGTGGAGTGACCTAGTTCGGTTCACTCACTCCCTCTCGCGTAACCTAGCAGTCATCTACTGTTCCTTACTCTGTGCTGTCTCCGGCGATCCCATCCCGACGATCACGTGCACGGCTGGTCGGGAGAGCAGGTGCCTCCGAAACCCTGTCGTTCGAGATCCTGTCTGGGAGAACGGCAATAAGATTTTTGGGGAGCGTCTCGACGCGACTGCTCTCGATCCGCCCCCAACTCCGTCCGCCTCTGCTTCCACTACTTCCCCTGCATCGACACCATGGCCGACGCCGCCGCCGCCAAGAAGAAGGCCACGAACGACGCAGAGGTTGCTGCCGCCGCCGCCGCGTTGGCCTGACCAACCGGAGGGTATGATCTGTTCATCCCACGTTTACTCGTACTTGTACTAGCCGTATATGTGCTGCTCATAGATGGTTCGCTTCTATATTCTGTACGTGCTAGGATGCTTATAACTTGCATGCCTTATATTATTGCTCTAACATGTGGTCCAAGTTAGCCCGAGAAACGTATTAGACCATATATATATATATATATATATATATATATATATATATATATATATATATATATATATATATATATGAATAAAGGGAGTACTGTTCTCATCTCGAAGCAAATAAAACCTATATATATGGTGTGTACACATTGACTCCCACACTGCAGGCCAGAAAATAAATTAATCCCCCTGCAAGGGGCAATGGTCACCAAAGTACTGAAGCATCCTCCTGCCCAAGAAGTAAGTATACACCACATGGTCACACAAAGAAGACAAGAAAGCAATCTCCTTGCCTGGATGGTACGTTGGATAGTCCAACTAACAAAACCAGTAGTGTATGGTAGATGGACTATTGAAACATTCATCCATTTATTTATCAAAATCAACCAGCACTTCACATCTCCCTCTCTCATAAATAAATTTGTGTGATTAATTTTTGGCTTCAGACAGAAAAAAGTCATATATTTTGAACAAAATGTCTGATTACGGAGTCGTTTTGACTTCCTTCTTTGTTTTGACGAAACCTTGGAATCAAGATCAGTGTTGCGTATTTTAAAATTAATATTTTTGGTCTTTTCGAACTTAACTCAAAACTTGACTGCAACATTTACACATTATGTAATTTGTCGTTTAGAAATATTTGTCTCTCACACACACACAGATGGGCTCCGCGTGCACATGCTTCCAGTACATCAAGTTCCGAGTCTAGTTTCAAAAAAGAAAAAAAAGAATATAACATATTCAACATTGATCTTATTTCAAAGATCTTGTCAATGAAAAAATAACAGTCTAAATGGATCTGAAATCGGAACCTTTTTCTGTTTCGGCCAAAGAAATAAACATACAGATTTTTTATCGGAGTGTGTGCTGTGAAGTGTTGGTTAATTTGTACAAAGTGCAAGGTTGTCTGTGCAAAAAAGATATAGTCCAATTTTTTACCCAAAACTGACTCATTACTTTTTCATCTATAAGGGTCCAGAATCCACTCTGGCTCATTACTTACTTTTTCAGCTTTTTTTTGACAAACACTTTGTCATATTTTTTTTAGGACTAACACTTTTTTCATCTAATATAGGCAGCAGAGTTTGATCCAAATTCGTTCGCTGTTGCAAGTTGGCAGCCAAACTTGCATTCCAAGTAAACCTTTTGAGACATAGCCCGGAAGGAGGCCCGTTCTGTGGAAGCCCAGTAGGCCCTGCCCAACGGCGCGGCTCTCAGTCCGCTTCCGCTGCCCATAAATCCATAATACCCCATCCTTCCTTGTGATCTGGCCATCTCTCTGCTGTTCTACTCTTGCTGCTTCTTACCCCTCTGGTGTGAGCGAGCGAGCGAGCGCGCGCGAGGAATGGAGGCGAGGCGGGAGATCGCCAAGCGGGCGCGCACGGCCGGCACGGTGAGAGCACCCCACCACCGACCCCCTACCTCCTCCCCCTCCCTCTCTCTCCTGCTTGTTCGATTCGCGTTCCCGAGCGCGTCCGCCGATTTGGGGTGCGTCGGCGCGTGTCTCGCTCGCCGCGAGCAGTTTTTGCGCGAGGGTTTCGGGGCCGCGACGCGGACCGTGGCTGTTCCCCCTCCGTGCTGTCTCGCGTGAGCTTGATCTGCTCTGCTCGCGCTCGTGCGTGCGTTGGTCTGGCTATTGGGCTCTGACGAGTTGTTCGTCTGTTCCCTGGCGGTGGTGGGCGACTGGGGATTTTTTTTGTTTGGCTTGGGGAGATTTCGAATTCGACCCTGATCGACCTCGGCATTTTGGGCGGAGCGTGTGATGGGGAGCAGAGCATTCGAGTCGAATTGGGGACGGGGTTTCCGGTTCGTGTTCGAATTTCGACACTGATCGAACCTGATCTGATGGGATGTGGGTGTGCCTCGCTGATTCGCGATTTCCGCTCCAATGTTTCTGTTCCCTCGCTGATGAGGAACTGCTCATCGATGTTTGGAGTTTACTTCGAGTTTGTGCCGTCGACTAAAATCTCCACGCGTTTGTGCAGGGCAACGACGACGACGACGCCGGGAGCCAGGGGAGCGCGGGAGGGGCGGCGGCGGCGTCCTCCGGGATCGCCGTGACCACCGGCGCGGCGGAGATGGACGGGGAGGAGTTGGCCGTCGTGGCGGCGGCGGAGGCTGAGGTGGTGGGCTCGGCGGAGACGGAGGAGCACGTCCAGCGCATCCTCCTCGCCATCGACAACTTCACCCGCAAGGTCCACTGGCCTCTTCGCCCTCTCTCCTCCATCGATCCCGCCTTGATCGGCCCGCGATGGCCTGGCCGGAGACATGAACGGTTGGCGGGTGCCGTTGCATTGCAGGTGTCGGAGATGCTGGACTCCGGGCGCGCCATGTTCAAGGACCTCGCCGCCGACTTCGAGGACCGCCTCTGCACGTAAGCAACTCGCCGCAGCAAGCGGCATCGCACCGCCGTGCTTCGCTCCTCGGTTGCCCATCACCTGCTTGCTGTATTGCCTTGCAGGATCCACAAGGAGAGGGTGGAGAAGTGGGAGGAGGAGATCCGGGAGCTGCGCGCCCGCGACGCCGCCAACGAGCGGACCCGCGCCATGCTCCACAACGCCCAGCTCCAGCTCTTCCACATCCGCGAATAGTCAGCCGAGTTCAATCTGCTTCGATCAGCTAGCTGTTCCACACATCTTCAGCAAAGGCAAGGCATCCATCCAACAGCACTGTCTGCATGCAACAGCAGCAGCTCCCTGTTTCTTCTGCATGCTTTCTACAGTATATCTTTCTGAACTTATCAGCACAGCAACATTAACAAGACCAGTTTGATGTAGTGCTACCATTACTGTATGCTCGTATGATTCTGCCACCAACAGTGAGTTGCCACTTCTGAATCTGAACATGAATGCCTTGCACTTTAGTTGAATACACACCTGTCTTCAGGAACTCATTCATGTTTGCGATGCGTTTTCGCCTGTTCCAATGCAAATGCATGGTGGAACCTTGATCTGCGACGCTTTCCTGTCGAACCGTATCAGCACATTCTCAACCTTACTACATGTCTCAATCTGGGAACATAAATCATGTGACTTGTTGACAGACAGTGGAACTTTGTTATGTTTGATTTTTAATTTTTTTTGAGCAAGTTATGTTTGGTATTGATGAATGATGATATACAGAGATAAGCAGGGGAGAGGACCTAGTACCTCATTGCAGAAATAATTGTTTTACGAACTGGAGATTCCTCAATAATCTTTAGAAGTGATGTTCTCTTGTTCGAAAAGACTGTTTCTGGATTCTTTTCATCATTGTTATTTCCACTGCAGTCCACAAGAATCTGTAAGGTAACAGTGCAAATATAAAATGTAATCACTCTAGGAGAACAATACCACATGATACCAATACCATTGTTTTATGCAGTTACATATCTGAGTCGTTTGTATCTTATGCAAAAAATTATAAAAATCGTAAACGATATCAGTAGCAACAGATGTCACTTCAAGAGTATTTCCTATATGTTTTCAGATGGTATATGCAGAAAAGGTACAGAAATTAAGAAGGTAGGCAATGACCCACCTCTTTAAGAGCGCGCTTGTCCAGTGGACACTAGGTCCCGTGATCAACTTTAAAAATGAAAAAAAAAAATGACTGGAAAAGGGAGCAGCCATACCATCTGAGGTTATCTAGCTACACAAAAGCCTTCCTGAAGCAGATACAAGGAACGATCAGGTGTTGCTATAAGTACATCTAGCTCTTCATCAAGGCTTTCTAGCTGCGTCTTATGTCAAAATCCACCATTTGCAACCATAGACCTCAAGGGAAACCCCAGATTTTGATATTGAGTGGCAATTCTGAAGGACCGGTATTTGGAGAAATGACTCGGCAGGTTATTCCATAGTTATTTTCCTCAAATTCATACTAGAACTATGAAAAAGCCTCAGAACCATCACATTCAGCAAGTACTATAGTATACGTACCTGAGAAGAAAGCAAAGCAGTAGGTGTCGATATTATGACTCGTGAGTTCCTGGGAGATGATTTGTGGATCCCCGTAGCTTCTTCCTTCCTTGAATTTTGAACTATAGGGTAAAGATATGCCAATGTCTTACCAGGCCCACTGTGATCAGCAACAATGCGACTCCTCCATCTAAGACAGGACCATATGCCATAGCCCAAGACGGTTTTACGGGCCAGTTCAGGAAAGCACGTTTAGCATATACTCCCTCCGTTCCTAAATATATGACGTTTGTTCAAATTGAAATGCCAAAACGTCATATATTTAGGAACGGAGGGAATATATATGGAAATAACTCATACATGCATGGTGTAGGAATTCAATAGGTATGCATGGACTAAGATACTGACTACCGAGTCTTCTACTGGTGGCCAATTGACATGCAACATTTATGGACACTAAGCTAACAATTCAATACTGTATTTTTCAGCGCAATAAACAAAATGAAAAGAAAAGAAAAATGTGTTTACCTGAACATGTGATGATTGAGGAAACCCAAATGTCTGCAACTGAAAAATCCAGTATCTAAAGGGACCTTCTGCTTCTGATCCTCTCTTCTATAAGACGTAACATCGCGGCTTTACCTCAAACTTTGGGGCCAGAAGTAGCCTCTGCATCGCGAAAATACGAATCATCGTGGGCTTTGTATTGCCTCATGACAGAATTCTGAGAACACATGGCCCTGGTCCTCTCGTCCCTAGAGTTACCATTCGGTTTTGCGCGGCGCGCTGGGGTCTGAGACAAAGTTCCTTCTTCCAGAATTGCTTCCCACTTCATCAGAATCAGCAGAAGATGGCTCGTTAGGCTGGGCGATGCTTGTGCGGCCAGAAGTGCCCTCCTTCTTGAAGCTGGGCTGCTGATCTCCTAGCTAAAGCTTGCATTTTCTGCGCCTCCAGTCTTATGAAGCTCCAGACACCTGCGGTACTAAAGACATTCTATGCACGTGTAGTGTCAAAAATTGTGTTATCTTCAGGAAAAGTACAGGATGTCACTCTACAAACGCCATGGAATTTCGGCTAAATTTATCTCTGACATGGACACACTTTTCTAAGATTCGCCTAACAAAATTGAATTCCCAAATTGACGGCATAGTTCGGCGAACCTTTGGATGCGGAGCAGTGGGCAGTGACCCTGGAGAGGACCGCCGCCCCCACACGATGATGCTCGGTGTTCCGGTCAAGGAGCTGGTACGGCAATGTTTAAGTTTAATTTTGGTTTTGAGATGGCTGAAGATATCAAGCAAAGCACTTGACATCCTCAAGTCCCCAAGTTCAATCCAAGTATACAAGGAAAAATTCCTATTTAAAACACTTGACATCAGGCACAGCACTTGACATCCAAGTGTTCTGCCTGGAACAGGAGAGAACAACCCCAATATCCTCTTTGTTCCGACAAACTTCGCAGTCACAAGACTTATGCCCAACTATTTGTTTATAAACCTCTTACAGTCTTTCAAAATTCAATAGGACATCAAAACAACATACATTACTGAAATACAAAAACATCCCACATCGGCTTGATGCGGTTTCAAGCCTTTCCGGGGGTACAATTTTATTAAAGAAACTCTCTAGTAACATCTTGTCCTTACATCTCTCTGAACCCAGAGTGCTCTACTGTTTTCTAACTTCAACAGCTTAAATTAACATCAGGAAATCAACCGAGTCATGGTTTCACTAGCATTAACTCTTCCAGTTGCACAGTGCTCCTCCAATTTCTCACCCGAACAATGTCCGGCTCCGGTTCCGTTCTAGCCTAGCCTCCCTCTGTCAATAATGAAATGCAAGCGCAATGTGAGATACAACTCAGAAAAAGGAAGCAATATGAAGCAGCGACCTAGCATATGTACACAGAACTGTTTGGTATCATTTACATACAAGGAAAAATTCCTATTTAGAAGTGAAATTCGGATAAACATTAGTTCAGAGCATTTGTTCAGGTAACTTGAAATATATTTGGTATTTGAATAAAGTGTATGTCATGCAGACTTGCTAAGAAACCCAGAAATTTATATGCAAACCTCATTGAAATGGCGATATGATTCGGGTCTTATTTATATCCTTATCCACAGAAACACTTTCCAGGTTTCAGATCTTATCAGATCTGCTAAAGATGTATGAGAGGGATGTAAGGAGATGTGTATCCCTAGATGTTTCATCAAATATAGTAAGACATCACACAGGTTGGGGTGAGAGTGCTCCCCTGTACATGTGACACCACTGTATATGATGATGCATCGATGCTTTTGAGATCGGAAAGTGATAGCTCAGCAAGGTAAAGAAGCACCATGGAAGGTTCAATTGACATTTACCCTTATACAGTTTCAACTTTCAGGTAAATGACTACAAGATGACTAAATACAGATCAGGAATGTAAAGAATTTAGACTTCAGAGCAGCCCATGGTAATGGATTATGGATTTCATACATTTAAGGACTATATACCTTTTATTTATGTGGTTTGACCAAAAGTTGGTTCCCATGGAGCAAGAAGAAATGAATGATAAAATGTGAACAATAAATCCCTTCTATCATGTCCTATTTCTATGGACATCTTCTAAAATAAAGAATTGTGATAGCAATATCAAAGAGTGAACAAATTAACACGGCATCAACACGGTGGGAAGACTGGTCACATCAGCAAATGGGAGTTCTGGCGGACCAGGACAGGACTCATGCAGGGAATCCATGTCACAATGACCCTTCTATCATGTCCTATTTCTATGGACATCTTCTAAAATAAAGAACTGTGATAGCAATATCAAAGAGTGAACAAATTAACACGGCATCAACACGGTGGGAAGACTGGTCACATCAGCAAATGGGAGTTCTGGCGGACCAGGACAGGACTCATGCAGGGAACCAAACACGACCTTATAAATTCAATAGAGCATTCAAACGTAGCTACTTGGTTCACCCTGGAGGCTTGTTTCTGTAATCAGAAGAGATCATATGCACATAACTGGACTGCAGTGCAGGAGGAAAGTTGGTGACTGAGAATAGAATGTAAGCACATTCCCAAGGCTAGACTTGTACAGGATAGTGGATACTACACCCTCTGTTTCTAAATATAATACTCCCTCTGATGGGAGTACGTTTCGGTAGTTTAATTTGAAATGCCAAAACATCTTATATTTAAGAACAGAGGTAGTATATACCAGCTCACTACAAAGAAAGGAGGTATCGAAAGCAGGAGGTACTATCAAGTTTCAATATATTTCGGCATGTGCATGTCTGCACTCATAGTTATGAACTCAGTAAGTCAGTAGATTGCAGTCTGCATTTCATTGGCAATTTGACAATCCATGTCACAATGACCTTTCTGCACGTGGATGTTAACGTTACTGTTTATGCACTTGTGACTTACCCAACAATAAACATGACTTGTATACGCACTCAATCATGTTAGAGCAAAGCATTTTGCAAGAAAATTATTTCCTGGACATCATCGAGTATTAACAACACATAGTCACTGATTTCGTCGCAAGAAGTCCAGTCCATGCTGTACCAACAGTGCTTAAAGCAGTTGGGCAAACAAAAAAATTAACAGTGAGGTGTATTAATTTTTGCTTTAAAAGGTTGTACTTGAAGAACTAAGCTCTAGGTCCACTACAAACAAGTTTCAGTTTCAAGTTTGGCACTTGCTGTCCGACACAGGCTACAGGTCCCCTTGAACATTCAGCAAGTGCATCAAACAAACACATGTTACTAGCTAATAAAAGATCCGCGCATCAATTGGAAGCCACCCATCATATACCATCAGAAAAGGCTAGAGAGGGATTGGGGAAACAAGAGCGAACCTCTCTCTTCTTGCACTCCTTGTAGTCGTCGAACTGCTGCTGGCACTTGCTCTTGTCCTGGTTGGTCTCCAGACCTGGGGACACAGCACGTCATCAGAGATTTCACCACACGCGCACGAAATTGTTGAGAAATCATGGCCAGAAAGAGAGATGGCGGTGATTGGATTGGGAATTTAGGATTAGGGGCGGAGGATGCGTACACTTGAGGGAGGCGGTGTACTGGGGGAAGCAGGAGGAGTCGGCGATCCGGGCCGCGCTGGGGTACGGCGGGGTCGACGTCGCCTGGATGGACGCGCGGTGGGTGGGGGACGCTTCTGCCGCATGAGCCGCCGCCATGATGCCGCGTCTTCTTCTTCCTCCTCTCGCCTTCCACTCCGCTCCCTTGCTGGGCTTCGGGTCGGCGTCCTACTTTCCTTTCCTTTCTTTCTGTGCACGGCTTCACACGGGACGCGAGTGGGCCTTTAGCAGGCCAACTGCAAATGTTGGGCCGTTTAGGCGGGCCTTTTCTAGCTGAAGGGCCCAAACTGCCACATTGCATGAATATTTGGCAATTGTTTTTGTCTAAAAAAAATGTGGCAACTGTTTTCTTTTTCAGAAAAGTGTGGCAATTGTATTTTTTGTCCTACACTCTAACAAAATTGTGGCAATTGTATTCTTTTCCTACACTCGAACACAATTGTCCCAATGGTTTTGGTTAAAAATAATAATATCACATGATTTCTTCTACATCAAAGGAAAACAGGTAAAAGAAGGAAGGTTGTGTGATATGATCTTGTCTGAATTATTTAGTGCCGCGGACTCATGATCTTTGGATCATTGCATCGGCAGTTACAATTAGAACACAATATATCTTTTGCATCTGATCTCTCATGGTGGAGGATAAAAATTCTTTGTGGTGACTTTGGACTCAAGAAGTTAAACTGTAATCTAAATGCATGAACTCTAATACGATTAGTTTTGCTCCCAATGAACAACAAATTCATAGATATGACATGATCAAGTGAAAAAACAGGCTCCACAAAAAAAATTAAGAATTTGAGCATCCCAGTTGCCCAGCTATTGAAGCAATCTTAATGACACTTCTTTAGCATGTCATTATTGGTCCAAAATATGCTCTGCCGAGACCCAATTGTTATTTCACTCTAGACCGGGTCATACACCGGGTTGGGATGGACTTTGGGCCGGGCTTTAAAAAGCCTAATCTAGAAACGCGAAGCCCGAGCCTGGCCCGAAAGACATAAACGGTGCTTTTTTGAATCACTTTGATCATTTCTAGGATATATAAATGTATTATTATCTAGTCATTTTATGCTTTTGCGGGGCTAAGCCCTGGCCATTGAAGCGGGGTTGCCCCTGCTTAGGTATATTTTGATCATGATAAGTACCCTCGGAAACTCCACTCAGAAAAAAAATCTCTAAATCCACTAAAGAAAAGTACCCTCTGAAACCTCATCGTTGTAAATAAAATATAGTTTTGTTAAAACACATCTAGATGTGCTCTAAGTATTGCACATCTAAATTCTATGTCATTGATTTTACGCAAAGATTCGTGCAAGCATTTTCTTTTATTTTTTTTTTATTTCTTTCTATTTTAATTGAGTCATTTAGATGTGCAATAACTAGGGCACATCTAATTGCGCCCTAAACAGGCCCAATAAATAACTAAAGAAATACGTAGATGTTTGGCCAAACGTGGCTGTTAATTACTTGTAATTAGTTTGTGGAACAAGGATTGTATGTCATAATTAATCTGCGAATTAAGTTACATTTTCTGTTTGCGAGATGCGATTAAGGTACACTTTATCTATACTACTATTACTAGTATAATGCCCGTGCGTTGCCACGGGCTTTTTAGTTTGTTTTAATCTGATTGCATCTATGAATACATTGCATATATGTCTTTCGTTCCCCACTTTGTCTACCACCCTCCATCTCTCTCCCTAACCGTCTCTTTCCCACCCTCGCTCCCTTTTTCTTTCTAGCCCTCTCTATCTCTTCAGGACACAATCCCTTAATGACGAAAACGCTCCATCCCCCTATATTATAAAGCAACCATCACCTCATACATCTAAGAAGACCGATACAAACACACGCTACCACCGCGCTCAACACACACCCGAAGCAAGATACAAAGGTGCCGACAAACCACCCCAACGACTACCAAGCATACTACGAATGAGCAGAGAAGAACCGCTTCTAGTCGACGGACCACCACATGAGTGATCCATCAAGGAGGGGTGAGACGACCAACGCCGAAGCGAGGACTCCAAAACAGTGCCTCCAAAAAGGGCAGGATTGCGGATAGCCGCCACCGTCTGATCCCGTGGATCAAGTTTTCACCCAGAGCAACACGAAGGGGGTGAGAGTACCGCGGCGGAACCTGCAAGAAGGAAACAACGTCTATGGATGCCGCCGCCGACGGCTAGTACAAAGATTGGGCACGTGATGTACCTTGGTTCTCTGACCCCCTCCGTCGCACCCCGCTCCGCCAACCACCCGCATCCATGCCGCCCGAGAGGCCATGTACGCCGCCGCACCCAAGCCGCAAGAATCCGCCCAAGATCAACGCGCCTCCCATCGCTAGGGTCGTGGCTCGCACCTGCACCGCCTGAGAAAATCAAAGGGGTGGCTTCAAATAGCTCCGCCAACTCCAACCACCGAGAAATCGGCAACGCCCGTCCCACCTGAAGCGTTGCCAGAAAGCACCAGGCTGGGGAAAGGGGAAGGGGGAGGAACGACACACGACCACAATTGGCATCCTCTATGCCGACGACATGGGACTCAACAACGGCGGAGCCCCATCCCTCGTACCGACCTCCCCTCCCCCCGACCGCCGAAGCTCCCTGCCGCCCCACCACGGCTCTGCTGCAGACCGGCGAGAGGCCACAACAACCGCATGGCTTCGAAGAGGAGGGTAGATCCACCGCCAAGGATGGGCCCTAGAGATGTACGCACGCGTCTTTGCACGCCGTCGTCCGTAAGCCGGGAGGAAGGCCCGATCAGACTCGGACGCGTCGCACCCCACCACCTCAGCCACACCACCAAAGATCAGCCACGCTACGGCGTTGCAACTTACAACCAAACCCTACACACAGCGCCCGCACCCGTTGGACCAGCCGCACCCTACGCCACCAGAGAGACGGGAGGAGAAAGCCCGCCACCACCCAGCCTAACCAGGCTTCATGCGTGGCCGCTTGGGCGGTAGCGAGGAGGCGAAGATGGGTAGAGGCGAGCAACAACTTTTAGGAGCTAATCCTAACTTATCACAATGAGTATGGCTAGGTCTCAGTCCATTGAAATTTAACCAAGTCTAAGTTAAGTGACCTAACATATAGGAGAGAGAAAAAAACTGTTTTTTTTTTGCATGGATCTTAATGGTAGATCTCACGGATATAGTATCATTGGGATTCTTAGTTGTGAGGTTGGGCAAGACTGTATCACAATCCCTAATTACTGCTGTGAAAGAAAAACAAAAATCAGCACGCAATCCCGTAATGCTGTTGATTTGATTTGACTGAAGCATGGAACCCAAAGAGAAGTGCGCTAGAGAGGAAAGAAATAGAGCAACCAATTATCGGTGACATTACAGTAGAGGAAAACGGAGACATAAGCGAAGCGGTATAGAGATGCTTGTGCAACTTATACACACAGGCACACAGCTCATACGTACCTAGAAGAATATTGTGATCCGCTCATGCACGCCACGCCGAGACACACATGCTGACATGCATTGCTCTCTCTTTTTAATAGGAACGCATACGTAACATGGTTACAGTTCTGAATTTTAAAGCTGGTTACTCAATTCTAGCAGAATAAAAGAATATGTTTCTTGCTATCCTGAGAATAATATCAATATATGAGCACACTCACACAAC
The DNA here is from genome assembly GCA_021605145.1 of Aegilops bicornis. Taxonomy (NCBI): domain Eukaryota; kingdom Viridiplantae; phylum Streptophyta; class Magnoliopsida; order Poales; family Poaceae; genus Aegilops; species Aegilops bicornis. The sequence continues at coordinate 783,590,765 of CM038670.1, forward strand.
TTGTAAATTAAGCTAAGGGGTAGATTCCGAATATACTGCTTTTCTATTTATTTTGTTGCTTTAGCACATGTGTCTTCCTGTCCACTTCACCTCTTGAGGAATATGGCAACGCAGGGTTTGCTTAAGAACATGACAAAATGAACGTCGAGAGAATTCGGCTGCTGCATATTACCTTTTGATAATTATTATTGCAGGAAAGCCAGCATAGGCTGTACAACAAATATATACATGCAGAAATGTGGGCTATTGGAAAGACGATGGTACCGAATGCCTGGCCCTCCAGTGGCTTTATATTTTCAAGATACTCTTAACAACAAACTGACATAATACATGTTGGTTCAGACCAGCAAGCATAATACCATCAGGAGCTCGTCATTTTCTTACCACCCCATGTCTATCTCCAGCGCATCCTCGTCTTTCTAACAAAGGAAAACATCCTTGTAAGTGTCAGCGGAGCCTTCTCCAAATTGTCATCAATGAAGCAATTCAGGACAGATCTAGGCAACCCAGTGGAGACTTCGGCTGACAGTGAAGCTCGAGTAGACGAGCAAGTCCTCAAAGGCACCTCCTGCAGACCTGCACAACCACGTTGACATTTAGTTTCTCACCCTAGTTCCCGATGCTTGCCGTGACTGTAGAAGGTAGTTTTTTTTTAAATGGAGGCATAAGCATAAGTTGTGACCGTAGAAGATAGTTTTGATGCTTACAATAATGACAACATGTAATAAGAAAACTAATGCATGTAATAATTAAGGTTGTATTCAAAGTGGTAAGCTAGCCTCTTGATAAATATCCGGCGATAAAAGTATTTTAATAACACAAGTGAGTGAACACATCGTAAATGGAAATAACACAAACTTTAGGCAAAGTAATTACTACAGTTCCTTTCGAATCAAGGACAGAAGAAATGCAATAGATGATAAGACTTATATTTTAACACTAACGATACACTACAAGATGTTAAGAGTTTTGAGAAACAACATCCTATCGACATAATTAAGTACTTCACTTTTGTCAGGAACATGTGCAATAAGGAGAGCAAAAATATACAATAGGAAGGAGTTATAGAGCAACACATCATGCCCAAACAGTCCTAGTAAAGTAACTCAGACACAACCATTAATGGTTTCAACCAAATAAAACCAACACATCAAAATTCCTGAAACTCCTCGTTTTGCATGCTATCTAACCAGATCATCCATTCAAGTGTATATACCCAGCCAATGTTTATTGTTGCAAAATTGTGCACATTGTAAAGAAAACTATTGTGAGGAAACCCATAAGAAAAGAGAAATAAAGATGGCACCTTCCAACATGTGCCATCAAGAAAATACTAAACCCCCTTCTCTTGTATTCTGACATAAACTTGGAAACTTGGTTGTCGCTTCACCTACAAAAATAGTAGTGTCACTGCAGGAGCCCTCCTGGAAAGACATGTTAAAAATATCCATTATTAGGTGTGATCATTATCAAAATTCATTTGAATTGTACAAAGAAGATAGAAAATCACATAATTATTAGCAATATAGTTAATTGCCCGTGCGTTGCAGCGAGGAAAGCACATCTTTCTCCCCTTTCCTTCCTCCGCTCCCACCCACTACCTTTCGAACCCAAACTCTCCCCACCTAGTAATGGTGCAACTGAATAAATTAGTACAATAAAATGAGGTGTAAGACATACAATTAAGAGAAGTCACAGTTTAGGCCTTAGAGAACCTAAATACAATGACACGGGATTAATGTAGAAGCACACAATGACATAAAAACACATATGTCAGAGGAAAGTGCTACTGACAGCAGAAGTAGCTGCCCCGGTGGGTGGTGATCGAGACTATGCACAGGGTTCATGTAGAAGCACCTAAACACAGGATTAAAAATTGGTACCGTGGAACATGGTGCAGGCATTCCGGTGAAGTCAGCGAGAACGGAAGCTTCGGGTGTGGCACGAACTTGTGAAATTTTAATGAGTGATAAAAGGATCTTATGGTGAAAAATAGTAAAGGAATGCATACGCATTATAAATAGTACAAGTATAATTTTATTTTATTTGTTTGGAATTGGTTTTTGGTTTGGGTTTGTATTCTGAGGCTTCTCGGTGTCTTTCTTCTAAATTCTAATACAAAATTACGTGAATTTAGATGTATGCTTAAGAAAAATAAAAGGATGCCAATGCATTACCCTTCCATGAGAAGCTTCCTCTCGAACATATGACCAAAGCCGAGACCAAGCTTCATCTGATGGTCAAGGGAAAACATAATTTGGACATCTTCCTCAAGACTTTAGAAGAATGACAACACAGATAGTTAGTACCTCTGTTTGACAATTGCATTTTTCATACCATTTTAAATGCTTCTCTGAACGTCACATTGAACTCCTTCAGTCTATTAGCGTAACTACTTAATTTTCTTCTCCAAGCATCTTCTGGTGGTGTACTGGACATCTTCCTCAAGACTTTAGAAGAATGACAACACAGATAGTTAGTACCTCTGTTTGACAATTGCATTTTTCATACCATTTTAAATGCTTCTCTGAACGTCACATTGAACTCCTTCAGTCTATTAGCGTAACTACTTAATTTTCTTCTCCAAGCATCTTCGGTGGTGTACCGTCATCAAAGTCCAGCTGCAGGTGTTGCCATAAAAATCAACAAGAAACATCAGAATAATGAGGCCAGTAAAAACAACAACCTATTGCAACTATATGATCTTACAAATCCCTATCATATTATGGGAATGATGCCACATGCTCTATCAAAGACTAACAATAACTCCTTTCTGAATAAAAAAGAAGTCTGGCATGACTCTGTGATGCCTTAATCGTGAAATTTGATCTCTTGACTGCATAAAGCCTGATAAACTGTCTTAGAACAGGCACAACATCTGAATATTCACAGTAACACATAAAACATGTCATAAAAAATACACAAAAACAGAAGGACTCTGATTATTCAGAGTGGCCATAATAATCAGCAACATAGCAGACTAATATATATATCAGCAAAATGCTGTTGACTTAGAGAATGTCGAAGGATGCAATATTACAATTCTGCCACCTTCCCAATGCGCACAAAGAAACAACGTCTGCAGGCCGATTCTGGCGGCAAGTGGCAAATCGATAGCAATTGATGGGAGATGATGAAGAATGCCCTCACGGATGCACGGTGCTCCTGCTCACTAACTCATCGCAGCGCCATGAGTGCTTCCTCCGGTAGAACAAGCAGCCGCTAGAGCCGGACTTGACGCTGGGCATGGCGGAATCCCGGTTTATTTGAAAAATAAACTGGTGCTGGTCAACATCTGATTTCCTATAGCCCAATTCTGAACGCGAGCCATATAGGAGCATGCAGTTCGAGACACATTTACTGATTTAGAGGCAAATTAAACGGCAGAGGCACGCACCTCCATTGTCGACGGCGTCCACATCGACCCCTAGCTCGTCGACCAAGTACGCACACCTGCGTGGCCTTCCCTTCCCGGCAGCGAAGTGCAGCGCCACGAGACCTTGGTCCTTGGCCGCCTCCACCACCTCCACAGGACGGCCCTGCCTGATCCAGATCTCTCACCAGCCCTGCGACGCGATTTAACGGGAGAGTCGGTGCCTCCCAGATCCAAACAAAACCCGCCTGGAATCGCCCACATACTCTTGAAGAGGCGCAGGTCGCCGCAGCTCGCCGCTTGGAGGAGCGGACGCGATCCGTCGTCGGGCGGAGGGGACGGGCTAGGGTTCATAGGGGCGGCGCGGCGCGTGGATGAGGTGGCGGGGGGGTGACGCCGCTCCATGGCGACCAGCGGTGGCGAGGTGGCGGCGAGGTGGCGCCGTGGGATCCGCGGAGGCGGCGTAGGATCCGTGGCGGCGGCGGCGGCGTCCCTGGCGATCCCAGATCGAGGCCGCTGGTGGGAGGAGGGGATGGATCGAGAGGAGAGGTCGCTCGTACGTGACCAATCACAGGATTAACACACAAATAATAGCATATACCTCATATCTGCATGCAATTACTATGGTGGGATAAGGAAAGTTAAGATTTTTGCCATAATTTTTTTGTGATTTTGGGAAGCGTGGCCCACAACCATGCTTGATTGTTAGAAAATCTATAAGACGGAGATCTTCATTCCAAGAAGGAAAGTATCATTCGTAATGAGGAAATACAATTGCCAAGATGGAAAAAAGAAAGGAAGGGTTATGGAAATTGATTTGGTTTTTAATGCGAAGGCTGGTGGGATGTGAGACGAAAATAAACCAGATAAAAAAAACCGGTTGAAAGTGGGGGGACTATTCAACCAATTCGTCCATTAGGAGTAGAGAAAAGAGCAAACATAAATCCTCCTAAAGTCATACCACAAAGTGTACACAGAAGCACCAGAGACGTTTGATCAATCCCACTAAATCACATCCGACGTTCTATATTACATCAAAGGTCTGCCACACAAATCAACGCTCAGGATTAAATGTTCTGCCAGGGCAGACGCCCGTCCTACTTCTCCCACGATCTACCTCACGCAAAGAAGCTGCCGCTGACACGCCACTTTAGTACGGATCCCACGCCCTCACAAGGAAACAGCACGTCCAATTCGCATGGACTTGCTCGACTATACGGAAAGAAATCTGCTAAATTAGGGGGGAATCAATCCAGGCGTCCGGCTTGACGTGCGCCATCGCTGCTCGCTGCCCTGCGCAGACGTCGAGGCACCGGACGACGACCGCGACGACGAGCTCTTCGCCAGCACAAGTGCAACCGCTGAGTCAGCCGAGGACGGCCACGACGACGAGCTCTTCGCCATCACGCGCGCAGCCGCCGAGGCGCCCGTCCACGGCCGCGCTGACGAGCTCGTCGCCAACACAGGTGCATGCTCTTCAGTATGTAACTGACCTCACCTAAAAGCCTTGCCAATCTGCATATGAATCGTCCAATGCTTTAGTTACAAGTAATATGAACACAAATAAAGACACACCCAGAAAGAGACCTAGATGAATGGTATTACCAACTACTACATCATGTTGCATTATTCCTTCAGGTACAGTTGTATGATAACATTCTTGACATTCACAGGGTTAAAGGACAGTGTATGGTCCCAACCACTCCCGACGGGACGCTCACCCCGTGCCAGGATATAAGCAACACCCAATACTTGGGTGATGATCAGTACCCAAGCACCCAATTCAGTTTTGTTTCTCAAATATTGAATTGTGTCATTGATTGCAGACCCTAAAGAAGTAAAAAGGGCAGAGGGATAGAAAGCAGTATGCGCAAAATAGGGATGAGATTAATAAGAGACGGCGTGAGGTCTATAAACAGAAGAAAATTGCCGCAGCCGAGATCAATGGGGCACACACCCAGCTGGCTGTATCACAAGGTAATGATGATCAACTTCATGATATATGGCCCAGTTTTATTGCTATATAATGATCTATGATATGTTCTTCAAACATGCAGACCGTAATGAGATAAAGAATCGGATGGAAAGGGAGCGGTATGCACAAAATAGAGAGGACATTTTAAAGCGATAACGTCCAACCCACGAGCAAAGTAAGCATATTGCTGCCGTCCTTGATGGCAGTAACATTGTAACACAGGTGCCGGCTACCGGACAATCGGCAGTCACACAACTGCAGAACATAACATGTGTAGGTGGTGCAGTCACTGGATTGTTGCTCAACTGCTAAACTGTGTCATGAATTGCAGAGCCTAACGAAATAAAAAGGCAAAGGGATAGAGAGCGGTACTGTAGTTGGTCCTATCCTGAATCTCTCATCAAGGCAGAGATGAGGGACGTTCCAAAAGCACTTCTATGGTTTGTAGTTAGTCCTACCACCCCATCTTCTCAAATAATATTGTTTTTCTTTTTATTTGTGGCTTGTGATGCTAATACTTTTCATTTGTTGGTGCCACAGCTAGAAGACTAGATGATTTATCAAATATGCATCCAAGCACATGGAATTAAAATCCGGTAAGTGGAATGCTCTAAATGTTACAACAGTTCTCATTTTTCTGTATATAAATGAGGTCATCTTCTATTATAAAATTTTCATATTAGATGGCTGCAGGATAAGTATTGCACGATAAACAAAAATAGGGAAGTAAACGTATAGGCTCGGAAACAGTTTGGATTTTACAAGAGAAGATCTACTAAAGTACATTCAGGTAGAATCAATGGCAGAGCTAGGATTTGCAAGCAGGTTTGTCCTCATCTAAAAAAAATCCCTGTATCCCTCCCGATTTGAACAGATTGTGTGCAAACTTTATATATATGTATGTGCTCATCAGTGAAATGTCTCAAACTATGCTTTGATGTGAGACCAGTCAAACACTTACACAGTGTAATTACATAAACATGTTGCCATATGCAGAGTGTAAATGTAGGTTTACTGGTAAACGCCAAACTAAGACCTAAAAAGTACTATATCAGGACCATATTAAAACAGGTTTTAAGATAGCCAAAGTGTACCGTACAGTCACACATACTTTGTCGCACACTTTTTTTTTGGGCAGTACAGTCATACATTCTTGTCCGTACAGGTAATTCCAAAAACTCTCCTGTACGGAGAAGAGCAAGTATAGGCAACGAAGTTGAGTAATTTTAGTCAGAGTCCGAAGTCACGCAATCATGCTTAAGGCACGATAATATGTGCAGAGTCTTAGCAGGGTACATTTGGTATGATATTGTGCTTTTTTTTTCCTGCATAGCATTCCCGAAGCACATTTGATCATTTTTTGGTGTTGCAATCATAAATGCTGGTCTTCTGAGCCAAATGTGATTTTGAGCTCTTAACAAGGTGCATTTTGTAAGCTATTTATTCTTATTTTTAACTGCATAGCATTATGAAAACAGGATGACATATAAGAACTGGAAACCCATGCATTGGACTACCTTAATACACCCTTAAGTCATTTCAGGTAAAGAGAAGCTTCGATGTATCACCGAGTCGAACCAATACATTCAACAAATAACTGGTATATTCGGAAATTAAGTGAGTAAGTACCTGATCATTCTGATCGAACAAAATCCAAGACTATCATGAAGTAAAACTGTCAAGTACTTCTTCTGTACAACGCTCAAAAGCTTCGGGTTGATGTATATGGCAGGCAGGTATGCCTCCCCATTCACATCTTTCTGTTTATTCCAGAGTTCCAAAAATTTATGACGGAACAAATTCGACGACTCTTCCATGGTCTTCAATATCCATTCCTTGTATGCCTGCAAAAGCACTGATGTTATAACCGGGAGTCCAGGACAAGAAGAAATACATCTAGAAGGTTGTGCTATATCAATTATTCATTCTTTAACCTGTCTAAAAACATGCTTCCGTCTTTTCAGAAGAAGTAAATTTCTTTGGCAGGATCAAGCCAAATCAACCTCATCTGTCTTGGTCCCTAGCTCCTGACAATGCCCCTAGCCACCCAGAATTCAAATCCACCAATCAATCAACTTTATGACAGCATGGTTGCCTCAAGAATATTAACTAACTAGAATCTCCACTCATAACAGTTGTTGCAACAAAGTTAAGAACGTCTAATCGAACAGCTTACTCCAACTTCTATTTTTTTCCTCCCCGATTCTAAAGCGACTCTCATGCTTAAACCTAAGATACTGAGCTACATATGTACTGTACAGTGATGAATAGCAACTAGGAATCAGCAAAAGTGTTTCGCAAAAAAAAGGAATTAGCAAAAGTGGGGAATGGGGAGTACCTCAAATCAGAACTAAGAATATATGAAAGCTGGAGTGGGGAATAGATCATCAACCGGGCGCCCGGCTTGCAGTTGCAGGGACCAGCCACCGGCACTATCTGCCGCACTGGGCAAGGTGGCGGGGGACAGCACACCAAGACGCACAGGGTGGTGGGAGCCGACGACGAGCAGACGCTCCAAGCGCCGGGCGAGCGAGACGGAGAGGAAGGCACGGAGCCGGGCCGTGGAGCTTCGGATGCATGATTGCCACGACTGCCGATCTGGTGGAGACGAGTCCCGCGCCTCCGCGTCGGCCTTCGTCCACGCCTAACACTGGGTCGGCCAGCGAACATGCCGAGATCGAGCGGATCCTCGGGCACTCGAGACCGATTCGACAAGGAAGTGCGGAGAAGAATGGGGAGAGGGGTGCGAGACCTCGCGTCGGCTGTGGAGACGAAGAGAAGGGGCGACTGAGGAGGTAGAGAGGGAGAGTTGTGGGCTTGTGGCCACAGGGAGAAGTGGGGAGACAGTGAAGTGATAAGGGTGGTGAAGGTAGGTGACGAGGTGAGGATAACTGAGAGGAAGAGTCAGGTATTCCTTTTTTTCTTAGGTTTTTTTGTTTCTTTTCTTTTTTGAGTTGGTTTTTAGCCCTTTTGGTGAAGTCGTAATTACAGATGTAGCGTTGGGCGTTGTCCAATTCATTTTTTAATCAAAGTAGCCTTTTTTGTCACTTGGTTTGTATTTAGGGTCGGACTTTGTCCAATTCAGCTTGGCTGTGCGCGTGCGATTTTTCACAATGGGTTAAAAAAGGTGTTCAGCCACGATCATTTTGGAAGTTTTATAAAACTATTAAGATTTTTATTATATCAAATTTTGTAATCATGCAACTCATCTTGTGGTCTTTGGATGTTAAATTTCATGGAGTAGGTAGATATTTTGTCTGACGCTTTTAAATAGATAAATTTTGCTATATAGAATGATCCATTGCCAACCATAGAAAGGTTATGATTTTAAATTTTGTCAAGTTTAGTTCAATTTTGATTATACTTACGTTTTCTCCAGCATTATTTTTGTCGTTATTTTTTAGTTTTATGCCATGAATTTGTTTTTCCAGTTTTACAAGTATTTGCATCTGAACACTTGGCAGCGATTTTTGAAAGTGTTAAGGGTCATTGGCAAATATTTTATGATAATAACGCTTGGATAGGATTATTTAACACTAACACTTTTGTAACGTTTTCACTTTTTACAGAACCCAAGTGGCAACAAAAAAGGGGAGAGAAAACAAAAAAGTGAATTACTAAGTTATGCAATTGAATTTTAATTATATATTGTGATTTATTTGTTGCATTACTTTTTTGGAATGGGGAGAAATAGATGAATTAAATGAGATTTCCACTTCCATATGTTTATTTTAATGATAAAAAATAATATTATCTGATGTGCATGAGTATATGTTATTTTAGAATGTGTGACTAGCAAGATGCACGTGCATTGCACGGAACATCAAGATGCACGTGATTGGTGGTCGGACTTAGCGGAGGCATGAGGATAAACGACGCCGGCAGCGGCCATCATGCCAGATTGTTCCACAGGCTTTTTTTTTATTACTCAACAATGAAGTTGGGAGATAAGGATGAACGAGAGAGGTGCCGGTATCCTTTTGCAAAATTGTGGCAGGCACACCATCATCTCCAACTCGGGGTTTTATAAGAGCAGAGATAGAAAAAAAATTCCGTTGCCATATGTTGCATGTAAAAGAGTATAATTCGTGCGTTAAAAGAAATGTGCGTTCACTTACTAGTCTTGCTTCGTGGGAGAAGGTATCGCTTGCAGCGAAGTAGATCCCATTTCCAAACCCATTCTCAGTTGGGCGGTGCTTTTCTGACTAAAAAAATACAGAAGACCAGGCCAGATCTTGAAACAAAAAAGTCAGAAACTCCAACTTCACAAAAAATAACAGCCAGAAACCGAACGAGAGGGTGACTAGGAATCCCGATCCCTCAACCTCAACGCCATCGTCTATCCATATGCTGCACCCGAGGGGCGGCCTCATTCGCATATCAAATTGGCGCCCTCTCGTGCGAGCAAAGACCGGCGATAAGCGTAAACTTAGAGACACGGAGAAGACGACCCGGAGGGGCCATAAATCCAGGATCCTTCCGTGGACTGGAAACAAAGCAACCGCCGATCACCATAGCCCATAAGAACCGGTCGTTGCCTGGCTCGGTTCGCGACGTGCAGCGGCAGCCATGGCCGGGCTCCCTCTCGCCGTCGCCTTCTTCCACCTCTGCCTCCTCCTCTCGTCGTCGTCCTCTCTCCGGGTGCTGCCGGTAGCCCCCGACGACGCGGCGGAGGAGAGCGCGGGCCGCAATGGCAGCAGGACCGCCTACCACTTCCAGCCCGCCAAGAACTGGATGAACGGTACGTAGGAACGCTGAGTTCTCAGTTTGCTCCGTTCTGACCACTTACTTGGCCAGATATGGATTTGGCTAATCTGAGCCTTCTCTGTGTGTCTGGTCGATCGTGGATTCGTGGCGAAATTGCTGGTCCGGCTGGGTTCGTGGTGAATTCCGGGTGGCGCTCAACAGATCCGAACGGTACGCGCTACTTCTCCTTTCTTCATTTCTTTCTGTGCATGTGACACGAGTGGGGTTTTAATCGGCTCAATTGCAAATTTGGGCCGTCTAGAGTGGCCTTTTCTAGATTAAGGGCCCAAACTGTAACGCCGACGGTGACAGACAATTCTTGCTCTAGAATTTCGTTTTAATAAAAAGTATAAAACGAGACGCCCGTACGCATTTCGTTCCCTAGGACTTGTTCACTATAATTTTGTTGGACTCTGGAATGTCTTGACCAATTTAGATGTGACATGATTTTTTCTCACGGGGAAAATCGTGCGCATGATGCACAGTAGGGGACAAGAGGTGCAGAGATGGAGACGAGAGAGACCGTGCTGCACATGAATTTGCCTGACCACATAATTCTGCCATGAGTTCGTCTCATCGACAATTGGAAAATATTCTACCCTTTTTTATCTATACGATCTGAAAAATGGATCGGGTTCCACTATCAAATGATAACAGAACAGAAAGAATACAAAAGCATCATACTGCCACCCAACTACAAACTTAGAGGTTCCAGCGAGCAAGTCTAGCCAAAAATGTTGCATCTAAGAGCATCTTCGGCCGTTGAGCCCCCTACAAGGCATTTTCTTCGCCGCCTAGGGGACTGCCGGTGAAGATTTCGGTCTTGGGACAAAAATTTTCCCAGCCGTGTCCACCCCCCTCTCCCCCCAATCCCCATCTTGATGCGGCCTACGGCGCGGGTGATCTTGCGGCCGATGGCAGCCTAGCCCCAGCATCCGACGGCCGCCTCCGCCGACGTGCTCCCCATGTTCGCGCCCTCGTGGATCTCCGCCACCGAGAGCCTCTACCTCTGGTCTTCTGGCGCCCCATCGCTGCGATCCGTTGCTCTACTCCACGTCCGGCGTGCAGCTCGAGGCCCAGCTCCCGGCCTTCCTCGAAGGCGGCAGCCTCGGGGACGGCGACCTGGGCGGCCTCTCCGCCGAGCAGCTCCAGCTCCGCACCATCCGGAGAGAACGCGCGGTACAGGCACGTGAGGAAGGTTGCGGCGAATACAACGACAGCGCGCGCCTCCTCCGCCCGGCACGGCCACGCGCGCTCCTCCTCCGCCCGGCCATTGCCCAGCGGGCGGCGTCACGATCAAGGCCCCGCCGCCCGCTGCAAGGCCTCCTACTCCGCCACGCCGACGCTGTCCGTCCGCTTCCTCGGCCTCCCGTCTCTGCCCTCGCCGCCTCCCGTCCGGGGACGAGCTGTCGCGGCTCCGGACGCGCGCGCAGGCAGGTAGGGCGGCCTCGACGGCGAGCACAGCGGCAAGCAGAGGGCAAGGGGCGCGGATGCGTGATAAAAAAGACGAGAAGAGAGAGAGAGCGCGCTCGTGTGTGTCAGGCGAAAAGAAAAAGGAGAGACTGCATGTGGGCCTTTGCATGCAAAAACGAATCGGGGGGGCTGGGTTTGGGATGGGGTTGCCGGCGCTAAAACTTCATAAATCCGATGAAAAAGATGATCCTGAGGGCGTGAATGGGGACTTTTTTCAGTGTCGGCGGTGAAAAAGTGGTCCTGGAGGGCATCCTGAGGGGCCGGCTGGAGATGCTCTAATGCTAACAACAAACCAAAGGGAAGAAAGCCACAACATGGAGAGCAAAAAAAAACATGGGAGAGGTCGTCGCCCCTCAAAAGCACCCGGCACTGAAGAAACAAAGCTTCAGGCATAAACGTGGAACTCGAGTAATTCTTCAATCTTTCTCCATAGCATTGTTGTCACCATTGTTTGTGATTTCACCTTCCCTATTTGCACGTGCGTCCAGCGGCAAAATTCTTCTTCCCTCGCCATGTCCATCCCAATGAATCGGGAGGGCCTCCCTTTGAAGCATTTCAGCTCCTTGCTCCAGCACCAACCTGACAAGTTTTCAAAACAATCTCCGTTACGCAGTAGTTTTCACACATCCCACCTAATTTGCAGCTAGCCCAACAATCTGAAGATTTCTGCTGTTAGGCAGAAACATTCCCCTTCCGAGCTCTTAGGATCTGTATACCAAAAAAAAAAAACTTCTCACAAACGAGCGTGTCGACATTAGACAGTACACCATCAACTAGCCTGTCGACACTGGACAGTAGAACATCAGATTTGCTCTGCGGAGTACTAGCCTACTAGGTGTCGACATTAGACAGTACACCATCAACGAGCCAAGCACATCTCTAGCCCCTAGGGACCTAAACCTCTTACGTTGACGCGCCAGCTAGCCGACCTAACAAAAATACTACCATTACCAAATTCAATCAACCTGCAGGTGTCCTACGAGGAGCAGTACATGCTCACGTACAGGTTTCCTACAAGGAACTGGCTGGATATAGCATCGCCGCCAACCCAGTGAAATGGAGTCCGGAAGTTTCCGGTCGACGTTTTCCTCTTTGGCGGTGCCGGCGAGGGAGTCATCTTCAGGCGATCCACGTACGGCGACAGGGCCATGCTCTGTTCATGCTACAGATCATTCCGCGCCTTGCCGGCACAACGTGTTCTCCGTCTTTCCACGTGTATCCGAGCTGAATTGCGTACCAAGTTGCCTGTCGATGCCAAACAATGGCGACAAGCGGCCGACAAAGCAATAAACACGCGGCGGTCGACCGGAGGAGAAGGCCGATCCACGAGTCTGACGCCTGTGCGAGCTCGAAGAAGCAGAGCAGCAGCCATGCGAACCACGTCCGAATGGTCCAAGCTGTTTTGTTCCCTTGCGTGCGCGTACGTCTTCGCGGTTCACACTGACGACACGGACGGGGCTTCAGGAGGATTCCTCTCAATGCTGGGCCGTCGTATAGGCTGGTCTTCTCTAGAAACGGCCCGGACCATAGCACGCGGTGTGACCCCCATTTTTTCCTCCAAAAATGTCGAATTTTGTGTCTTCTTTCCCAGCCTGAGCCACATGTTTTCAAGTGTTATCAAAGGGACAATTGCAACAAAAAATAAGAGTTATCAAAGGGATAAGGCATGAACGTGCCCGTGGACGGTAGGCTACCGGTTCTGCTCTGGTCAATCTTACTCTGTCGCTTGCAGAGCTACTAGTAGCGAATACAATAGCAGCCAGCATGGAGTACAACTCTCAGCAGGACTGTAGTAATCTCTAATCTAATCTATCCTTACAAGTCACGGACGAAAAGTCTGCCCAATGCTTTCGGTGGAACTTCCTTTCACGCTACTCTCTGCACCCTGTTTCTCAGCAAAGACTGAATGTAATCTCTCTTGCATTACCAGTAACAACGCAATTCTTCCTCCAGACTAGAATGTCTTGCCAAATTTATTTACTTTCGAAACGGAATGTCTTGCCAAAATTTGCGTGCAAAGACGTGGCATGAATCCTGTCAGCATGAAAACGCGTGCACGCTAACGGAAGAGGGAGAAGGAGATGCAGAGAGGGAGACCGAGACAGAGACCGTGTAACGTGAGTTCATCTGAATTATTCACTGTCACGGCCGGGCTCGTCTCGTGGACAGTTTGAAGAAACCATTCTTCTTTTGCAGCCGTAAGAACAAGCCTTCTTATGGCGATTTTTGTGCCGGGTGTTGAACGATAATAACGCGACGGACGTGCATGTGAACAGACATGAATCACACGGGTGATTAATGTGACAAGGCATGAACTATCAGGGAGTGCAATTCTCACCAGGACAGTAATAAGTAATGTAATCTCTACTGTATCGATCGATAGCAGTCGTCGTAGACCAAAAGTCTGCCCAGTGCCGGCGGCGAAGCTGCCTTCCACGCTAGTACTTACTCTCTGCACGCAGCTTTTCTCATCAGCATGCTCTCTCTACAGTATCAGTAGCAATCATGGTTCTTGAGGAGCCTCAAAGACCTCATCGTGGTTCCTTACACGCCTCTCCCTGCCGCACTCCGTTTCCAATCCGCAAGCCTCTCCCTCCAAGAAGGTCCAGACAGCGCAGGCTGGACATGGTGGCCAAGTGGGCATGCAGCTCCGACGTGGCCGTTAGTTAACAAAGCCCATTAGCACGCACCAACTGACCAAAGACCCCATACGGTGGCCGGTTAACGTACTAAACAAACCATTCAGTGCCCATCCGTCAACTGGCCGGAGAGATCCATGATGCATGCATTCCCGGCCAGTCGGCCAGCCGCGGAAGCAACTCGATAGCCCCATGCATGGCGGCCATTTCTTTGGCGCGTCACCACTGAGGCCATGACACCTTTCGTTTCGCAAAGACCGCGGAGCCGGCAACGTCGGCGGTTGGCCGCCCGCCGGTGAGCTGCGTGATCTGCCCTGCCTTGTGGCTCCACGCGTGTTGGATAAGAAGGCGTCCGACTCGGCAACGCGTGGATGATGGAACCATTTTCGACTGAGTAATATTAACATTTAGAATCGAGAAGAATGCGTCACATCGCTCGCGGCGGGCTAGATCCCGGTCCCATCGCCGGACGTTTGATTTGTCATCTCGCCTGTAACCTTCGACGAAAAGAATGACCGGCCTGCCAGCCGGTCAGACGTCCACCAAGACGCAAGGTCTCAAACTAAAAACCTACTAAAATCGAAGCCAACTCTCTTAAAACGTGTACTACTATCTAGTCCTCGTATAAATTTATCTACCGATTGCGTGAAAGCGGTTAACATCGTGACAAAAAATGATGGTTTTTTATCATTTATGCCACCGATTGTGTTTTACTACTTAGTTTTGTCACTAGGAATTTCAACCGCTCAAAAATGCCATCGTTTCGTTAGACACATGCTCAAAAATGCCACTAGACACCATTATAGTGATCTCAAATCCTTTTGCCGTGTTATAATGACATAAATACCTATGGACCAACATGTCAGTTCTTCTTCTATCTCACTACAACAAAGCGTGGGGCTTACTCGATCCCAACGACGTTCTTATTTTTCTATAAAATTATTCGCTTGGTTACTCCTAGCAAGCGGGACCATACTTGTCATTGTGAGATAGAGAGAACCGACATATGGGTCTAGGCTTATTTTTGTCATATAACATGGTCAACGGGTTTGACGTGAAAATAACAATATCTAATGGCATTTTTAGCAAACATCTAACGGAACGATGGCATTTTTGCGATATTCAATGGCATTTTTGAGCAATCATCTCACAAATCAATGTCATTTTTTTAGTAGTTGTAACTTCTAATGGCAAAACTAAATAGTGATACACAACTAGTGGCATAAATGATAAAAACCCAATGATAAAAGGAATTGCGTGTGCTATTATTCTTCTCCTCATTGCTGGAATTCATCAACGCGTGATGAGTTGTGGTACTTATATTGCCCCTCATGTTAGACATCCCTAAAACTCTGTTATCCATTTTTTCGGGCAAACTTTGGTAGATTGAAGGTCCCGCACCTAGCCAACACACAAGTGCACATAATATCTGAGCAACACAAGTGCTAATTTGGTCAAAGTAAAAAAGTCCCGAGATAATTTGGAGGGAACAGCAGAAGCAGCTGGCCCTATGGCCAATTTGTTGGCGCGTCAGCTGGCAAGGACCATGACACCTAACACAAAGACCGCAAGATTCTGGCTAGTGCGCAAGACCAAAATAAAATCTGTCCCTGCTGGCCCTCTTGGACGATCTGATCTGCTCACTGTAGCTCCACGTTGTTCCTCCGTGTTGGATAAGAAGGTATCCTCGAGTACACGTGGACGACGTAAGCCATTTCGGTTAACAAAAGGCCGCTTAGCGTTAACAATAGGAAGGCGTCACATCGGTTAGCGGCGGCATGTAGATCCCGATCCCGTCGCCGGACCCGGATCTTGATTTGTCGTCCGGCCGGTAGCCTTCCGGGAAAAGAATGACCGACCAAACCACCCGAAATGAAGAAGAAAACCCTGTTAAATCGAAGCCAAGTCTTCTCCTAAAACATGTCGTGCTAGTACAATTTTGACCGAAATGGCAGAAAATGTAAAACTAAAAAGAAGCCAAGTCAGCTAAAACATGGTAGTACGACTGCACCGGTGTAATTTTTTATTAAACGAAGGCAAACGCTTTGCCTCATGTATTAATTAAGGAGAGAATAGAGTTTTTTTTTTACAACATACACCCTTTACGCGACATGCAATTACTCTCGTAAAATAAAAGATCCTAACTTCTTTGCCCCGGCGGTGACCCAAAGGCTTGCCTCGGCCACAATGGAGTTGAGCAGAATTGGCGGAGGAGCGCTCTTGTGTCGAAATACTCTTGCGTTTCTCTCGTTCCAGATTACCCATGACACGAGCATGGTAATCGACGCCTTGGCCTTCCTGTCCGTAGCGTCGACGTCGCATGTACTCACCCACCAGCTCTCAACTGAGTCCATCAAGTGACATGAGGTCGTGTCCATGTCATCAGTGCCGAATCCATGAATGACCAATCTCCAGAGCCTCAGAGAATAGCGGCACTTTAAAAGGAGATGTGGCCCACAGTCTTGCACGCCCTTGCACAATGAACAAGGACCGCAATTTGGCCACTGTCGCTTGGCCAACCGGTCGGCAGTCCAAATTCTGTCCTCAAGCGCAAGTAAAGCAAAAAACTTTACTTTCGGTGACGCCTAGGCCTTCCAAACCATTTGATCCATGGGAGAAAGAACCGGTCCCAAAAAAAATAGAGAGCTTCTTGGAACGCGACTATGGTTTATGGTTTGGCGGTCCGATCTGCCTGCTCACCCGGCTGCGCCCGCACAGCACATGTGTAACCTAGCGGCGTCGTGCAGAGTATTACGCGAGCCCAAGAACAGAGCAAGGCACCACAGCATGGCTATCGTCGCACCGTGGCCGGCCATGGCAGGGCTCCACCTCGCCGGCGTGCCCGTGGGCCAAGATGGCCTCTCGCGTTTGCCAGAAGGGGAAGAGAACATGGCATGCAACATGATTACTTAATCCAAGGCTGGGACCTGAGTGCTGATCTGCCAGACTGCCACGTCGACCTCCGGTGGATAAGAAGGAAGGACCGTCCGCCGTGGCACCGCGGCGGCGTAGATCCCGGTCGCCTTCACCCGCCCACTGTTGATCCCGACTGGTTTGTCCCCTGGCCGGCCACCGGCCGGTGGCCGGTCGAGGAAGGAAATAATTGACCGGCGGTTCGGGTCCCCGCGCCAAAAGGTCCGAAAATAGAAGGAGGAACTGCTGGAGTAGTACAAGTAAATGGGAGGGCCGAAGCCAAGTGCCCCGCCCATGTGCTCCACGTCGGCACGTCGGGGCGCTATAAATTCGGAGGCTCCGAGGCCGATTCCTTCATTCATTCTTGCGAGCTGGAGAGCATCATAGCAAGTAGAGTAGCTACCACCACCAGACTCGCAGGGACATTCGGTCATGGCCCGGCTATCTCTCGCGGCGTGCGCCGTCGTCTTCCACCTCTGCCTCCTCATCTCCTCCTCCGCCTCCCTCCGCTGGCTCTCTGACAAGCCGGCGGCGGTGACCACGGCCGGCGGTGGAAGCCTCAGGGCCAGGTCCGCCTACCACTTCCAGCCCGCCAAGAACTGGCAGAACGGTATAGGAACCGACGCTTCTCTCTGGTTTGCTCCGCCGTTGTTGTTTATGAACGTTGGCTAACCTGAATCTTGTGTGCGTGCCCGGTTGGTTCGGACGGATCCATTCATGGTGGCTTCTCTTCCTGGTGGCGTGCTGAGCAGATCCCAATGGTACGCCATGTCTACTTTCTTCCTTGCCTCCTCGCTAATCATTCCTACCCCATACCATACCCCGGTGATATGATCTTCCAAAAAAACAAAAAATACACCGGAGATACATGTTCAGAATTAAAAATACTTTCGTTATTCTAATAAAAAGAATTTAGGTGTGAACTGGTACGACGACCTGGAACCAATTGTCCTCGTCGGAACGTCGCCGTCGGTGAACACCGGACGAGTGCTCGTGCTCGTGACAGTGCTTATCCATCCACGGATGGGAAGGGGAGATTCTGAACATGGCGGTGGTTGTGTGGCCCGCGTAGATACGGTGTCCATGTCCAAGTGTTTCTGCCGCGCGTGCTCGTCGCTGGTCGCCTGGCCACGTACGCGTAGGCAGGCCCCTCACACCTACCGTACCGTAGGTGGCCAAAATGGTCACGTTTCTTGTTTTAAGTTCGGTATATAGAGCACGACAAGTATATTGTTTCTGTCTCCGGCTCCCGATTAGTCGAGAGAGTTGAGCTTTGGTTGTTCAGTCATCAGACAAAAAACACGCTCTGTCAAACAAACAAAAATATACTACTCACTCTGTATGCAAATGTAAGACGTTTTAGGTTATTACTTTAATGATCTAATCAAGCAAGCTGTTCGGTGGGACGAAAGCACGCCAGAAAGTTCATTTGGAAGCCATTAGGATAGGTATAGTGGTTGACAAGACATCCTTATCTTAAGGTTTGCATCTAATTTAATAGAGATGACAATAAAAACATGCGTATGATGGGTTATTTCTTAGCACTATCTAAATAAATTGCTATTCCCAAAAACATGATTGTGCTAAGAGATGATCTTTTAAATATCTTTTTTTATGAATTTTTTTCCTTCATCTCAGCATTTATCCTACGTGGCAAGCCACGTTTTCCGCAAGAGTAGTAGTAGTAGTACCTTCGAGATGTGCTTAGGCTTTCATCGTTGGTTTTTCAAGTCCCCGCGTGGAATTCTGCTGGTCGTAGGAACATCGCCGTCAGTGAAGATTGAAGTTTCCATAGACCAACCATAGGAGATAAGTGGGAAAAAGGAAGAAGAGGCCGGTGCTTGTGTGAAATGACATGACATGGCCGCGCGTAACGTAAAGCTCCTCACCACCGGCCTGCATCGTTTAGTCATCACCGTCGCAAGACGGCAACGTTTGCTTTTTGAGTTCGGAAGACAGGGCAGCTATATCATTTCTGCTATCTCCTGCTCTTGACCAAAGATATATATGATAAATGAACATGACCATATTGACTAGAAAATCGTTCAATCTGAGAAAAGCATAACAAACTTGATTTTTGCACCGGATTAGTAGTACCTGCAGGTGAGCGACTTTCATCGGTACTTGATTTTGCTAATTTCCCGTCTGAACCCCTTTTATTTCTACGTTGGAAACATCATCATCAGTGAACACTGAATTTAGACTACCCACAATGAGAGTAACATAGATACTGTAGTAACATCACACATATCTAGATAAAATAAATAATGTGTCAAGCAATAAATGAATAAAGAGAGACATGTGATAACATAGCTAGTTACTACTAGTATGAGTAACATCACACAAATCAAGGCAAGATGAATCTATAGCCTAATAAATAAAGATAATAATATAAAGTAGTAACATGAGCATGTTATAGTAGTAACATGGACATGTTAAAATAGTAACATGGACATGTTACTGCATGTTTCTAGTCTATATTACTACCCCTGTTGGTCGTCTTATCCATATGCCATATGTACAGTAGACGATAGGACGAGGAGATCCGAAACAAGGTGATGCGTGTGTGGCCCGCGGCGAAAGGCAGCTCGGTCCGGTCGGTGTTCGTGTCCAGGTAACGTGGAGTTATCCTGGTCGACGCCACATCGCCGTCGGCGAACACCCCACTTATCCACACACCGGCCAGTTTCTAGACCGACCGTATTAGATAACACGGAAAGGAAGAAGCTATCCTAAACAAGCCGACGCTTGTGTGGACTGGAGTGTTCCTGGACGTTAGTTTGTGAGATGATAGCACAGCTACACGACGCGACCTCCCCACCTGCACCGTAGTACTTCGTTTGGTCACAATCGTGGACAAAATGGCAAAGCGTTTCATGGTAAAGTTTGACTACTAGACAGGACATCCTAATCGGTTGGCAAATTAAATCCAACTTTGCTCATTCATTCAGACAAGTAACCAGACGGGCCTGGAATCATTAGCATCTAGTGTAATTATATCTGACGGCGGTTATTTTGTGCTGTGCTTGCAGGTCCCATGTACCACAACGGCCTGTACCACTTCTTCTACCAGTACAACCCCGACGGCGTGACGTGGGGCAACGGCAACCTCTCGTGGGGCCACTCCGTGTCCGTGGACCTGGTGAACTGGTTCGCGCTCGACGCCGCGCTCCAGCCCAGCCGCTCCTTCGACGCCAACGGCTGCTGGTCGGGCTCCGCCACCATCCTCCCCGACGGCAGCCCCGTCATGCTCTACACCGGCATCGACGCCCGCGGCGACCAGGTCCAGAACGTCGCCTTCCCCAAGAACGCCTCCGACCCGCTCCTCGTCGAGTGGGTCAAGCCCGAGTACAACCCCGTCATCCCCGTCCCCGCCGACATCAAGCGCGACGACTTCCGCGACCCCTCCACGGCGTGGCTCGGCGCCGACGGCCTGTGGCGCATCGCCGTCGCGGCCCGTGTACACGATGTTGGGGGTGCCACGCTCATCTACCGGAGCAAGGACTTCCTCCGCTGGGAGCGGAACGCTGACCCGCTTTACTTGGCCCACGCCGCCGGTATGGTGGAGTGCCCGGACCTGTTCCCGGTGTCCGAGCCCGGAGTGGAGGTGGGGCTCCCGGCCAGCGGCGCCGGGGCGAGGCACGTGCTCAAGATGAGCGTCATGGACACTGTCCAGGATTACTACGTGGTCGGGCGCTACGACGACACGGCGGACACCTTCGTGCCGGAGGACGACGACGACTGCCGGAGCTGGCGCCGCCTCGACTACGGCCACGTGTACGCGTCCAAGTCCTTCTTCGACCCCAGCAAGAACCGGCGCGTGCTCTGGGGCTGGGCCAACGAGTCCGACAGCGTGGCCGACGACCTCGTCAGGGGATGGTCCGGTGTTCAGGTGCGCCGCCGCCGCCGTGCGCAAACGGTGAATCAATAATTTTTCATACTCATTATTAATTGGCTCGTGTGATGTGATGTGCGCAGACTGTTCCGAGGAAGATATGGCTGGACGAAGACGGCAAGCAGCTGCGGCAGTGGCCCGTGGAGGAGATCGAGACGCTGAGGAGCAAGCGAGTGAACCTGCTGATACCGGAGGTGAACGCCGGCGGCGTGAACGAGATCATCGGCGTGATGGGCACGCAGGCGGACGTGGAGGTCGTGTTCGAGGTCCCGGCCCTGGAGCACGCCGACGTCCTGGAGCCCAACTGGCTGCTGGACCCGCAGAGCCTGTGCGGGGAGAAGGGCGCGTCCGTGCCGGGCAGCGTCGGCCCGTTCGGGCTGCTCGTCATGGCCTCCGGCGACATGCAGGAGCACACTGCCGTCTTCTTCAGGGTGTTCAGGCAGAACGACAAGTACAAGGTCCTCATGTGCACGGACCTCTCAAGGTCGAGCACCAGGGACGGCGTGTACAAGCCGCCGTACGGGGCCTTCGTGGACATGGACATCGAGGCGCACGGCGGGATCATCTCCCTCAGAACACTGGTGAGTTCCTCGTCGCCGGCCCGCCGCAGCCTGAACCTTTTGCTCTGTTTCATAGTATAACACTTGTGATTTCGACGGACAGGTTGACCACTCGGTGGTGGAGAGCTTCGGCGGTGGCGGCAGGACGTGCATCACGGCGCGGGTGTACCCGGACCACGTCGTGAACGGGAACAGCCACCTGTACGTGTTCAACAACGGCACCGGCGCCGTCAAGGTGTCCAGCCTCGACGCGTGGGAGATGGCCACGGCGACCGTGAACGTCCTCCCCGACGGGCTGATCGCCGCGAGCTCGGTGAGCAGGGCTCAAGCCTATTAGGAATTGGGAGCTGGGTTTTCGCTCGGTGGACGGACGGACGGATGGCCATTGTGAATTTTTACGGCCGATTGCATTTGCCTGCCCAATTGTGGTTCAGGTGTACAGATGGAGGCTCCCTCATTGTTTGCCGGAACAGCACAGAAGAAGGATTCTACGATGCTGCAAAGGAAAAAGATTCTAGGAAGATTTGTGTCTAGGTGTTAAAGTTTTTGATAGTCTTAATAATATACTGTAGTAGTAAGTAGCACGCGTGCCCTGCATGTTGGGTATTTGGCATCAAATTAAGAGTGTATTCCCACGGTAAAAACGGGTGTCATGTAAATCTATGATATCCGTTGAGTTGTAAAAATAATACTATTCAAATATACAAGGTTTATTAGTAATCATCCGTATCTAAACAAATTTAAGACAAGAATTTTGGGACGGAGAGAGTATTATGAAATCGATGCGTAGGTAGTAAGGCTGGTCATAGTGGGAGTAACATAAGTAGTAATATAGATGCCACATAAGCAAAAAGATGATGTGTCAAGTAGTTAATGAGGAGAGAGACAAATAGAGTAACATAATATGTTACCATCACCAATGGTTCCCAATGCTAAATGAGTCTATGAAGTAATAAATGAAGTGATCGTGACACTACATATATGTTACTACCCACTATAGAGGTAGTAACTTAGCCTAGTAACATATACATGTTACTAGTCTAAGTTACTCCCCACTATGACCAGCCTAACATAGAGTAGTAAAATGCCCATGTTACTACTCTATGTTACTACCTCTATAGTGGGAAGTAACATATGTGTGGTAACATGCATCACTTCATTTATTAGGCTATAAACTCATTTTGCCTTGATATGTGTGATGTTACTCATACTAGTAGTAACTAGCTATGTTACCACATGCCTCTTTTTCTTCATTTATTGCTTGCCACACCATCTATTTTATCTAGATATGTGCGATGTTACTACCTATGTTACTCCCACTATGGGTAGTCTCAATCTTTTCCCATACGCCTCCTAGACTTGGGAGCCAGGTTCCATTATTATCCATAGCAGAGCAGAAGTTCTATCCTAAAAAAAAAGTTTGAAAGAAATATATATCCGCTTTGGAGGAGAAGCTTCTTCTATGGCTATGGCCAAAAGGAGAAATAGTCCTGTTACAACCAAAGTACTAGAAAAGTAAAAGAAAACATAAACTGAAAACAAGCAACAGGCTAAAGCCCAAACAAATTTCAGTTGTGGAAACCTATGCACACCAAGTTAACTGGGCACCCCTATATCTCACGTTCAGAGAGTCTGGCTTCCGACTCGCTGAAAGGGCGAGCGAGTTGGAACAGCCCAAGTGCGAGGGTGACCATAGCCTCTTTTTCCTTTTTTTTCTCTATGTTTTCTGTTTTTGTTTTTTACTTTTGTTTGTATTATAAAATAATACTAAAAAACATTAAAAAACTGTTGAGCAAGTATTTGAAAAATATTAATCATGCATATAAAAAAGTTAGTCATGAATTTGAAAAATAAATGTTGAATAAGTATTCTAAAAACATTAATCAAGCATTTGAAAAATATTAAATGTGTATATAAAAAGAAAAATATTAAATATGTATATAAAAAATGTTAAGCATATATTTAAAAAATTATGAATCTTTTTTTTATCATATATATAAAAATATTAATCAAGCATTACAAAAAATGTTGAATAAGTGCTTGAAAAATGTTAAATGTGAATAAAAAAAAGCTGACCATGTATTAAAAAATGCTAATCTATTTATTTGAAAACTTTTAATCAATCATTTAAAAAAAGTTGATAATGTATAGAAAAAATATTGATCATGTATTAAAAATGTTAATCTTCTTTTTGAAAAATGGTAATCAAGCATTTGAAAAATGTTAACAATTCTGCAATAGAAACAATGTTGACCATATATTAAAATAATTTAAATTTTATAGAAAAAATGTTAAACGCATATTAGAAAAATGATGTTCACATATACAAAAAGAGTAGAACGAAACCCAAAAAGAAACAAAGAAAACCAAAAACTAAAAACTGAAAAAGAATAATAAAATAAACCCATGCAAAAAGAAAATGAAAAAAGTGAAGAAACTAATGAAAAAACCCGGAGAAGAAGAGAAACAAAAAAACAAAAAAAAAACAAGAAGGCCGGCTTGATTCGCTCAAACTATGTCGCGCCCCCTGTACTTAACATGAACAGTAGCGCGACGCGGTGGCTAGAAGCGCTCGCTTCTTCCTGGAGCTCCAGGATCGATCCATCATGCATTCCTTTTCCCTTCCCTTCTTCTTTGACAGTGTGCCGGCCGGATTACTGTAGCCTTATTCAGCGAGACATCGTATCATGTCTCTCTATGCGAGAAATAGTCGCCGCCAAGTTAACCCGCTACAGCTATGTCTCGCATTCAGCGTATTGATCTCTTGCTGAAGCGTTTGGAGTAATCGGGTCAGCCCACTAGCGGTTTATTTTTTGAAAAATTTAGTAAAAAGGAGAGCGCTCGGGGGATCAAACCTGGGACCTCCTGGTTGCTTCGTCGCATTGATAGCCACGGAGCCAACATCGTATTCGTGTTAAATAACTTAGGCTTAACCTACTAGAAGGAAGAGAGCTGGTTTTACACTGGTTTTCTTTTTTTTTCTTTTTCTTCTCTTTCTCCATTTTCTTCTGTTTTATTCGGTTTACTTCGGGTTTTTTGATTTTTCTTTTATTTTGTTTCTTTTTTTTGTTTTCATTCATTTTTCAGTTGCTCCTTTGATTTTATTTTTCATTCTATTTTAGTTTAGTTTCTTTCTGTTTTGTTTTTTATTTTCTTTGTTTCATTTGGTTTTTCATTCTATTTTTTTGTATATGCCAATAACATTTTGTAATACATGTTTAACATTTTACCAATACAAATTTGACATTTTTACATACTTAGTCAACATTTTTCTATACACATTTTTATTTTATTTTCAAATGTTTGATTAGCATTTTTCAAATACAATATTAACATTTTTGAAACTCAAATACAAGATTAACATTGTTTAATGCATAGTCAACATTAGTTAATATTTTTGAAATACTTGTTCAACTTTTTTCAAATGCTTGATTAATATGTTTGTAGACATGATCAAAGATTTAACCATTTTTGTATTACATGGTCAACATTTGTTTTATACACATTCAACATTTTTCAAATGCATGTTTAAAAGTTTTCAAAACATCATGTAAAGTATATTTTTCTAACATATATTTGAAAGTGTAAACAAAAATGTTATAAGGGAATAAAAAAAAATGTTAAAAAAAATAAAAAATAAAATAATGCAATGTACTACTGCGAATTGGGCTGTCCCATATGATCGCGCGCACTCGGAGTCGCATGTTGGAAGCTCGACTCGCTAGACGTAAGACATAGGCTGCCCCAAGTTAACCTGCTTCACACTAGAAGACTCTAATACTTAGAGAGCTAAGTTAAACCAAGCTCTCACATTCACCGGAGCTTCTGGGCGTTGGATCTGCTTTACCAAGCGATACATAGTGTCCATCTCGGCCACAAGCGACCTCAGCCGTTGGATATTTTTACAGAGGGCAACGGTGGGTAGTTTGGTGATTTTGTTGGGGGTAGAATCGGCATTACACCGTTGTCACATATAAGGCGGTAGTGCCTATAATGAACCCTATCGGTGCATTTCCCCCTCTCACCCTTCCTCCCCTCCGCTCCTCCGCCCGCCCTCCCATTGATGATCATCCCCACCTTGCCTCTTCTCCTCTGGCCACCGAAAAAGAGTCACATAGATATAGTAGTAAAAAACACTACAATGGCAGGAAAACAATTTTCAGCTAGAATAGCTGCCATGCTAGCCGAAAACGCTCTTGTGGCAGCAATTTTTGAAAACTCCTGCCATGGCAGCCCTTTTTGCCGTGTGGCGGAACTTTTCTGCCTAGCCCATTCATTTATCCTTTTCACCCTCGTCTTCTCGTACAACTTTTGCTTGGGGTCCATGTTTTTCTCTCAACTAGGAAGGTGTTAGGCCCTCAAATGCAATGGTTTGCAGCAAACAATAGTTTCCCTCAAGTCTCAAGGTTTATCGAATCCATGAGATCTACTAGATTCCAACTAGTGATGAGTATCTTCACACACAAAACAATACGTCATTGTGTCCCCAACTTAACTAGTGAGGCTGTCAATCTCACTAGCCTTGCTAGTTACAAAGAAATTAAAAGCACAAGTGTATGGAAGATTTGATTGCAACACAAAATTAAAAGAAAGCGTAGATTGCGATTGAAAATTTGCATGAAGTATATGGACTGGGATCCGTAGGTTCACTAATGGTTTCTCTCCAAAAATATAGCAATGGTCTAGTGAACAAGTTACAGTTGGGCAGCGATTAAATTATAATATTTATGAGTTGAATATTCATGGCATATTTAGCATATGATCATCATGACCTAATATCTATAGATCACCATCGGATTGTATCTATAGCTAATAATCAACTCAAGACCACTATCCAACATGCATCTCAACATATTAAGTAAAACAGAGTATTGCATGTAGTAAAATAGAGTATTGCATTAAGTAGTAAGATGAAGTTGATGATATATTGTCCTCACCCTGCGTTCAAATGACAACTACTACACAATCATCTTTTTATCCCTAGCGGCAACAACACAAGGCAAGCCTTGGTGTCTACTACACAACTTGCTCTTGCAGACTTGTGTTGGGCCTCCAAGCGCGGAGTTTTGTAGGATAGTAGCAATTTTCCCTCAAGTGGATGACCTAAGGTTTATCAATCCGTGGGAGGCGTAGAATGAAAATGGTTTCTCTCAAACAACCCTGCAACCAAATAATAAAAAGTCTCTTGTGTCCCCAACACACCAAATACAATAATAAATTGTATAGGTGCACTAGTTTGGCGAAGAGATGGTGATACGAGTGTAGTAATGATAGTAGATATTGATTTTTGTAATAGGAACAATAAAAAACAGCAAGGTAGCATGTAACAAAAGTGAGCACAAACGATATTGCAATGCTTGAACATGAGGCCTAGGGTCCGTACTTTTGCTAGTGCAATCACTCAACAATGCTAATATAATTGGATCATATAACCATCCCTCAACGTGCGATGAAGAATCACTCAAAAGTTCCTATCTAGCGGAGAACATAAGAAGAAATTGTTTGTAGGGTACGTAACCACCTCAAAGCTATTCTTTCCGATCAATCTATCCTAGAGTTCGTACTAAAATAACACCAAGCCATTCTTTCCGATTGATCTAACCAAGAGTTCATACTAAAATAACACCATATGATACACATCAACCAACTCTAATGTCACCTAGATACTCCAATGTCACCGCGAGTATCTGTGAGTTGATTATACGATATGCATCAAACAATTTCAGTTTCATACACTACAAAAAAATACACTTCCGTGATGATACGTGTTTGTCACAGTAGGTCGCGTTTTTTGTCATGCATGTATATCCATGACAAATTTATGACAGAATCAAGATAGTCATACCTGCGTCGTCAGAGAAGTGTTCCATGACATTACCAAATTTATCATCATGGAAGTGTCCACTTCCATGACGATAAATCGCGTCCTGAAGTGCTTTTGTCAAGGGTGACCGACACGCGGCATCCACCGTAACCTAACGCCGTTAAGCTATCGGGTCGGGTTTTGGATCCGATAACCCGTTAACAGCCCCGACCAATGGGGATTTTCCACGTGTAAAATCATAATTGGCTGGAGGAGACACGTGTCAGGTCCGCGTTGGCATATGTGTCACTCATCCAATGGGCGAGACGCGCCTATGATATATTGACACGTGGACCGGCCCATCAAGTTTAATTGGGCCGGCCCAACTAAAGGCCCACAAGCTTTTGCAGACCATAATGGGCCGGCCCAGCTAAAGGCCCACAAGATTTTGCGGACCATAATGGGCCGGCCCAGCTAAAGGCCCACGAGATTTTGCGGGCCATAATGGGCCGCCTGTAAAGGCCCACAAGATTTTGCGGGCCATAATGGGCCGACCCAGCTATAGGCCCACAAGATTTTTGTGTGCCATAATGGGTCGGCCCAGGTAAAGGCCCACAAGATTCTTGCGGATAATAATGGGTCGGCCCAGCTAAAGGCCCACGAGATTTCGCCGACATTAATGGGCGCCCAAAAGTAGGCCCACAAGATTTTGAGGACCCTACTATGCCGTCCCATTAACTGGCTGCCATGTTTTGGGCCAAATGCCGGCCCATATTTGATCCGATCCATTAATGGCCTGCCACGTTCCGAGCCTAAAAGTGGCCCATATGAGATCCGGCCCGTTATAAGCCTACCACGTTCTGGGCCAAATTACGGCCCAGAAAAGGTCTGGCCCTTTAAGAGGCTTTGGGCTAAATTATGGCCCATATCAGATTCGGCCTGTCAACTAGACACTATGCTTTTGGGCCCACTTGCTAAAGGCCCACTTAGTAATTCGGCCTGATATTAGTTTTGGCCTGTTAAGGGCCCGTTTAACATTTCGGCCCTATATTAATTTCGTCTGTTAAAAGCCCGTCATATAGTTGGGACTAACTACGGCCCGATTTGCATCCGCCCGCTTTCATACCGATATCCGATGGGCCAAACAAGGACCGAGACAATTTTGTTCGTTAAAAGCCCGTGATTTGATTCGCACAATCATGGGCCCGGGTTCATTTCGCCGCCGCCCGTAAGCTGTTCGGCACGCTTTGAGGCCCAACCTACATCGTGATTGCACGACGGCCGATTATGTACCGTAATTTTATGGTTTGGTCGGTTTATCGCGAAGACAGGATATATATACAAAGAAAATAATCGCAACATCGTGAATAAGAAAAAACCTAGACTATACAATAAAGAAATTACGGCATATTACATCCATCGGGCATCAAAGTTCGCCACTATGATAATAAAGCACAAGCAGACAAAGAATTACATACATCGGGCATCAAAGATCGCCACCCGGTGTAAATAAACACATCGACAAAATAATATACAAAACCGATAGCACTTCAATAGAGTTCAAGAAAGGTTAGCCTCATTGGGAGCCGCAGCTGCAAGCAAATTGAGCAAGATGATGATATTGCGCTTGTTCAACACTTATATCTTCCTCACTCTGAAAGATAAACAAGCAGACAGATGACATGTTTTGCACGTATAAGTATCAGTGCTGACAATTCATCACATTTCTTACTGATGAATAAAGTGACACATTTTAAAATTGCATTAACACAATATGGTATTGTTCAGGTCAAGACATGGCAGGGAATGACATTGTGAAGGAGTTGGCGGCTTCACGACAACACTGGATTACAAATCAAGAACTCATAAGTATCAATGGTTAGTGTGCTGTCAATTTATACCATTTCAGATTGGCAAATAAAGAGACGGTTTAAATAATAGTAGAATGATATGACATTGTTCATAGTTAAGACATTGCAGAATATGACATTGTGATGTAGTGGGTAGGTTCACCACACCACTGGATTACAGATGAAGAACAGAAGCATACATGCAGTGCAAAAAAGATCACTTGCTCTGTATAGTTTAATTTACATGGTATGAAGAAGGAACTTGGTTGTACAACTGAAAACTTAAATTGAGAAAGGACAAACTTTTGTTTATAAACTACATAATAAACTTTAAATAATCAATTTGATGCAAACATAAAAAATAAACATCTGTTGCAGTCATGCCTAACCAAATATATACAACAAAGTTTGAAGGCTTGAGATGGAAAAACTTACATTATTGGTGAAGACAGGCTCTATAAAGGCCTTGTCCATGCTGATGGGGGGGCAATTCAAGAAGTTTACCATAGAATCTTCTTCAAAAGCATTGCCTTTTATTCTACATTTTGTTAAGAGTAAATATAGATGTGATAATATACGAAAAATGGAGAATATTTAAGATAAGATGAAGAGTGATGCTACATAACCAAGTAGCTATAAATGTAAGTGCAGCGATACAGGCAAAAGGTACAGCCAAGAGCAATGCACATCTAAACTTCTTCAGTACCAACCTTATGGTAAGAGTAAATATAGATCTGATGTGTAGAAAATGGAGGGCAAAGGAAAATAAGCTGCAGAGTGATGGTAAATTAACAACTACCTGTCATTATAAGTACACTGATAAAGGACAACATGTACTTACAAGAGCAATGCAGAGCTATAAAAACATTGGCATTGGATATATTCTACACTAATGTAACCATTCATACAGATCAGATAATTTGGAGCGAACAATTGATAAGCAAGCTATCATGCATACTGCTGACACATAATGAACCAGGTATGTATGCAAGTACGGTGATACAGGACAACATGTACTAACAAGAGCAAAGCAGCGGCAGCATATTTGCGATATCCTCGTCGTTCTTTTCAAACCGAATTCTTCTTCGAGCAGATTTCCTGCAAAAAGATCCGTAAGGCACATGCGGAAAAGTAGAAGTTCAAATTGTCATGTGATTTCATAGGCGATTACCTCATCACAGGAATGAGACCAGTGCATAACAAGGTTTTTCCGTTCAATGTCTTCTAAATTTAGCACAGGAGACTTCACCGGAAATTCGCTTATAGACTTGCCATCAAAGTGTGATTTCCTCAGGTAACATCGATACTGCCGCAATGCTTCCTTGAAAAGCACAAGCAAGCTTTGCTCGTCATGACTATCCAGATTGACCCTCGCCTAGTTACAACAATGTAATGTAAATCATTGATGTGTTCAATTAGCATAAAACAGGAAAATAATAACCATGAATAATAGCACTTACATGTAAGTTGGACAGGAAGATGTGAAAATGGTGTTTGTCTTCACTATAATCTTCCCATGATGGTAATATATGCACGTAGTCCCTAACAACATTGAAAGCATTGTCTTTAAATCGGGAATAAATGGAATGGGGTTCCAATCTATAGGAATTGGCCGTCTCTGCAGCTTGGGATAGGTCTTCGCCGGTGGACTTGCTGTACTTTTTCTTTGGAGTGGGATTTTTTACGTGGTACAGCTGGTCCTATGACAAATGAAATCGGTATACCTTTTCTTTGGAGTGCAGGTCCTGTGTCTTTGGGGCTAGTGGTGTGTCCAAAGGAAGTATGGGTACAGTCTGCTGGAGTCGGTCCTACGCTTTTGTGTCACTGGTTGTACAACCAATATAAGTGGGTGTCTTTGTCGATTTCTCCGGCACCACCACGTTTTTCAA
Source organism: Aegilops bicornis (assembly GCA_021605145.1). Lineage (NCBI taxonomy): Eukaryota > Viridiplantae > Streptophyta > Magnoliopsida > Poales > Poaceae > Aegilops > Aegilops bicornis. The sequence goes on from CM038670.1 coordinate 783,621,881, forward strand.
GGACTTTCTTGGTGCTCCTTCAGGTTCGACAATCACCCTCTTCCTTTTTGATGTCGATGCACAAGAACAACATTTGAGTGAAAAAACATGGTATGATGATGATGGAATATGTATTGATAATGGATGGGCATGGCATCTCGACATATATGATGAGTAAACTAAGCGAGATGGCGGTGCAACAAAGTAGAAGAAATGCAAGACAACATATGCAAGATACCCGCAATCAATAAAACATTGCCAAATTAGAATAGGCACCTTGATGGGTGAACAGGATGTGCCATCCGCCTTTGACTCCTCGAGGTTAGAATAGTCATTAGGATCATATTACGAACAAGAATCAATAGGTGGGGAGCGTATGAGTTTCATTGCATCCGAATGGCACTCAACGCCTTGGTGCCAATTTTGTAAGTCACCGCAGTGTTTAGCTTCAAGAGTGGACTTTGCTAGTGCGACATAAAGTAGCTACTACGGATCATAGTGTAGATATAACGGGAAAACCTTAAGCATCAGAGTAAAATCAGCAAAGTGGAACTTGCTGGAATATATGTGCTAGTATTGCCGCAGACGGCTAGAAAGGCTTGGATACCAGCTCTCTTGAAGTGAAGGTGCGACATCATTAATATCAGTGTAACTCTCAAAGGCAACACAGCTCCCCGCATTTCCTTGCTATTCTTATAGGATTCAAGTGGGCAGGCCACTACAAATCCTATTCCTATGTTTACAAGATCCTATGAATCAAAGAGGCTCATAGTGTCCATCACAACTGACCGTATAGACCTCTACACTGTAAATGTCCCTGCTCATCTTCAGTACAAGGAACATACTGTACTACTATCATACTACCTCCGTTCCAAAATATAAGTCTTGGTAGAGATTTCCACTATGGATCACATACAGATGTATCCAGATACATTTTAGAGTGTAGATTCACTCATTTTGCTCCATATGTAGTCCATGGTGGAATCTATACAAAGACTTGTATTTAGGAATGGAGAGAGTACATATTAAAGAAGAATGGAAGAGGAACATGGTAAAAAAGAGCAAGCAGATTTTGGATAATAAAATTTTGGTTGCGCAGTGCCCACACATGATGAACCAGTGCGCATTAAGAATGCAACTCCCAACTGTCTCTCGACCATTTCAGGCGGTTGGATGAAGATCCTACGTCTCCTAACCCTTCTTCTTCCTCGTCTCGATTCTTCCCATCTGAGAACACCACGGGCCACCGACCGGACCACCGGCCCCCACCGCCTGTGTTCCTCCGCCACCCCCACCCTCGCCCCAACCCCCACCCGCGTCGAGTTTTCTTCGTTTGGCGAGGCCCGACAACCACCCGAGCTCTTTCGATCGCACCGGCGAACTCCGGCGAGCTCTGAAAAATCGACTGACCCAATTTTGAAATTTAGTCTACTGTGATTTAACTAGTGTGGAATATAAAAGGGGAAAACCATAAGCATTGGGAGTATAGTGTTGAGCGTGCCATGGTGGATCTGAAGGTGCAAACCGGACAAAGGCAACTTCGCAACCAAGACAAGAAATCAGAGTAAAGCAGTGGTGATCTATTTTCTTGTTGCGATAAATAAGTTGAGCAGTTACGAAAGAGTACCGCCTCTGGTGCGGCGCCGTGTACGCATCTGCTGAGAAAAATTTGACGGTGCTGCCGTAGCGATGGCTGTCGGCAGCGTGGAAGCAGATCTAGGAGGGTAGACGGTGGCGGCAGGGCGCGGTGGACGAGACGATCATAGGAGCGGCGCCGGCAAGGTGGACAACAGCGGGGATGAAGCGAGAGGACGGGATGCAAGGATCCCGGTCTGAAGGCGTGGATGAGAGAGGTCGATCTCTTGTAATGGACGACGGCCTTGGGGTATTAGCCCCGGCATGGTGGAGGAGGACGGCGGTGGATGGGGTGGCGGACGACGGCAGACGGAGGAGGGTGGGGTGGAGAGGGTGTTTTGGTGCCCACGGAGTACGAATGGGGAAAAGGGAGGTAGAGAGGAAGGGGGGAACCATGTATTCAGGGCGCGCTTGTCTCAAATGCGAGGAAAATTACAAACTTAGCCCCCGTTTCAAATTTCTACTACATCACAACAACATTAGTCGGTTGGGAATAGGACGGTAATCTCGCATACACCGAATATTTGCCGACGAGAGTTTGTTTTTGGCGCCCACCGTGTATGAATATGAATAGGGGAGGGAGTCGATTTCGGCCGAGGACACACTGTGTTTTGGCGCCCACTGTGTATGAATCCGGGTGAGAGGCGTTTACGTCACGTTTGGGTGAAATTACAAACCTACCCCTATCAAAACCTATAGAAATCCAGCAGATAGGCTTTGCGTGGCAGGGATAGGCAGTAGTAATTTTCATCTCGCAAATATTGGTTTCGGGCGGTTACTGTGACTTTCCCCGCTTCGTTCAAATTTTGCAGAGTGCACGTTTACCGTGCCAACTCAATTTGAATCCCGTTTGTATTCTATTTTTTTCGGGTGGGGTCCATTTTCAATTGGAATTACATTCTATATACATCATTTTTATATATACTTTCAAAATCACAACAAAGAATTCTGCTCCTTTATATGTATAATATGATTTAAAAATACAACGATCTCGAAATCTTAAGGTTGAATTCAAAATTTTTTAACCAAATTATGTTCTACTAAAATGTATGGATCAGTAATATCTACATATTAAATAACATAGATGTGCGTGAATTCATATGAGTATGCATGTTCGATAGATCAATTTTGGTTCGAGTATGGATTACATGAATCATCATCTCGAATTCAAATATTTGAATCCCTTTTTTGTTCACTCCTTTCACGCCCATCTCTCTCGCATGCATGCTCCTTCAGGTAGCTATCACTCTCTTTTCTCCATCTCACCAAGACGCTCACTTCATGTTTCTCCTATCCTCGCAAACATGGTCTCTCGACGCCTCCCTTGAGAAGTGTCACACTCTCCCTATCATTATACATTACACGGTTTTCATTATCTCTCACGTCTCTACTGTTCTCTGGTACTCGGTACCTAAGCTTTCTTTTTCACCGCCACACACACAGTCTCCACTCGTCTTTCACTTTGTATTTATCTCTATGGTATTCTCTCACACACCCTATATGTCGCTACATATGGCTCATACCACTAAAATTACTCTCTCTCTCTCTCTCTCCTGTAGACACAACATTTGTTGCGGTCTCCTTTTTGTCTCCATCCCAGACTGGCATTATTCATTTGTTTACCGATCAAACAACCCCGACTACCGTCTCCTCTCTCTCTCTCTCACAGACACACACAACTCCTGGTTCCACTCCCCTTCCCGACTACCGTCTCTCTCACACACACACAAAACTCTTGCTTTCGCACCCCGACTCATACTTCTCTCACAAACATTTATCGACTAGCTAGCCTCTAGATAGGTTTATACACCCGCACACTCGTGCTTCCACCATCGCAACCATGTCTCTCTCCTGCTCCTTGTATCTATGTAGATTTTTCTTCCCTTCTTGAGACACGCCCTCTCGATCGTGCACACACGCACTATCGCCTCATTTTAAGCTGATACCTATCGCACACACACTCCTTGTGTCTTTGTCACACATGCACTCCGTCCTCCTCCACTCTCCCTCTCTCTCACACACACATGGGATTTTTGCAACAACTAGCCCATACGTTGCATGGAACATCAAGATGTATTTGTATGAGTAGTTTATCTTGTGGGGGAAAAGGATGAACGAGGGAATGCCTTATTTGCAAATGTGGAGAGGGGTGTGGGTATCTTTTTGCAAAATTGCCATAGTTTCCTTCCTATCCGCCGATATAGATTGGACGGCCTATATTGCAGGATGGCAGGCACACGATCATCACCGACAATGCTTTTTATAAGAGTAGGGATAAAAAATAGAGTTGGTGATGATGGTGGGCCTGCCATCCTACAATGTAGGTCGTCTGATTTATATCTGACGGATAGGAAGGAAAATATGGCAATTTACCCGCACTCTTGACCACATTTGCAGATAAGGCCTTCCCTCGCTCATCCATTTCTCCCACAAGATCTTGATGTTCCGTGCAACGCATGGGCATCTTGCTAGTAAGAGTAGAAATTAGATATATAACACTTCTCAAATCTTGAAACCAACAACATTCCTCCCTTATCTCATAAAAAACGCCAAAGGAATATATTTTGAGTGAAACATAACATATTTTTAGTGATATACGTATTTCAAAACTAGACTTTTTTTCTATCAAATCAGTGAATATGTAATAATCTACTTTGATCATGTGGCAACGCATTGGCACATTGCTAGTAGTTATTATAATTTTTTGGACACCAGACAAACGGTGGATTACATATACGAAGAGAAGAGGCGACGACGCAATGGCCTCTCGCTGTCTCGCACACATGAGTGTTACATAAAGGCGATGTTAACAAATAAACCCTAAAACCCTAGGTGCACGATTGCTGCATTCGCGGGTACCGGGTACGTGGTGGAGCACCTTTGTAGGAATACTCAGCTCGCGTGATAATTTGATCCGTAGGAGTTGATGGTCGGGACCACAGGTGAACGACTTGGAGTGCGGTGGCTCGCCAGTTGCCACAGATCGAGTAGCCACGTTTAAAATATCGTTTTTTAGCGGGGTTAAGAGTTCCGATTTTCAATGGCGCGTTATAATTAGTAGTAAGTAGTTTTTAGAACGATTAGTATGGAGCAAAAATGGAATTCATAGTACTACGTACCTCCTTGGCGTATGGTTGTATGGTTTTTTTTGCGATGGAGGTTGTATGAGTTTATGTGCGAGATGTTGAACCTGGTAGTTCTAGGGCAAATACTATGGTTTAGATTTAGATGCCGGTTTTCAGTAATGAAAATCGGAAGGGGAAACCCTTCTTTGATTACAAAAACTACTACCTCCATTCTGGTTTACTAGTCCCCATCGTACTTTGGGTCAAAGTTTGTCCATGAATTTTACTTGTAAAATGTGAATTGGAAAACGAGATTTTGTTATATCCAAACAAAAAAGGACTGGAGGGAGTGATTGCTCGACACGGACGTGACCTCTCATAGCATTGTGCATTGAACTGCTGGCGCCAAGAGGCACTTTTCGCTGCAGCCGGTGAGCACGCCTCCTCGCCAAGGCAACCAACCAGCTTAAGACTGCCCTTTGCCTTCATTGAATCCGCGCGTGTGCCGGCAACACGTCCTTCCGCGAGCCAACAGGCATTTTAGAACACAAAAAATGACCAAAATATAATTAATTTACGCATGGTCTTGACTTGTTGTGCTCGCACTGGTAGCAGGAACTAGTAGAGGTTTTTCTTTATTTATAACTCTCCTCACAATTTTTTGGCTTTGAAATGAATCATGGTTGTGGACGTTATGTATGAAATGTGCAGATATCTGTGAACATGAGTTTGATGTGGAAGTTGAACTTGGAATGTCGGGCTTGCGCGTGAACTATACCATGTCCAATGCTTAAATACATTATTGTTTGGAAAGTAATTGCTGTGATTACATGACCCGAAAAAAAACATTTTGTGCCACATCAGGAGATGCAAGGAAATCACAACAGGCATGCTTACTGGATAAACATTTGAACCTAGCGATTAGGAAGGAAATTTTGTATTGACAACAGTTTTAGATAGCAGGAGACGCCTAGCCTGCTCCGCCTTTGCTAGCTTATTTCGCTTCTTCCATCTCTTCTTTGGCTTGGGTGAAGAGAGCATCTGATTGCTCTTTTCGCTTCTTCAGTAACTCAGCTACATTCTCAAGGGCTGCTGCACGCTTTCTTTCAGCCTTTACTAATGCCACGAGGACACGAACAGCCGATGACTCCACCTGGCTTGTGTGTAATCCAGCATCATCTGGGAATTTGCACCTTGTGTCTAATCCAAGCATCATTAGGGAACTGGAACCTTGTGTGTAATCCAGCCTCATTTTGGAAACATGATCTCGAGGTTGACCATACTTCCCTCCTCGCAGAAGCGCATCGACATGAAGTTACTTCTTTTTTAGATCAATACACAGAGCAACCTAGATCCATTTAGTAGAAGCCGATAAATGTAACTCAGAGAAGTGAATTCAAAAGGAAAAAAAAATATAAAAACAGACTACAAGGTGAGAACACCCACTTCCTACATCAAGCTAAAAACGAAAGCATTAGGAAGATTAAGACTCTTCTTATTACACATCAAAGAACACCATGCTTAAGAGAAACATAAACTACAACATATACACATCAAAGAACACGAGGCTACACGAAAGTAATTGAAAGGGTGTTACTTACCAAAGCTCGTTTTACAGGTTCGGTGCAACTCCTCTTTAACTTGCCACGCTCCTTGAAGATGTCCCGAATATCCCGTGTTTGGTCTTCATTGCTCCTCTGCATGTTCACACTCGTGGTTTTAAAATCTCAACATGGCAAGAAAAATATACTACTAGTAATACTCGCGCATCTTGTGGGCAACATTAAAGCACTAAATACGCCATGTTAGAGCATCTCCAATAGAATCGCATAACACGGGCGCTTTAAAAAAGCGTTTACGATCTTGAGATCAAGAAGTAGATAGAGTAGAGGATAGTTCTCAGCATAGATAGATAAAAAAACATAATTCAACTACTCTCGCCGTCTCCGACTCCTCGGTGATGTCCTCCTCCGATGTCCGATCAGAGGCGTGAAGATACCGATCATCGCCGGATTCCTGAGCGACGCTGCTCCTAGCCTCATGTTGAATTGAGCGTCCGCTTTTCGCCTACGCTTGTCCTCGCGATAGGCGGCTCGCTCCGCCCTCCTCTTATCCCTCTCAGCCCTCCTTTGCGCGTAGAACTCGCACTCGTTGACGATGTCCTACGGGAAGTGTTGGCGCCACAACGCCATGGCTTCCTCGTCCATCTCGGCGATGCCGAGACGGTGCTCCCGCCTCCGATTGTCGCGACGATCTTCGTCGGTGCTAAGCCGCGGCAGAGGCTGAGCTCGCGCGCCCCGCGTCGGCACGTTGGGGAAGTTCAATGTTCTATGAGGCCACCGGAGTCGCCACGCCGCCGCCGCACGCTGCTGGGCGGCCTCGCTGGCGGTGTCGAAATTGCCGAGGCCGGCGCGCATCCCGCAGAACCGGATCTCGGCGGAGAAGCCGGAGGGGCGCCACATGACGCCGGTATCCCCAAGTTTCGGCGACGCGGGCGGCGAGGCTAAAATGAGCGGGAGAGAGCGGTGGCAAGGCACAGAGCGGTGGAGGGCGTTGATTTTATAAAGCGCCGGATGTCAAGGCCAAAACTAGCGCACGCCCGACCGCTTTTCCCCCCGCGCCCGCAATCCTTTCCCGACGTCTCTGCTATCTCTACTCTCTTCTCTACTGTTATATTTATTTAATATTTAATATTTAATATTTATCTCTACTTCCTTTACTGTCTACTTTTTTCTCTATACTTTTTTTCTTGCAATATAGGCCGTCCAATTTATATCTGGCAGATAGGAAGGAAACAAATGGGAATTTTGCAAAAAGATACCCATACCCTCTCCAGACGGTAAATAAGGCCTGCCCTCGCTCATCCTTTTCTCCCACAAGATAAACTACTCACACAAATGCATCTTGATGCGTGCAACGCATGGGCATCTTGCTAGTTCTAAAAACCTTTCCATCATTTGCCACACTACTGGCTGCAGATGAAAAACCTACCCAAGCACAACGCGATACAGGAGCGACGCACAATTACAAGCTGATATTCTGTTGGACAATGGAGGCTATAACCAATTAATTTTACGGGAACAATAGCACCTGTGAAATTTGAAGGGTAGGTATGAACAAAATTGGAACTGCACATGTATCGCTAAGTGATTCAATACACACATTACCAATCGAGGAGGAGAACGATGGTCGCGGTGGCCTCTGTGAGTCATGGTCGGCAACGGAGTCAGTTCATTGTCCACGATGGTGGTACTTCTGGCGCTTACGCCGGCTTCCGGGAAGCAGATCCGAGACCACGGAAGATGATGCCGGGGAAGAGGCTCCGTGTACGACGATGACGGTGGACCGGCTCCAGTGCGGCGTACGAGGTCGTCGATGAGGTAGATGCGCGGCGGTGGACGAGTGCGCTGATGTAAAGGGGAGGAGCACGAAGGCTGCGGTGCCGTGGAGAAGTCTATTTTGCGGTGGTGATAGAAAAAGGGGAGTATTCAGGTGTACTACTCATGGTGCCGGGGTGGGGTTGGCTGGGTAGGGTGAACCTGAAGTTACGAAAACAACCCCCTACCAAGCGTAATCCGTAGGCCTGTTCCGAAGGCTATGATGGTAACTTCCCACTGCTCGAATCAGGGTCGCGGGATATTTTCCCGCCGACCTCAAAATTTTGTGACACTGGACTCCCCGTGTGGCGTGTTGAGTGATTCGGCTAAGCAACTAGCGAGTAGTAGTAGTAAACTCTGCATATTAGGTTTGACCGAAGTCAAACTTCCTAAAGTTTTACCAAGTTCATAGAAAAATATAAACATTTACCATAACAAATATGTATGATGTGAAAGTACATTCAATAATGAATCTAATGGTATTTATTTGTTATTGTATATGTTAATATTTTTTGTTATAAGCTTTCTGAGAGTTTACAAAACTTGACTTTGATCAATGCTAATACGCGGACTTAAATAAAAACGAAGGGAGTACACATTTGTTTTCTTAGTTTGTAGCGAACTAATCATTTGTTGAAATTGTGAAATAAATATATTAGGCTATTGATTTCGGATGTAATGGTCTATACAATTCAATAGTTACAATCATTGTCGAATCCCAAGATGTATACAAGGTCTATAGTACTTCGTAACATGCTCAAACTCACATAATCCTAGTCAAATGAGAATCTAAATGCATTTCATAGTTATTACTTTGTAGGATGCAACAAAAACAACCATAACTCAACATCAGCCATTATAGAAGCAACATTTTGACATATCCCAATGTGTGAATGAAACGTGCAGAGAGAGCTTTTGAAGATGGAGCAGATAGGGCGGGAAAGATTGTATGTATGTGGACGAGAGAGTAGGAGACAAACCTAACGAGACAGAGAGAGAGATAGAGAGAGAAAGAGAGAGAGGAAGAAGTTAGGTCTGTGAGAAAGATGGAGACATGTAATATACGTGAGATGCGTGTGCATCCGGATTCTGTATACGTGGAAGGAGAAGTGACAACATGTTTGATGAGAGAGCTGGAAAAACATGGACGAGAAGGGAAGGATCTCGTGGGTTGAGGGATTGACAATTTTGTGCGGGGGAGAGAGGGATTGGTAATTTTGTGAAAGAGAGAGAGAGAGGATGGGAGGAGGAGTCGATTGCCGTGCCACATCACCCTGCTTCCAAATGACCCCGCATTCTCTAGCTCGGTGTGGTCGCCGTCTTCGATCTGCTCGATGCCCTCTTTGAAGATTGAGGTGTTGTGCATGTTGGGGTGCAAAAAAGCACAAGCGAGAGTGGTCGGCGTATAACCTTGGATGGGGATGAATTGTGTGCTCGGAGGAGTGTGTGTGTGTTGTGCTGCGTCTCTGTGTGTGAGAGAGAGAGAGAGAGAGAGAGAGATATTGAGAGAAAACAAACCTAAGGAGAGAAATGAGTATTCACAAAGAGATTGTGCGGGCCTTGAGGTGGGCAGGGGCCGGGCGAGGGTGTCAAAATGTGCGCGTTGATGCATGTGTTGCATGCGACCGTGCGAGGGACGGACGAATCGAGAGAGATGGTTGTTGTGTTACGGATGCTCCTCTCTCTCTGTCTCTCTCTCTCTCTCTCTCTCTCTCTCTCTCACACACACACAAGTAAACTAGAAGACCGTTCTCTCATGTATACACAACGTATCGGCATCTGTCTATGTCTCACTCATGCATGATCATTTGCACATTCACACCTCTCTATGTCTGTATCACACGCACACTGTCTCCACATTGCCCTTCCGCCACAACACACATATGGACACATACACACGTTCTCTCTCAGTCACACACACAAAATCAGTATTAAAAAAACTAGGGCGCACCTAAAACGTCCAAATCCAAATAAACACGAACTAGAGCTAAATTCAAATATATGGAAATATTGCAGCGTCAAGAACTTTCCCAGGAAAAAAAGTTGAGTAATATTCGAGGATTGTTTTCACACACACAAAAAGGTTCGGTGGATGTCCTTCGAGCGCAACACGGTGACGCACCGTTCGATGGACCGCGCGGCCGCGGTTCACGCGCTTGCACAGGATTCCGTATCGTGGCTGTGGTACTAACTAATAAAACCGCTGCCTAAGTCTAATGTTTACGTGTACTAGTACGGTTTTCTTTTAAGTTTGACCAACCTAATATAAAACTAAAGTAAGCTCCCACACGCGCACTCATCAATATGCCGCCGCCGTTGCGCATGCCGGTGCCCGCCTGCTCCGGCCAACAATTTCTCGCCCATCACCGCCGTGTCGCTGCCATCCCTGTGCCATGAAGCCGAAGGCTCGCCCGCTCACGTCGTCTGCAGTCCGTCCTCGCGATGCCGCCACGCTGCCAAGCACGCGAGCAGCTAGTGGAGCCGCGTCTATGCACGCAGCGTACGAAGAGGAGGATGAGCGCGTGATCCAGCACGCCGGTGAGGAGGAACTAGCGTGTCATTGTCGTCTCTGCCCGCGCAGAGGAGGCGCGCATGGTGGCTGTCGCGGTGGAAGCCGGTCACGCGCGCTTCGAGCCCGCAAACCGGGCGCGGACGCGGAATCTACCTTCGAGACCTTGAATGCCACGTGGATCCTGCAATCTGAAGGAGCAATTTGGGTCAGTCGACTCATGTGAGCTGTTTGATGCAACATGGATGGCTAGAAGGGCTTCTTCCACCTCTTCTGCCATCTTCTTCCTTCGCTCCGTCGAACTTCTTTCACAAATCGATTGACCCAAAGTATACTACTAGTACAAACACATTAAGTACAGTAGGAACACGAAGATACGAGCAGTAGTACCAACTGCAAGAAGAACAGTAGTAAGACATAGTACTAGTACTACTGTACGTACTAAAGAGTTCAAATAACGAGAAAGAACATACTAAACATAGTTCTGCTGGGGCCTCAGCACAACACACCCTTGAAAATAAACTAAGCAACTAGTCTGCTTGACACTGCAGTAGAACCAGCATGAGCGACGACACTGCCACCTACTCGGAGTCCGAGTCCACGTCCTCGACTTCATCCTCGTCCCTCTTCCTCTTCCTCTTTGTCGACGCTTCTTTGCTTGAACCGGACACTGGGCTCTGCTTCTTAATCCAACCCTTGTAGATCTTTAAACAAAGGTAGGCATCCATTGCTGCGTACAGGATGTGATCATCTAATGTCTTCGACTCCCATGCACGATGAAACTCGTGATGAGGTTTCTTCAGTTTAGCGTACGAAGGATCAATCATGGCTGCTACCAGGGTCAGCATTGAAGGTTGAGAGGAGGACACTAGGCTTGCCTTCTGGAGATCGAAGGGCTGGCCTACAAAGAGACCTATCCGACGCAGGACATCCCTGTCGTTCTTAAAGCCCTCAAGAACGAATTTCACTCTTTTGTCCTTGAGGAAGTTCTTAAAATCCTGGCACTCAATGTCGGCATGGCATATGTGGTAGACCAAGCAAACCTTATGTACGCAAACCTGGATCACGACGGGCTTCTTCCTCTCTTCGTCCTTTAGATCCTTCTCTCGTCCCAGGACTGTGGTGTACTCAACATCTAGCCCAGCGACCCATTCATCCGTTGAACTGCTGAACATGCGTAGGAAGCGAGCAAGCCATGCTTTCACCATCGCGGATCCACGTGTGTAGATGATTTATGAACTGATCGCCGGTGATGGCTCTAACCTGGTACTCAGCGGAGACCATGGAGATTTGGGAGGCCATGGATTTTGGAGGAGGGTTAGGAGAAGTTGAACTGTTGTACCCGCAAAAGCGGGAGCGAACTAATGTGAAAGGACGGGACGACTGGGAGCGAACTGTTGTAAGGTAGAAGACGGGGACGAGTAGGGCGTGCGAACGGCGTGGGGTTGCTGGCTTGCCCGGTGGATAAACGGTTGCAAGCCCCCAAAGAGTTATCAAGAATTATGCGGGACCCACTAGATGTCATGTCTACTAGACCCATATCATAGGCCTAACAGTATAGCTTCTGCCTGTTCGCACGCCATGCTGGCGCGTGGATGTAACTTCACTTAATTCCGTCAACCGCGCGCCTCCCACGACCTTCGCCTCCCTCGCGCGGTCGCGCCTTTGAGACTTCGACCGGCTATAAATGAGCAATTTTTTTGCCTACTCCACATGCATGATACTCCCTCTTGTCCTTTTTACTCCCGTCAACCGTTTGCAAAGTGTTTGACCAAATTTATACTTTTTTTAACACCACCTTATATTAGTTAACCAGCCACACCAGTACACTCATTCGATACAATATTCACCACACAGGGCGGTACGTTATTTACAAGAATACCATCTAATCTATTGTCAAAGCTATACTTAGCGATTAAGTGTGCCACCTTATTGTCCGAACGGCTAATCTTTAACAATTGAAGATTGTTGATCAACTTCGAGATGCTCAACACTTTCATCTTCAGGTCACGCATAGCAGACCTGTCATAGTCCCCCGATGCAAGAGACGCTACCACAAAAGCGCAATCAGTCTCTAAAATTACAGGATTATGAAGAGAAATACCTATGTAGAGACCGGCAATGCAAGCCCTAAGCTCCGCTTCCTCCACGCTTTGACAGGCATCAATGAAATCCCACGACCAAATTTATACTAAAAATATCAATATCTACAATACTGATTAAAATGAGTATAAGAACTACGTTTAATAATGAGTGTAAAAATATTGATTTGACATTGTGAATGTTGATACATTTTTCTATAAGTCTGGTGAAAGTAGAGGTACATTGACTTCAGACAAAACTTAAATGCACAATGCAGACTAGTTCCTCCGTCTGTGCGTGCCATGTCCTATCTTGTCATCACAACAAGGTTAGCTATTAGAGTACCACTACCTCCCTTCTAGTTTAAAGGGCTCGATTCAAAAATTTCACCTACTCTTAGCAAGATAGTAGAGGCGGTGGAATAGTTTTGAAGTCTGCAAAAGTACTCAACTAGTGCTGTCATTCTTCACAAAAATGTGTTTACCAATGCATGCATGAACACTAGTTACTCTAACCCCCTCTCTTCTTTAATTCTTTGCCACATCAAGATGTTTGCTAGTATTCCCGTGTGCATGATACCAGCTAAGATACCACCATTATGGCCAGCCTTAATCATCGCATGCAATAATTTAGTGCACCTTGAAATATGAACATGTGTGGAGCGTGTATGTTTTTAATGACTTGAGACTATACCTAGCCCGGCATGCAAGATGACTTATTATGCACCGTTTCCCATACCTGCAGGAAGCCCGTTCGTCTCCAAATCTGTTCCTCTCCATGTGTGGAAACAATATGCCTGCCAAACTCTCCTTCTCCCTCCGGCGGTCCCACCACTCCACCCCATGCGAAAACAATCTGCATGCATGACTCTCCTCCCCCACGCTCGTCCAATCCGTTGCGACCCGCAATATTTCCACCCCTTCGCTCCCCCGTAATTTACTCCAACAAATATGCCCACGTAGTTGTTACTTAACTGCAGGTGCATTGGGTCACTGACATATGGGCCCAACAGGGGTTCGGCCCACATGTTAGTGACACAACTGGACCTGCAGTTAAGTCAGTGCAGCTCAGTCCATATCTTGCGTAGGTGTGCCATTGCTCGCTATAAATACTGCGCCTCCCACGACATCTCTATCTCCTCCCCCTCACGTTCACGTTCATCGCTATCTCCTCCCCCTCCCTCTCATGTCGACCACCATGGCATCGCCCCTCCCAAGTCCTAGGAGCCCCTCGCTACACCACGCGGACGGTCACGCGTCGCTGTTCCGTTCCTCGCCGCCACTAGTCGAGGAGGACACGTCGGTGTTGCGCTCCTCGCCGCTACGCGGCGCGTCGCTGTTCCATTCCTCGCCGCCACTAGTCGAGGAGGACGCGTCGGCGTTCCGCTCCTCGCCGTGGCCGCAGCGTCGCCATTCCGTTCCTCGCCGCCACTAGTCGAGGAGGACGCGTCGGCGTTCCGCTCCTCGCCGCGACACATCGAGGTGGACGCGTCGGCATTCCCAATCTCGCCGGCACGCGCGTCGGAGGACACGTCGGCTCCCCGCTATGAGGAGAATGCCGCGCCGCCCGCCGAGCCCCCCAGCCTTGAGGAGCTTTGGAAATAAATGGATGTCGCCTTGTGGGAGGCTTTGCCTCCAGCAGAGCACGCCAAAATAGAGGCGGAGAAGAAGGCCGAGGAAGAGAAGCGCATCGCGGAACAAGCTGCCTGGGAGGCCTATGTCGCGTCCGAGAGAGTCAGGCAATTGGCTCTTTGGCAGAAGGCTCGTGCGAGAGCCGTGAGGGTGGCGGAGGACGCCCGTGCCGACGCCCTGAGTGCAGTCGGGCCCAAGCGCCTCATCTACGCTTGGCGGTACGTGGACCGGGTGCACGCTTCCAGCGAGGCAGATTACCTGTTGGCGCCGGATCATCACACCGGTGAGATCGCGCTCGCTCACCGGCAAGCCGCCAATCAGCACCTCGCAAGTTGCGAGGCTGAGGAAGAGGCGTTGTGTCGGCGCGCTGGGAAACGGCCGTGCACCAGGGCACTCGTGGCGCGCGCCGCATAAGCGCTCCCTGCGAGCGCCGTGGCTTTTAGGAGGAGTATAATTTTTGTTTCAGAAGGCGATCTCATTAGTTTTGGGACACCAATGATAAATCGAACGTTCAGGAATTTTTAGCGCCCTTAATTAAGTATGTAAAAGGGAAAGTTTGGAAACCTTGTGTATTCGTACGCATTTTGCAAGTACGTGCATATAGCACAAACTTTACTATATACTATCGCACTACACGTCTCTCTCGATATATGCTTGCAGACTGTGCTACTCCCTCCGTCCAGGTCAATAAGTCATCTTTGGTTGTGCACCATGATCAAGAAGGAGGGAAGACTTATACACCTAGACGGAGGGAGTACTACTATGACTTATGTATGTGCAAATGCACGTTTTAACATTACGATGCGGTTTTTGTAAAAGTAGAAAAACATCACTAGTCAAGCTTGTGAAACGATTCAATGCAAAACAAATGCAAAAATGCTTGTTTGATTGTTTACTTTTAGCTTCCTTCTCTGTGGTTATTTCTCTGTCGTACTTTGTACGGAGTATCTCACTGGTTGGAAAGGCATGCAAATTTTCCTACACCCTGTATCGAATTTTTTTGCCTAACAAGTTGTGCCGTGCAATTGGAATTCCAACTTGAGTAGTACTAGTAGTAAGAGTACCAGGGGCCAGTTCTTTTAGGCTTCTAGATTAGTAATCCCATAACTACTACCTCCGTCCTGGTTTATTGGTCCCCATTGTAATCTGTGTCAAATTTTGATCATAAATTTAACTAATGAAATGTTAGTGCATGTCACATGCACTACTCCATCCGTCTAGGTGAGTAAGTCATCTTAGGCTGTGCACCGTGACCAAGGATGAGGAGAAAACGAGAAACGTTAATGTTTATTTGGTAATTAATAGTATTGCATGCAATGAACTAACCACTGCATGTCGTGTTTGATATCTCAAGTCATTAAAATCATGCACACTCTTTATCTCTTATTGGTTGATATGTTAAGAAACAAGAAACAAGGTAGAAGTTAATGCATCATGCCTATGTGTTTTGGGATTATTTGGTTTTTGTAAGATGACTTACACACCTAGATGGAGGGAGTAACATTTTATCAGTTAAATCTTTGGTCAAAATTTAGCACAAATTACAATGGTGAGGAATAAACCAGGACGGCGTAGTAGTTTAGAAGCCCAAATAAATGAGTGAGGCTCCTTATTGTTACTCTCCACTGTGACTAGTCTTGTCGGAAAAGCTGGGGAAGCCGCCAAAAGAACTGGCCCTAGGAGTAGTAGCTAGGGATCGAGTGTGCGAGATGAACCGGAGAAAGTAAATGCAGAGAGATGAAATGCAAAAAAGACGGAGGGATGTGATGGTTGCTTGTCCGTTTATTTTACTGGGAGTGGTTGGGTTTTGTGATATGACGGCTTTTATCGCCGCCACGAGCGGGGTGAGAGGTGAGACTCCGTGCAGCGCCGCCCTCTACACTTGTACTACATCGGTCGTGGTTTATTAGTCCCCATTGAATTTGTTGAAGATTTAATCGACAAAATGTTAGTGCATGTCAACAAAAACTATATCATTGGATTCAGATTTGAACATAGTTTTGAATGATATAATTGTAGGTGACATGCATCGGTATTTATCGTACTATATATAATGTTAGTTCAATTTTTGGTCAATCT
This sequence comes from Aegilops bicornis, assembly GCA_021605145.1. NCBI lineage: Eukaryota > Viridiplantae > Streptophyta > Magnoliopsida > Poales > Poaceae > Aegilops > Aegilops bicornis. The sequence goes on from CM038670.1 coordinate 783,638,238, forward strand.
ATAGTAGTAAGGTGCCCGTGCGTTGCACCGAAGAGTAAAATGCATTGATCGGGAGTTGTTTATTTTTACAAAGGATGTGGGGGTCATCTCATGTGTAATGGGTATCGATAGGTTTCTTCGGATATTATCTCATCTCTAGAGCTCACAAATATACGGGTGAAATAGATAAAAAGGTATCTTTTGCAAACAAAAGCCTTCAACTATTCAACCTGCATCCAAAACTTGTGAAGAAATAACACTTATTGTGCTTTGCAAGAAATGATCTTTAAGAATTAGTTTTTGAGTATCGATTGTTATACATGTTGGCTACAGATGACATGGCACTTTCTTATAGTCAACAGTTGGCTATACTATTAAGTAATATTAACCATGCCCTTATACACCTAGACGGAGGGATTAAATCAGGATGACTTGCAAGGGGTCAGAGGAGATGTAAGAAATGGTTCATCGTAAGTCTTTCACCAAGATCTTGTAGTAAAAATTCATACATGGAAGATTCTAGACTAAACCATAAATGGATACACCTTTATTCATGCGCGATACCCCAATAGAGCAAGATCCTGCATGGAAGTCTCCACATGCTTAGACAGCGGATTACATTGAGCGAAGACTAATGATCAACATTTAACTTGATAATGCGTATTTTTTAGAAGAACAGGAGGCTCCTCCCGGTTCCATTATCAAATGAAATCCAAAGTGACTTACATCAGCTCACCGAGAGGAGCAGTTCAAAGGAAGGACTGACGAAAGCCACTCAAGTTTAACGACAAGCTTACAGAATCAAAAGCGGCAAAGACACGAGCCATAAGCGCCCACACACACACTACATGTTTTCTAAGTGCACTTGATAATTCGTATGTCCACTGAACCTCCTTGGAGTCCCCGTGCACCGCGTCGGCGGGTAAAGGATGCCATGGGTTTTCCAAGTCCACATTGGCGGGATAGTCCCAGCTCCCCAGAGTCCAAGTCCGTTCGATGAGGCCGGTGTCGCCGCCCACGTGACCCGGAGGGGTAGTAACACTGACCACACACCCGTACATCTGCCTCGTGTCAGTGTCAGCGTCAGCGGCGTCGCCCCTAACGCACATTACAGAGACGGGACGGCGGCCTGCGCGGGCCTCGCCGGTGCCCACGATCAAGAGAAGACGCTGCCATCCTCCTGCGAGACTAGCAGGCGGCGGTGATCCTCCAGCGACTACGGCATGGTGAACCGGTAGCATGTCTCGTACTTGATGTTCTCCGCCAAGGGCCAGCAGTGACCGCTGCATGCATCCGTGAGGTGATGCACCATGTCCGCCGGCGAGCCACAAAACGACATCGGGCACTCATAGCAGTGGACGAAGGGCTCCTTGGAGGCATCGACCAGGCCGTCCATGAAACGGGAGTGGCTGTAGGGGACGTTGCTCCAGTTGAATATATGAGCAAGTTACTATGAGATTTAATCCGAATAAGCACAAAATAAATCATGACGGCTATAACAGAGATGAAATTAATCATGTGGACTAGCATAGTAGTAGGATACAGAGTAGAAACATGAATTCTACCACGATTTCGGACAAGAAGGACAAAAACACATACGGTGCAACGGGAGCAGCACCGTTGGCATTGAGGTTGTCGCCCATGTCGTCGAGGAAGAGGTTGCCGAGGTCGGGGAAGAAGTCGTCGTCGGTGAAGTCGTGGCTGCCAGCAGTCGCGAGAGTGCGCTCCCCAGATTTCAACAGCGCCCTCCAAATGGAGCGCATGAGGGAGTGGCTGTAGGGGACGTTGCGGCCGCCGAATGGAGCGCGGGAGTAGCACACGAAGCAGTAGATGGTGTCCTTACTAGTACTCCCTAGTCTCTATCTATCTATATCTATATATATCTACTCTTATAGAAAACCGAGTTGGTGATGATGGTATGCCTGCCATCTTGTAATATAGACCGTCCGATCTATATCTGACGGATAGAAAGCCAACTATGACAATTTTACAAAAGATACCTGCACCTCTCTCCACATTTACAGATAAGGCCTTGCCTCGTTCATCCTTATTCCCACAACCTCGTGCTCCTCCCTATGTCTCTATCTCTACTACTCTTCTTTGTTTTTATAACGAATCGAATAGTGCTGCACCGCCCGCTGCATGCCCGGCTGAACATGCCTCCTCGCCTCCATCATCACCAACTGAGTCTTTTATAGGAGTAGGAGTAGAGAAAAAACCGAGTTGGTGATGATGGTGTGCCGTGCAATGCACGGGCATCTTGCTATTTTTTGCATATAATTTCAAACACCACGTAGACACGGTCTTTGAGCACAGTTCGTAGTCGTTGCATGCTCGGGCATTGAAGTTTGTAACTATTTTAGATTAGAATATACTACTCCTCCGGTGCTAGTAGTAGAGCAGAGTCCTACTCTACTACTCTACTCAAGCAAGTTAGGGCATAGTACTGTAGTAGGTACTGTAGGGAGTACCAGTACTATGATTACTCAAGCAAGTTGTCTGGCATCGATATAACCCTACGCTGCTGGTATGTGTCTCGTAAGTCAAGCGGCATGCTGTAGTCATCATCACCTGTCCACTTCCTGCAGCACATATTTGCTTCTCCATCTTTGTCCGCACATAATCTCGTCCAAGCTTCCATCCCCGCTAAGGCGCCTCCCCCCCCTCGTCCGAAACCCAAGCACCAACAATGGCAGAACCGAGCAGCATCCACCGAAAGAGTGGCTGGAGTTCGCTCCCCACAGAGGTAATCAAGCTCATTGTTTCACGTGTGGACAATCTCAAGACCATGCTGCTACTTGGCGTGCTCGCGGGCTGTACCGTTTACTCAAAGCCCTCAGGCCGGAGCTTTTTAAGCCAGCTCCTTGCTTGCTGATGCCGCCTGATCTTTAGAAACGACATGTCATGCAGCATAACGATCATAGGGTGGCGAGCATCAACCCCCTTCACCGTGATCCGATCCCCGTCAGCCTTAGCTACATTAACGGTATATACCAGGTCAGCATGAACACGTCTTGGATGGTGCTCGTCGACGGTCGCGGCAGCTGGATGCTCATGGAGGTCTACACCCGGCGATTGATCCCCCTTCCTTCGATTAACACTTTGCCTTTGCTTTGGCCCATGACCCGAGAATACTCGGAATCTTACAAGAGCCAACATGATACCAAGTTTGATTTTCTCAAGGTTTTAATCTGCCAAGTGCCCACAAGATCTGCGAATTATAAAGACTTCAGGGCTAATTGCATTCTTCAACCGCGGTCTCGCTTATCTCGACAGTGTCAACTGCGGTAAGTGGATAAATCTGCACGCCCATCGCAAGATCATACATCCTCCATGGTTCTCGATGCCATTGAACACAAGGGCTTCATTTACTGTTGTCGACTCCTTCTATGGCTGGACGTATTGCTGGCCTACTCCGATCATCGCTACAAACGATCGTTACAAAGTATGTTACTTTCCTATGATATCATGATGGCTTGTTTATATTACTATCAACATTCTTGAAAAAATATTCATGCTCATAACATGCTGTTCTTAAGATTGACTAAATCAAGAGCCCTTTTTATTTGACTCCAACTTGATATGATGTTGTAGGCACGCTGGTGTCCCTACCCTTCCTAATCCCGAACCTTTCAAAGAAAAGCGGCATGGCAATTGCGGTGGTTCTGGCTCGATCGAACGACGGCAAAAGATTGATGATCGTTCGCACGTACCGGACGTGTTGTTTCGCGAAATACAATCACAGTCACTGCAAGGTCTTTGAGCAGGATCCCAGCTTCTTTGGGCCTTCAAGAATTTTTGACTGGAGGCTAGTAAGTAGCCTTGGTACACGCTCGCTTTGTCGGACTGAATTATCCGATTAACGAGGAGATAACCGACGGCAAGGATCATGATGACGGTAGCGGTTTCGTTCATCGTGCAAAATTGTGTGTACCTGCGTACCATGCGTCTCCGCATGCACCATACCCTGATATGTGCCGTCACGCTCTGCAGCCCAAAGTAGGAGAGAGGGTCGCAAGTATCAGACTTCGACCTGCTGGCTGGAGTTTCCCCCGTCAGGCACCCATCTGGTTCAAGCCGTCAGCGAATCTCCACAGCTTAATAAATAGTAACGTCTAACTGGGCGATTAGTTAGATGCGCTTACACTTGGTGTAGTAGGATCTTTATTTAGTTTGATGCATACACTTTTTCCTTTTGGTAGCCCTTTTGTAATGATGGCTGATGTTTGGTTTGGAAGAGAGAGCTGCGTCTTCACTCTTACGGCCTGCTTATCGCTTCTATTGCACCCCAGCCCTGGTTCTTTGCTGCTGTTTTCAATGTACAATCAGTAGTATATTTAAATGCATTGGTTGAATAAATGTGTTGTTAGAATGACAAACACAATGTTTTGGAAGTCGTTGCACGTTTCGGTCCTTTAGTGCCCCGTACCGTACGTAGCTCATACTATTTTTCGTACGGAACACATTTTCCACTTGTTGATAACATGCAGCCCACTGATGAAGGCCCAATAGAGAAGCCCATAATTAACTGGAAGGGAGGCTCTCACATGAATCCGCCCCAGGTACATGCTCATGGTCCCCTAAACATAAATAAGTAAATAAATAAATAGAGCTAAATGCACATGCACCAGTTCTTTGGGAAAATAGGTAGCCCGGTATTTCTTTTTGAAGAATACCCAAGCTAGGCCTATTTGTTTTCTCCAACCACTGGGCTGCAAATCTTTCAAGACGAGGAGGGATGCATTCCGTCCTGGTCAAAGAGTATGGTCAATGTCATTAAAAGTAATATCAAAAGGGTTGAAAATTCCAAAAAATTTATAGCAAATGGGATTTTTTTGTTCTTCATCGATATCTTATACGTATTTCATTGGATTTAACATGACATAGTACTAATTTATTTTTAAATTTGTTTTAGTATGGCTATTAATTTTTGGATTAAGAATATTTTGTTCCCCAGCAAAAAATTGTGAATTTTCAAAATTCCCCACATATTTAGTAAATTTTTTGACCCTGGTACTAACCAGAAAATGGCCAGCAATTCTAAAAATGGAAAACGGGCTGCAATAAATTCCATATGAATTAGAAAATGAGTAAAAATTACAAAAATAATAGCAAATGGGATGTACACGCCACAGATTTCGAGGCTGACTTGTTTACGCAAGGCTTTGTCGGTGAGCATACGATTCTAGCAAGAAGGATCGTTGGATGTCCATCCAACGACCAACATGCTTCTTCAATCTCGATCTTCCTGCTCCGGCCGCCTAAACTAAGCGCCAAGGACTGCTGCTCCCTCCTCCTGTGGCCATTGTGATGCCACGACCGCACGCAATCAAGCGCCTCCTTATTACGCGAAAAAATGATTCCTCCCATCGACATCCGGGCGCACCGGTTGGAAGGCTGACCTGTGGGCCTACTATGTTGACGCGTACGCAGGGCTTGTCAACTTAGTCAACAAACGATTCTAGCAGCATTAACCGTTGGATTTGAATCAAACAGTCCTGCTGCTTCTTCAATCGCTGCTCTTCTTGCACCAGCCGCCCAAACCAGCACCGGGGAGACCGCCTGCTCTTGCCTCCAGTGGCCGGCTGTGCTGCCGTTGAGGCCTCATCGCCCCCTACTACTCCCACTGCTAGCCAGGCCCTGCGGCGACGGCAACCTCACACCGCAGCCGAACCAGTGAACCCTCGTACTCCTCTCTGCGTGGGCATCCACTGCCGCGTCTTCCCCGGCTCCACGTCATCCCTATCCTAGGCCTCGCCGTCGTCCACCGCCTTGGTGCTCTCGGTGCGGCGTGGTCAATGTGGTCAACGACATTCCATCAGAAGAGTAATCAGACGTGGAGAGGTCGACAAAATGGGTCCACGGCCACAACCCAGTTTTTTTTGTGATTTGCCAAGTAAGTCGCTTTGTCGGGCCTGTTGGGCTACAAATCTTTCAAGACGAGGAGAGCTTTCATTCGGTGGCGAGAAAATGGCCCATCAGTAATGAGAAATGGGTTGTACATTTTTAAAACACATCAAACCGGCAATTAGTTTCAAATATCTTTTTTTCATTTCGAGATTTTAAATTACATTAATTTTTATGCGTGGAGAATTTGTTGGGTTTTATATTGATATACATTTATTTTTAAAATCAGTTTGAATGTGAGTCGAAATTTCGGGATTAAAAACAGTTCGGACCGCACCGAAATATGCAAAATTTCATATAATTTTTAACCGTGGCCACAATATGGGTTGTAATGCTAAAAAAAGAATATGGGCTCCAAAAACCTTAAGAATTAGCAAATGGGCTGTAAATTATTAGAAATAATGGCAGATGGGTGTATCTGTTTTCCACAGATTTGAGGCTTTCCTAAAAAGGTTGACGACAATGGATCGTTGGATGGCCATCCAATGGCTGTCGTGCTTCTTAAATCTCTGCTCTTCCTGCTCCAGCCGCTCAAACAAGCGCCGGCGGGACTGCCTGCTCCCTCCTCCCCGCGGCCGGCTCTGACAGCTCGGACCCACCAGCTATATCTTCGCACGCAAGGAAGTGCCTCCTTATTACGCACAAAAAATGAATACTCCGCCTGTTAGCCGGGACCCAGTATAGTGGCAGGCTGACTTGTGGGCCTACTAAGTTGACGGGGACGGAGGGCTTTGTCAACTTAGTCAATATGCACGATTCTATCTCCAGTGACCGTACGATGTCCATCCAACGGCCGTAGTGCTTCTTCAACCTCTGGTCTTCTTGCTCCAGCCGCCCAAACCAGGGCCGGTCGTTCCTCGTGCTCCTGCCTCCCGTGACCGGCTGCGATGCGGCGGAGGCCTCACCGCCCCCTACTACTCCCACTGCTGGCTAGGCCATCCCTCTACTCACCCACACCCTCGTTATTCTGCGGCGACAGCCTCACACCGCAGCGAACGGTGAACCCTCGTACTCCTCACGCGTGGGCATTCACCGCCGCGTCTTCCCCGGCTCGCGTCGTCCCCTTCCTAGGCCTCGCCGTCGTCCACCGCCTGGTGCTCTCGGCACGGAGTGGTCAACGTGGTCAAGGAACGGCTTCCATCGGACGTGGATCATGCGTGGAGAGGTCGACAGCTAGTCCACGGCCGCAACAAGGAAGTGCCGCCTTATTACGTGCAAAATAATTATTCCTCCACCTGACAGCGGGGACCCACCGGACGGGCCACCGTATTTCACGAAAAAAACGTTTCCCCCTGACTGCTGGGACCCACCAGCTACACCTTCGCACGCAAGGAAGTGCGTCCGAAAAAAAAACAAAATGATTCGCCCCCCTGACTGTTGGGACCCACCAGCTTCATCTTCGCACGCAAGGAAGTGCGTCCGGGCAAAAAAAAAGGATTCGCCCCCTGACTGTTGGGACCCACCAGCTACATCTTCGCATGCAAGGAAGTGCGTCCGGGCAAAAAAAGAAACGATTTGCCCCCCTGACTGCTGGGACCCACCAGCTACATCTTCGCACGCAAAGGAAGTGCGTCCGGCCAAAAAAAAAAACAATTCGCCTCTCTGACTGCTGGGACCCACCAGCTACATTTTCACACGCAAGGAAGTGCCTGACAGTCGGGACCCACCTGGTCGAAGCGTACGTAGCGTTGTCATTCTGGTCACAAACGTGTACGTACATACTGGTCGATGTAGAGCCGCACACGTGTCGTAGTAGAGGCACGCACGTAGCATGTACACGTACGTACAGCAGCCAGGGTGTAAGAAAGAAAATACAGCCACATATGTGTACATACGGGCGGGGTCTCGAACGCCTACTCGCGCATACGTACGGCTAGGGCTCGTGTACATGGCTGGGTCAGAACGGATAAACAACATCATCGTCGTGTTCATGGGGAGGCAATGAAATGCGTCATGTTCATGGGGAGGCAATGGAATGCGTCGTGTTCATCGGGAGGCAACAGAACGCATGGGGGCCAACCGGCTGGGTCGGAACGGAATGCGTTGTCCTGTTCATCGGGAGGGCTTGGACGGAACAGGCGATGGAAACGAGGCTGGCGTGCCGCTGGCGGAGGAAACGGACCTCCCTACGTTCGAACGGGTCCTATTGATCGGGAGGGTGCGGCGCATCGCAAAAAGCGGAGAAACGGACCTCCTACGGTCGAAATGGGGGTCCTCCTGTTGATCGGGAGGGGTGCGGCATACCGCAAAACGGACAAAACGGACCTCCTACGGTCGAAACGGGGGTCCTGTTGATCGGGAGGGGTGTGGCTTACCGCAAAACGGACGAAACGGACTTGTGTTGGAGCTCTACGGTCGAAACAGTGGTCCTGTTCATCGGGAGGGGTGTGGCGTACCGCAAAACGGGACTCCACGAGATACTGTTCATCTCCACCGTCGACCTCCTCCAGCCTCCACGGGCCACCGTCGACCTCCTCCAGCCTCCACGGGCTACCGTCGACCTCCTCCAGCCTGCACGGGCTCCTGTTCATCGAGCCTCCACCGCACGCTACTCCACCGGCTACTGTTCAACCACCCCTCCACCGTCTACTGTTCATCCAGCCCTCCACACCACGGGGTCCTGTTCAACCACCCCTCCACGGGCACCCCTCCACCGTCTACTATTCATCCAGCCCTCCACCACACCACGGGGTCCTGTTCATCCAGAGGTAACACCACCGCTCACTGTTCATCCACCCCCATAACACTCACTTTGTTCATCCAGGCGGCATCGATCGGCTTGATTAGCGGCGATGGCGAAGGAATCGCTTCGATCGGGTTCGATTAACGACCATCGATCGATCTCTCGGGTTGATGTCGTAGCCTGCGATTATGTCGCCGGGTTGATTAGAGCCCAACGCCTCGCCAGGTTCGATTAGAGCCAACGCCTACGCTGCAGCAGCGTACATGTACGAGAGAAACGCGCATCGCTCGGCCCCCAACCTCCCACCGTAACAGGGAACTACCCGAAATTTTCCTCCCCCTCGCTTCTACCACAGTTTTTTCCGTCATGGTCGGCCCAAAGAATGTCATGCAGCTGCGTCTCCGGCCTGCCCAGGACGAAAAGCCCATTTTCTGTCATGATTTTTTGTCATAGAAGTAGGAGCCCACCACATCTACGATGATACCGGGTTTTGTCACAATTATCGTCATAGAAGTGTCATATGTATGACAGAATTTTTTTTCGTTTGGCCCAAAATGTGACAGATGTGTCTTTTTTTGTAGTGATAATACTCAATCCAACACACAGAACTTCAAAGAGTTCCCCAAGATTTCTACTAGAGAAACAAAGACGAGAACGTGCATCAATCCCTATGCATAGATTACCCCCAATGTCACCTTGGGAATCTACGAGTTGAGTGCCAAAACACATATCAAGTGAATCAATATGATACCCCATTGTCACCACGGGTATTCATAACAAGACATAAATCAAGTGCTCTCAAATTCATAGAAGTATTCAATCCGATAAGAACGAAATTTCAAAGGGAAAACTCAATTCATCACAACAAGATAGAGAGGGAGAAACACCATATGATCCAACTATAATAACAAAGCTCACGATACATCAAGATCGTGCCAACTCAAGAACACAAGAGAGAGAGATTAAACACATAGCTACTGGTACAAACCCTCAGCCCCCAGGGTGGACTACTGCCTCCTCATCATGGTGGCCGTCGGGATGATGAAGGTGGCCACCGGTGATGATTTCCCCCTCCGGTAGGGTGCCAGAATGGGGTCTAGATCGCTTTTTCGTGGCTACAGAGGCTTGCGGTGGTGGAACTTCTGATCTCGGGTTATTTCTAATAGTTTCTCTATTTATAGGATTTTTCAGCGTTGGAATCATGCGAAGATGTGCCTTGAGGTGAGCACAACCCACCCGGGCAAGCCAGGCCCCTCTAGCACGCCCTGGTGGGTTGTGCCCTCCTCGTGGTTCTTCTAGCCCTCCCACGATGCTTCTAGTGTCTCTTTTGTTCCAAAAAAATCATCAAAAAGTTTCGTTGCATTTGGAGAACTTCTATTTCTGCACAAAAAACAACACCATGGTAGTTCTGCTGAAAACAACGTTAGTCCGGGTTAGTTCCATCGAAATCATACCAAAACCATATAAAATTGTTGTAAACATGTCATGAATACTTCATAAATTATAGATACGATGAAGACGTCTCAGCATCCCCAAGCTTAATTCCTACTCGTCCTCGAGTAGGTAAATGATAAAGGAAATAATTTATGAAGTGTGAATGCTAGCATAGTTCATAAGTTTGATCAATGATAATTTCAATCACTTTTCCTAGCATCATAACAAGAACTCTTTCTCATAAAACACATCATGATAAAGTAGCAATCAATTCACATGTTATGGTTCAAACAATGCCTTCTCTTGAAACTTAACAACCTATATTCTCAGTCACCAAGCAATTGCAATTCAACTTATTCAACAAAGTCTAAGTAAGAGCTCCACATACTCAATCATCATATAGTCTTTATGATTGCTAGTACTCAAAGCATATTTCTAGAACAAATGGCATCCATCGAACACATAGAAAGATAGGGGCTTAATGTTTCGCCTCCCAACTCATTTATCATAGAGATAATTGTCAACAATAATAAATCATGATCAAATATATTTGACTGGCCATATGTGCCCAGATCTTTCCCCACCACATGATGCTTGCCAACTAGAGAATAACTGAGGTTGAAATGAGAATGCATTCTATTGACTCTTGCATAAAAGTAAATACTGAAAAGTAAAAGATAGGCCCTTCACAGAAGGAAGCAGAGGTTCTTGATACGTCTCCAACGTATCTATAATTTTTGATTGCTCCATGCTACTTTATCTATTGTTTTGGACTATAATGGGCTTTATTTTCCACTTTTATATTATTTTTGGGACTAACCTATTAACCGGAGGCCCAGCCCAGAATTGTTGTTTTATGCCTATTTCAGTGTTTTGAAGAAACGGAATATCAAACGGAGTCCAAACGGAATGAAACCTTCGGGAACATGATTTTGTCACCGAACGTGATCCAGGAGACTTGGACCCTACTCCAAGGAGTGCCAGAGGCGGTCACAAGGGTGGGGGACGCGCCCTCCCACAGGCGCGCCCGCCTCGTGGGCCCGCCGACGCTCCACTGACGTACTCCTTCCTCCTATATATACCTACGTACCCCCAACAGATCGGAAGGGGAGCCAAAAAAACCTAATTCCACCGCCTCAACTTCCTGTATCCACGAGATCCCATCTTGGGGCCTGTTAGGAGCTCACGTGGGAAGGGCATCCACCACGGAGGGCTTCTACATCATCACCATAGCCCCTCCAATGAAGTGTGAGTAGTTTACTTTAGACCTTGGTCCATAGCTAGTAGCTAGATGGCTTCTTCTCTCTTTTGGATCTCAATACAATGTTCTCCCCTCTCTCGTGGAGATCTATTCGATGTAATCTTCTTTTTGCGGTGTGTTTGTTGAGACCGATGAATTGCCGGGTTTATGATCCAGCTTATCTATGGATAATATTTGAATCTTCTCTGAATTCTTTTATGTATGATTGAGTTATCTTTGCAAGTCTCTTGAATTATCCGTTTGGTTTGGCCAACTAGATTGGTAGTTCTTGCAATGGGAGAAGTGCTTAGCTTTGGGTTCAATCTTGCGGTGTCCTTACCTAGTGATGAGAAGGGGTTGCAAGGCACGTATTGTATTGTTGCCATCGAGGATAACAAGATGGGGTATTTATCATATTGCATGAATTTATTCCTCTACATCATGTCATCTTGCTTAAGGCGTTACTCTGTTTCTAACTTAATACTCTAGATGCATGCTGGATAGCGGTCGATGAGTGGAATAATAGTAGTAGATGCAAAATCGTTTCGGTCTACTTGTCTCGGACGTGATGCCTATATACATGATCATTGCCTGGATAACCTCATAACTATGCTCAATTACATCAATTGCTCAACAGTAATTTGTTCACCCACCGTAGAATACTTATGCTCTTGAGAGAAGCCACTAGTGAAACCTATGGCCCCGGGTCTATTCTCATCATATCAATCTCCATCACTTTATTTACTTGCTTTGCTTTTACTTTTTACTTTGCATCTTTATACCAAAAATACCAAAAATATTATCTCTATCAGATCTCACCCTCGTAAGTGACCGTGAAGGGATTGACAACCCCTAAGCGTTGGTTGCGAGTAGCTATCGTTTTGTGCAGGTACGAGGGACTTGCGCGTGGTCTCCCTCTTGGATTGATACCTTGGTTCTCAAAAGCGAGGGAAATACTTACGCTACTTTTCTGCATCATCCTCTCCTCTTCGGGGAAATCCAACGCAATGCTCAAGAGGTAGCAAGAAGAATTTCTGGCGCCGTTGCCGGGGAGGCTTACGCAAAAAGTCAACATACCAAGTACCCATCACAATCCCTATCTCTCGCATTACATTATTTGCCATTTGCCTCTCGTTTTCCTCTCCCCCACTTCACCCTTGCCGTTTTATTCGCCCTCTCTTTCCCAATCTCCTCCTCTTTTTTCCTTTGACTTTTTCCTCGTCCTCTTGTTTGCTCGTGTGTTAGTTTGCTTGTTTGTCGTAATGGCCTTACCTAATTCTGGTGATCTTCACCTTAAAAGGCTAGAGGAGATCGAGAACAATGTCAGGAAGTTTATGGTTTTGCAATTTGAGCATAATAATTTCTTTAGAAACGAGCTTAAGGAGCAAAAGAGTTTTATGAGTTATATGAATAAAGAGCTCGATGATATGTCCAAAGAATTTGATGGTATAAGAGCCCAAATCGCTCGTCTTGAAAAGATGACCGCTGAAATTTCGGACATGCAAGCTACCTTAGTCAATAAGATGGCCGCTAAACTGAATCCTTATGAAAATCAAGATGAAGACCTAAAAGTTATTGATACGTCCCCTATTAAATCTTTGATTTGCAATATGAATCCTGATGAAACTGAATATGATCTTCCTTTACCTAGAAGGCGTTCTAAGAATTCTGAGTTTTTAGATCTTGATGATGAAATTGATAAAAGTGGGATTGAAAGAAATAAAAATCGAGATATTGCTAAACCCACTATTTTGGATCTCAAGGAATTTAATTATGAAAATTTCTCTTTAATTGATTGTATTTCCTTGTTGCAATCCGTGTTAAATTCTCCTCATGCTTATAGTCAAAATAAGGCTTTTACCGAACACATTGTTGATGCCTTGATGCAATCTTATGAAGAAAAGCTTGAGTTGAAAATTTATATCCCTAGGAAACTCCATGATGACTAGGAACCTACTATTAAAATTAAAATTAAAATTATGAGTTTCATGCTTTGTGTGATTTGGGTGCTAGTGTCTCTACTATTCCCAAAACTTTGTGTGATTTGCTAGATTTCCGTGATTTTGATGATTGCTCTCTAAACTTGCATCTTGCGGATTCCACTATTAAAAAGCCTATGGGAAGAATTAATGATGTTCTTATTGTTGCAAATAGGAATTATGTGCCCGTAGATTTTATCGTTCTTGATATAGATTGCAATCCTTCATGTCCTATTATTCTTGGTAGACCTTTCCTTAGAGCGATTGGTGCAATTATTGATATGAAGGAAGGGAATATTAGATTCCAATTTCCATTAAAGAAAGGCATGGAACACTTTCCTAGAAAGAAAATAAAATTTCCATATGAATCTATCATGAGAGCCACTTATGGATTGCCTACCAAAGATGGCAATACCTAGATCTATCTTTGCTTTTATGCCTAGCTAGGGGCGTTAAACGATGGCGCTTGTTGGGAGGCAACCCAATTTTATTTTGTGTTTTTTGTTCTTGGTTCTGTTTAGGAATAAAATAATCCATCTAGACTCTGTTTAGATGTGATTTTATCTTTTAATTAGTGTTTGTGCCAAGCTGGACCTATTGGATCTTCTTGGGTGATAGTTATTTGATCTTGCTGTAATTTCCAGAATCTTTGTGCTCAGTGCCCAAATTGTTAAAAATCACCAGAACGTGATAAATAGTGATTCCAATTGCTGCTGATCAATAAACAAATTGTCCAGGTCTTCTAATTTTGGTAGAATTTTTTGGGTTCCAGAAGTTTGCGTTAGTTACAGATTACTACAGACTGTTCTGTTTTTGACAGATTCTGTTTTGCGTGTGTTGTTTGCTTATTTTGATGAATCTATGGTTAGTAAAATAGTTTATAATCCATATAGAAGTTGGAATACAGTAAGTTTAACACCAATATAAATAAAGAATGAGTTCATTACAGTACCTTAAAGTAGCCTTTTGTTTTCTTTCTCTAACGGAGCTCACGAGATTTCTATTGAGTTTTGTGTTGTGAAGTTTTCAAGTTTTGGGTGAATTCTTTTGATGGATTGTGGAACAAGGAGCGGCAAGAGCCTAAGCTTGGGGATTCCCATGGCACCCCCAAGATAATCCAAGGACACCAAAAAGTCAAAGCTTGGGGATGCCGGAAGGCATCCCTCTTTAAATCCACTTCCATCGGTAATTTACTTGGAGCTATATTTTTATTCACCAACATGATATGTGTTTTGCTTGGAGCGTCTTGTATTATTTGAGTCTTTGATTGTTAGTTTACCACAATCATCCTTGCTGTACACACCTTTTGAGAGAGCCATATATGAATTGAAATTTGATAGAATACTCTATGTGCTTCACTTATATCTTTTGAGCATGATAGTTTGATCATAGTGCTTCACTTATATCTTTTGCGCGTGATAGTTTTTGCTCTAGTGCTTCACTTAGATCTTTTAGAGCACGGTGGTGGATTTGTTTTAAAGAAACTTGATCTCTCATGCTTCACTTAGATTATTTTGAGAGTCGTTAATAGCATGGTAATTTTCTTAATGTTAATATACTAGGTGTTCAAGATATGTGAAACTTTCTTTTGAGTGTGTTGAATACTAAGATAAGTTTGATGCTTGATAATTGTTTTGAGATATGGAGGTAATAATATCGAAGTCATGCTGGTTGAGTAGTTGTGAATTTGAGAAATGCTTGTGTTGAAGTTAGTAAATCCCGTAGCATGCACGTATGGTTAAAGTTGTGTAACAAATTTGAAGCATGAAGTGTACCTGGCTTGTGCATCCTTATGAGTGGCGGTCGGGGACGGCGATGGTCTTTTCCTACCAATCTATCCCCTAGGAGCATGCGTAGTACTTGATTTTTGATGACTTCTAAACTTTTGCAATAAGTATATGAGTTCTTTTGACTAATGTTGAGTCCATGGATTATACACACTTTTACCTTTCCGCCATTGCTAGCCTCTTCGGTACCGTGCATTGCCCTTTCTCACATTGAGAGTTGGCGCAAACTTCGTCGGTGCATCCAAACCCCGTGATACAATATGCTCTATCACACATAAACCTCCCTATATCTTCCTCAAAACAGCCACCATACCTACCTATTATGGCATTTCCATAGCCATTCCGAGATATATTGCCATGCAACTTTCCACCGTTCCGTTCATCATTATTATGACATACATTACTTTTGTCATATTGCCATTGCATGATCATGTAGTTGACATCGTATTTGTGGCAAAGCCACCATGCATTATTTTTCATACATGTCACTCTTGATTCATTGCACCATCCCATACACCGCAGGAGGCATTCATATAGAGTCATACCTTGTTCTAGTTTCGAGTTGTAATCCTCATGTTGTAATCAACAGAAGTGTGATGATCATCATTATTAGAGCATTGCCAAAAAAAAGAGAAAGGCCAAAAAAAAAGAAAGGCCCCAAAAAAAGAAAAGGGCAATGCTACTATCTCTTTTTCCACACTTGTGCTTCAAAGTAGCACCATATTCTTCATGTAATGAGTCTCATATTTTGTGCTTCAAAGTAGCACCTCGTTCTTCATGTAGTGAGTCTCATAAGTTGTCGTTTTCATACTAGTGGGAATTTTTCATTATAGAACTTGGCTTGTATATTCCTACGATGGGCTTCCTCAAATGCCCTAGGTCTTCATGAGCAAGCAAGTTGGATGCACACCCACTAGTTTTCTTTTGTTGAGCATTCATAGCTCTAGTGCATCCGTTGCATGGCAATCCCTACTCCTCATGTTGACATCAATTGATGGGCATCTCCATAGCCCATTGATTATCCTCGTCAATATGAGACTTTCTCCTTTTTGTCTTCTCCACACAATCCCCATCATCATATTCTATTCCACCCATAGTGCTATATCCATGGCTCACGCTCATGTATTGCGTGAAGGTTGAAAAAGTTTGAGATTATTTAAGTATGAAACAATTGCTTGGCTTGTCATCGGGGTATAGAAGTTGGGAACATCTTTGTGTGACGAAAATGAAGCATAGCCTAACTATATGATTTTGTAGGGATGAACTTTCTTTGGCCATGTTATTTTGAGATGACATAATTATTTTGATTAGTATGCTTGAAGTATTATTATTTTTATGTCAATATGAACTTTTGTCTTGAATCTTTTGGATCTGAATATTCATATCACAATTAATAAGATTTACATTGAAATTATGCCAAAGTATCACTCCACATCAAAAATTCTCTTTTTATCATTTACCTACTCGAGGACGAGGAATTAAGCTTGGGGATGCGATACATCTCCAACGTATCTATAATTTTGATTGCTCCATGCTACTTTATCTATTGTTTTGGACTATAATGGGCTTTATTTTCCACTTTTATATTATTTTTGGGACTAACCTATTAACCGGAGGCCCAGCCTGTAATTGCTTTTTTGCCTATTTCAGTGTTTCGAAGAAACGGAATATCAAACGGAGTCCAAACGGAATGAAACCTTCGGGAACGTGATTTTCTCACCGAACGTGATCCAGGAGACTTGGACCCTACTCCAAGGAGTGCCAGAGGCGGTCACGAGGGTGGGGGGCGTGCTCTCCCCCCTGGGCGCGCCCCCTGATTCGTGGGCCCCCTGACGCTCCACCGACGTACTCCTTCCTCCTATATATACCTACGTACCCCCAACAAATCAGAAGGGGAGCCAAAAACCTAATTCCATCACCGCAACTTCCTGTATCCACGAGATCCCATCTTGGGGCCTGTTCCGGAGCTCCGCCGGAGGGGGCATCCACCACGGAGGGCTTCTACATCATCACCATAGCCCCTCCGATGAAGTGTGAGTAGTTTACTTCAGACCTTCGGGTCCATAGCTAGTAGCTAGATGGCTTCTTCTCTCTTTTTGGATCTCAATACAATGTTCTCCCCCTCTCTCGTGGAGATCTATTCGATGTAATCTTCTTTTTGCGGTGTGTTTGTTGAGACCGATGAATTGTCGGTTTATGATCCAGCTTATCTATGGATAATATTTGAATCTTCTCTGAATTCTTTTATGTATGATTGAGTTATCTTTGCAAGTCTCTTCGAATTATCCATTTGGTTTGGCCAACTAGATTGGTAGTTCTTGCAATGGGAGAAGTGCTTAGCTTTGGGTTCAATCTTGCGGTGTCCTTACCTAGTGATGAAGGGGTTGCAAGGCACGTATTGTATTGTTGCGATCAAGGATAACAAGATGGGGTATTTATCATATTGCATGAATTTATTCCTCTACATCATGTCATCTTGCTTAAGGCGTTACTCTTTTTTAACTTAATACTCTAGATGCATGCTTTGGATAGCGGTCGATGAGTGGAGTAATAGTAGTAGATGTAGAATCGTTTCGGTCTACTTGTCTCGGACGTGATGCCTATATACATGATCATTGCTGGATAACCTCATAACTATGCTCAATTACATCAATTGCTCAACAGATTTTGTTCACCCACCGTAGAATACTTATGCTCTCGAGAGAAGCCACTAGTGAAACCTATGGCCCCGGTCTATTCTCATCATATCAATCTCCATCACTTTATTTACTTGCTTTGCTTTTACTTTTTACTTTGCATCTTTATACCAAAAATACCAAAAATATTATCTCTATCAGATCTCACCCTCGTAAGTGACCGTGAAGGGATTGACAACCCCTAAGCGTAGGTTGCGAGTAGCTATCGTTTTGTGCAGGTACGAGGGACTTGCGCGTGGTCTCCTACTGGATTGATACCTTGGTTCTCAAAAACTGAGGGAAATACTTACGCTACTTTGCTGCATCATCCTCTCCTCTTCGGGGAAATCCAGCGCAGTGCTCAAGAGATAGCAGTTCTCATGCACTTTTTATTTGGATGCCCAAGCTCTTAATGCAAAGGAACGTCACGTTATATTGCCCCTTATGGTAGCAACCTATTATGCAGTCCATCACTTTTATTACTTTGCGATCACAAGTTCGTACAACACTCAATTTTCCCTTACAATAAAAGATGAAACATATTTAGGAGAATTTTTTTTATTACTTTATGCACCGATGACAACTTACTTGAAGGATCTTAGTCAATCCATAGGTAGGTATGGTGGAAACTCATGGCAATAAACTGGGTTTAAGGGCTTTTGGATGCACAAGTAGTATCTCTACTTAGTAAGAATTTGTGGCTAGCAAAAGGTCCTAGGAAAACACCACATGTTGGAGGATCCATAACAATATAACTTATATGCAAATATACACAACCATAACTCATTATGTCGTGGATTTGTCACGACAGATGCCCTTGTGGAAGGACTTAGGTGTGGAGCCATCGCAATGTAGGTTAGCACGAAGGGGTTGAACGGGACAAAGGACACAAAGGTTTACCCAGGTCCGGCCCCTCACAACGAGGTAAAAGCATACGTCCTGCTTCTAGTTGTATTGCTTGAGTTTCGATTGAAGGAAATATGCCCTAGAGGCAATAATAAAGTTGTTATTTATATTTCCTTATATAATGATAAATGTTTATTATTCATGCTAGAATTGTATTAACCGGAAACTTGATACATGTGTGGATACATAGACAAAACACAGTGTCCCTAGTAAGCCTCTACTAGACTAGCTCGTTAATCAAAGGTGGTTAAGTTTCCTAACCATAGACATGTGTTGTCATTTGATGAACATGATCACATCATTAGGAGAATGATGTGATGGACAAGACCCATTCTGTTATCTTAGAATAATGATCGTTAAGTTTTATTGCTATTGCTTTCTTCATGGCACATACATATTCCTTTGACTATGAGATTATGCAACTACCGGATACCGAAGGAATACCTTGTGTGCTATCAAACATCACAACATAACTAGGTGATTATAAAGATGCTCTACAGGTATCTCCAAATGTGTTTGTTGGGCTGGCATAGATCGAGATTATGATTTGTCACTCCGAGTATCGGCCAGGTATCTCTGGGCCGTCTCGGTAATGCACATCATAATAAGCCTGTCAAGCAATGTGAATAATGAGTTAGTTGCGGGATGATGTATTACAGAATAAGTAAAGAGACTTGCCGGTAACGAGATTGAACTAGGTATGAAGATACCGACGATCGAATCACGGGCAAGTAACATAGCGATGACAAAGGGAATTACGTATGTTGTCATTGCGGTACGACCGATAAAGATCTTTGTTGGTGTCAAAACCGGTGGATCTCGGGTAGGGGGTCCCGAACTGTGCGTCTAGGCGGATGGTAACAGGAGACAAGGGACACGATGTTTTACCCAGGTTTGGGCCCTCTTGATGGAGGTAAAACCCTACGTCCTGCTAGATTAATATTGATGATGTGTGTTACAAGAGTAGATCTACCACGAGATCAAGGAGGCTAAACCCTAGAAGGTAGCCTATGGTATGATTGTTGTTCGTCCTACGGACTAAAACCCTCCGGTTTATATAGACACCGGATAGGTTAGGGTTACCTGCAGTCGGTTACAATGGTAGGAGATCTATATATCCAGATCGCCAAGCTTGCCTTCTACGCCAAGGAAAGTCCCATCCGGACACGGGACGAAGTCTTCAATCTTGTATCTTCATAGTCTTGGAGTCCGACTGATGATGATAGTTCGGCTATCCGGACACCCCCTAGTCCGGAACTCCCTTAGTAGCCCCTGAACCAGGCTTCAATGACCACTACTAGGAAAAGGCCTACTAATGGTGCACCTAATTTGGCCATTAATTGCGCATTAGTGGTGCGCCATTAGTGCCATGCCATTAGTATATTTTACTAATGGCGCACCACTGGTGCGCCATTAGTATTCGGTACTAATGGCGCACCACCGGATGCGCCATTAGTATATACAACAATGCACCATTAGTATGCCTCCCGAGGGGCCATGTATACCAGTGCTTTGGCATACTAATGGCGCTAACGGCAAGATGCGCCATTAGTAACTTCGGCATACTAATGGCGCATTGTTTAATGATGCGCCATTAGTATCCTTTAACATACTAATGGCGCCTTTGTGATGTGATGCGCCATTAGTATGAATATTAGGTTTTTTATTTTTTATTTTCTGTTTTTGCACGAGGTTACAAAATGTATAATTGGACAAAATATAGACAAAGACACAACAACAACAGATTCATCGAATACAATAGAAGATTAATCTCTGAATACAATTCATCATATTAGTCTACGAATACAATTCATCATATTAGTCTCCGAATTGAAAAGACCGAACAAAGATAGAACATTATATTACAAGTCTCGAGACCGTGAGTAGCGAGTTTGTCTTCACATTACAAGTCGATATCGATCATCTAAACTACCATCACATAGAAGAGAGCTGCGGTCAACACGATGAGCATCATCACGATGAAACTTCGTCTTCATCCGGTTCCTCCAACGCCCCTCCCTCTCCCTCTAGATAGCGGGCGTATCTAGATTCGGCCTCGACCCTAGTGGTGTACCCTTTGTAACTGTTACCGCTGAATCGGTGAACCTGTCTCCGACACTCCTCCCGATCGTCAGAGACTCCGGGAACCTTACCCTTGTACACGACATACTGACGGCATCGCTATGCACTAGCCAAACAAAACGTTAGTACCAATTCACAGACAATACATAAGCAATATATAAGTATGCAATGAGCGATCGAAAGAGAAAAGCAAGACATTAATAGCATCGATTACATCTAAGTTGAACGACTCTCGAAACCAAAGAGACATACTACAAGTTCATTAAAGTTTAATTACAACATGAGCCAATCGATGTTTGAGAACTAGACACAGCATCACCGCTTTCGAGTGGACTCAAGGGACCGGTGCGTGGATGAAGCCGCCGTCTATCGTGGGAGTCATGAAAGAACGGGCGTTGTCAGCCTGCATTTGTAGCATTGTGTCGATGTCACTATTGGACGGTTGATTTATGAGGTAGAACTGCCCTGAGGTACGAAGGACATCTTGATGGATGATTTCCGCAAACTCCGACTGGATGCGAAAGAATTCTTGTCTGATGTCCGCGTCCTGGATTGCCGACACGCTCGCGGCCGAATCTTTGAGTTTACTCGGTAGCAGAAGTTGATGATGGTCCCGTACGATCGCCCGCATGTGATGGATGGCGTAGTAGGCACCCTTCTGACCGCCAGGCGGCTGCTTGACGCAGTAGAACGTCGTATTGTGGGAGAACACGTGCTTGCCGTACTTACGAATAGGCCTGGTGAAGGTGCCTCCAGATTGGGCGTAGCCGGGGAGAACATCATCTAGAACCTTCTTGACATTTTTGTAGTCTACGTTCGACTGACGGTCGGGGTCGAAATACGTGGCCATGGAATATTTGGGGCTTAGGAGGATGAGCGTGCAATGTGTGTCACTGCAGAAAACACGGAATGTTAAAAGAAAAACGATCGAAATCTAAGAATTCATATGTTACGGGCCGGTTGAGGGAGGACTTACTCGGAAAGTAAGGCACGAGGAAGTTATCCTTATCTTGGTTTGCCGAATGGCGCCGAGGTAAGAACTTCGCGACTTGCGGTCCCCAGCGCTGCCCAAGATCTTGGCACGCATGTAGAAGGGGTCGACTATCACGATGTCCGGGTCTTGTCGCGAATGATCCGCATCTCCATACTCAGCGAAAATAGCGAACAAAGGTGTAGTGCAGCGGATGAAGGTTCAACATAGCGTGGATGTCATCAAACCGCAGGACGATCAGACGCCCGATGGAGTTATCCACAAAGCCCTTGCCCTCTGGCACCTTGGCCACGAAAAACCGGTATGCCACATCCTTCTCTCAGAGACGCCGCTTCTCCAAAGAAAGAACACTGTCATGCAGACTCCGCATAGCACCGGTTGCAGCATTGAGAATATTTGTCGGTAGCATCGCCCTACCCGCCACATGCACCCTCCTCGAGATATCCTCAGGTGAAGGTGGCCCGTCCTGAGCACGGACCATACTCGGTGCCGGCTGGCCCGCACCCTTGTTAGTCTTTCTTTTGCGTGCCTTCTTCTTCTCCTGTAATGGGACCGAGTTACGCTCACTGACCGCCTTCTTGAGTGTGTTGGGGCTGATAATATTTCGCACCTCGCCTATCTCGAGGCTCGGTGAAGTCTGCGGTGGAGGCGTCTCTCGAGAGCTGAACGGCAGACGACGCCGCTTTGTTGCAACTTGGCTTCTCCAGCGGTACCAGCTAGATCGCGACGTCTTTTGTTGGGTTGGGTTCTTGAGAAGGAGGCCCCATGAAGTCGCCACCGTACCCATGATTGGCAAATCTTGATCAACGTTGGCAAATGTATCGTCGTCGTCGTCGTTGCTCGATCCCGTGCCATATGCATGTTTGGATCGATGGCATAGGGATGTCCGCACCGTTGCGGCGGTCTTGCCATGGGGCCGACTTGGCGACATTTACACGACCGGCGGTGTTGTCTTTGGGGTGGTGTCCCCCGCCCCCAAACGAATCTGGCTCTTCAGCCAAAGCAGGGCCAGCTCAGGCAGGCGCTGAGGGTCATCACGTCATCATCGTCGGCCCCGACGGGTCGAATCGGAGGTAACAACTCGTCGCAGCCTGGCAGCACTCGAACCAGTTCAACCCTAAACAAGTTGGGTGGCATCCGGGTACCGTGGAACAAGGGGTTGCCCGGTTGAATGATTTTGCCCTTGGCGACATCGACCAACTCATTGTTCACGAAGTGCAGGAGAGTGCACGGAACGTCGGCGGCACCCTGCGAAAACATGTAGGGCGTCAGGGATGCCCAGTCAAAGGCAAGGAGATGAAGTCCTCGACCGAGAGAGGCTTAATTAGTTACCGAGGATGTTGAGTAGGGGAATCGAGGGTGCGGGCGGTCGGCGGCGGCGGCCGGTGGACCGGATCTGGCGAGGTGGGATAGCGATCGAGATGGAGGGGGATCGAGATCGAGTGTCCATGAAATTTAAAAATATTCATGATAGTTCAAAAAGTGCCCATGAAATACAATCGAGAAATGAAGTCTACGATTTAAATACAATCGATCTTAGCTAGCTATCTCTTCACAATCTTCTTGCCCTTCTTTTTCGCAAATGGAGTTCTTCTATGGACCGGACGTCCGTTAGGTAGGGTGGTCCTGCTTCGTCTTGTGGTGTATGCTGCTACTTCATCATCGTCGTCATGTTCGATCCTCGGTCGCCAGATTTGTCGAAGTCTTGCTCATTGGCTACTCCATCCATTCCGATGATCTTCCTTTTGCCTCTCCACACGACAACACGACCGGGCTTTGGCGGTCGGTAATGAAGAAGCATTGGTCCACTTGGGAAGCCAGTACCCATGGCTCATTTTTAGCGGTGACGCTTTGCGCCATGGGTCTTGGATTTGGCCGGGTATAACCATGGTGGTGAAATACCGGTCTTCTTTTATGACGTTCTTGGCCCATCTGACACGGAACATCGGGACCTTCTCTCCAGCGTAGCTCAGCTCCCAGATCTCCTCGATCCTTCCGTAGTATTTGTCCTTGTCGTTACCGGTGTAGGATTCCATTGTTACCCTTGAGTTCTGATAACCATCACTCTTCATGTCCTTGGCCTCGGTGTAGAATGTGTAGCCGTTGATATCGTACGCCTCATAGGTCATCAGGTTGTGCTCGGCGCCCTGTGACAAGGCGAATATGAGTTGTTCTTCCGCGGAAGAATCCTCATGTAAAGGGTACGTAAGCTTCGCTTGAACCAACGCGTGAAACATGAGTTGTGCTCTTTGAGTATATCTCCGTCCGTCCTCTGTTGGCCTCGGTCATTGTACGTCTTCTTAATAAAGGTTTTGTGCTCTACCACCCAAGGATCGACCACGTCTATGTGTTGTAGCACGACTAGGTTTGCTCTTTCAAAGTCGGCGAGTCGACCCTCGAAGTCGACATGCATTTCACGGCGACCCTCACGGTAACCCCATCCAGCGAGCCTGCCGAGGTGCCTGTTGACGGGAAGACCAACGGGGTTCTCGATGCCTAGATAATTCGTGCAGTAGGAGATGCACTCTTCGGTCAGAAAGCCCCTGGCTATGCTTCCTTCTGGACGTGACATGTTGCGAACGTATCCTTTGATGACACCATTCATCCTTTCGAACGGCATCATGTCGCTGTGCAGAACGTCGGCCCGAGTTGGATGATATCCTCCACTATATGGACTAGCAGATGCACCATAACGTCGAAGAATGCGGGCGGAAGTACATCTCAAGCTCGCATAGTATCACCACGATCTCTTCCTGTAGCCTTCGAGTTGCCTCACGCCAATCGACTTCCGAGATGACGTCGAAGAAGTTGCATAGGCCAAATAGCGTTTCACGGACGTGCGTGTCCATGATCCCACGGATTGCAACCGGAAGTATCTGCGTCATCAAGACGTGATACCGTGGAGACTTCATCCCGCTGAACTTCGTCACTGGGTCTAGGTATCTGCTTATCTTCCCAGCGTAATCAGAAGGAAGTTTTACTCCTAGGAGGCAGGTGAAAAACTGCTCGATCTCCTCGACTTAGAGTGAAGCACGCGGAGGGTAGTCATTTCCGGTCTTCTTGGCCTTTATGCCTTTGCGGCGACTTTACGTGGTCCCGCCTCCATAATCATCATCATCATCATCATCATCATTAGCGTGAAGCTCCTTCACGATGCCCATTGATTTCAAGTCTGCCCTTGCTTTCGCCCATCTTTGGTCCTCTCGGCATGTTGAGCAGGGTACCAAGCAGACTCTCGACACGTTCTTCGTGATATGCATGACATCAAGGCTGTGAGGCACACGGTGGATCTTCCGCACGGCAAGTCCCGTAAAACAGACCTCGCTTTTCCATACCTTCAGCGGCTCTGGCGCCTTTCGCTTCTTTCCGGCTCTGGCTCCTTTTGCTTCTTTCCGGCAAGGCAGTCTTTCCAGCTTTTTCAACAGCTTGTCTATTTCCTCGCCGCTCCTCGTACACGGGCGTTTTGGGTTCGGTTTCACCATCGAACAGATCCTTGCGTTTCTCCGCGGGTCATCGCCGCTGAAGCCACCTTCGATGTCCCATGAACACGGTTTTCAAGACCCGGATCTCTATCTAGCTGGCGATACGTTGTGTCATCCATGCACCTGACGCATCCAGAAAAATCCGTGGACCACCTGCCCTGCGAGATATCCGTAACCGAGATAGTCGTGCATCGTCGTGAGCAGTGCGGCTCTCATAGGGAAATATTCTTTCTCTGTGGCGTCCACGTATTGGTGGCGTTTTCCTGGCGTGTCAAGCTCCTCTTTCAGCAGCCCCGGTCTGATTGATGTCGTTTCACCGTTGTTTCGGCCCTTCAATTAGCATACTCATGTGAATGTACTTCCTCTTCATGCACAACTGTGGGGAAGGTTGTACATCCACACAAACACAGGCCAGGTGCTATGTGTGCTTCTCTGGCTGCCAAACAGATTGACTCCATCGGTGCTCGCGCCCAGCATGATGTTCCTTGGATCGTTCCCAAATTCTGAGTCTTCAAAGTTCAACGCTTGCCACTGGCTCGCATCCTTAGGGTGACTCAGCATCTTGTTTTTTTTATCTATCTCCGGATCATTTGCGTCATCTTCGCTTCTTCTCCTCCCTATCCGGCGTGCCAACGCAGGAGCTTTGCTACCTTAGGGTCCGCGAAATAAATACCGCAGACGAGGAGTGATCAGAAAGTACCACACGACTTTTCGAGGAGCTTTCTTCCTCTTCTTGTATCGAGTGACGCCAAGACACCGGACATATGGTAGACTCCACGTGCTCGTCCCGATAAATGATGCAATTGTTCATGCACCCATGGTATTTCACGTGCGGTAAATCGAGAGGACACACGATTTTCTTCGCCTCCTCCAAACTGGTCGGGCACTTGTTCCCCTTGGGAAGACGTTAGTGCCAGAATGACATGTTCTCGTCGAAGCATGCGCGTCGGTCATTTTGTGTTTTACCTTCATCTCGAGCCATGAGCGTTACTTTCAAAGCGGGTATCCTCGGCCTGCATCCTTCATACAATGGAGTAACCGTCTAACTCAAGTTGATCCATCTTGGCTTTCTCTCGGCGGCAGCTCTAGCGTTATCCGTGCGCTTGAGAAGCAGCTCTTGAATATGAGGGTCCTGCACCCAGCCCATCGATGGTCCAAGATCGTCGCTCCGCCGCATCATCATCTTCATGATCATGCCCGTCGTGCGCTCGGCATCTTCCTTATCATCATGTCCTGCATCTTCTACATGATGACTGTGTACAGCATCACCGTCGTGATCATCTCCTGGGGATTCTTCGTCTTCTCGCCCGCCCGAGCCGCGGTGGTTGTCTTGCTGCCCTTCCTCGTTTCTTGCCCGGCCCCCATGGAAGACTTCGTAGTCATCTTCATCACCTTGCCACCGATAGCCATCCATGAAACCACGCAAGAGCAGGTGGTCCTGCACCTGCCCGGAATCCGGGTCCGCAATAAGGCTCTTCAGCTTGCATCTTCGACATGGAAATCTTATCTCCGTCTCGTTCTTTTGAATCATCTCGGCCTTCGCGGACCTCAAAAACCTATTCACGATGCCTTCGGTCATCGTGCGGACCATGGTCGAAGGGTAGAGCAAAACGATATTTTAGAACCAAACAAAAATTTGGCATGACTTTCCCTAAAAATAGGATCAAAAAGAATGCTTAATGCCAAAATTCTCGCCGAAACGGAAATGAATCAACATTCCGGCAAAATATTGGCAACTATCGCATTTCAAATACAGGTACACCTCCAAACACAAACACATATGCAACACCACAAACATATGCAACACCACGAACATACATAGATCTAGCTAGGCTACAAAAAGTGCATGTGCACATTGTTGTAGGGAGAACAACATAAATATAGCTTCCCCTTACTTACCTATTAAAACATGGTAATTTAACCACTTAATTTGAATGAATCTATGGTGGAAATGAGGTGAAAAAGAGGAGGCACCCGAGACAAGGAGGAGGTGGAGAGAATGAAGTGGGGGAGAAAGTGAGTGTGGGTAGGAGAGGCTGTCCAAAATATCTTGTTGCTGCCCACTTACTAATGGCGCACCAGCACTAAATGCGCCATTAGTAATCCAGGTTACTAATGGCGCACCTTGGCGGTGCGCCATTAGTAGTTTACAAAAAAAAATACTAATGGCGATTGATCCATGATGCGCCATTACTAGTTTAAACTAGTAATGGCGCACGGTTGATCAGTGCGCCATTAGTAGTGTTGCAAAAAAAGGAATAAAAAATATAATAAAAAAACAACATTAGTGGCGCACATTCGTGCGGGTGCGCCATTAGTAGTTACAACTACTAATGGTGCACTTTATCTGGATGCGCCATTAGTATGTTTGGACAGGCGCACTAGTTCAATTTTTTTTTGATACTAATGGCGCACCCTTTGCCTGGTGCGCCATTAGTAGTTTCAACTCTAATGGCGTATCAGCAGGTGGTGCGCCATTAGTATATACTAATGGCGCACCAACTGTCTGGTGCGCCATTAGTGTCAATCCCATCTATAGCCCTTTTTCTAGTAGTGGACGACGGGTCCGGCGCGCATATTGTCTTCGGCATTGCAAGGCGGGTTCTTCCTCCGAATAATTTATAGAAGATTGTGAACACCAGGATAGTGTCCGCTCGCAAAACAAGTTCCACATAACACCGTAGAGAGAATAGTTTTTGCACAGGTCTGCTGACGTATTCCGCGGCGTGACATCACACCACGGTGAGGCCTTCATATGAATCGTTTTTTATTGTTCCACCTCAGCGTGTTTAGCGAGGCGGTTTCCTTGGCACATCTTATCAAAGCGTAGATCGTGCCCCCTTATTCCGGGATTCTCATCAATACGGACGTGGGTAACCCAACCGTGCCCGTTGGCTCGCCTTTTCTATCAAGGTCGAGTCCTAATCGACCACGGGGTGGGCTCTTGGTATTCAACCTCTTTATAACGAGACCAAGGCCCTCTCCTTTTTACACCCTCCATCGAGTTCGCCTCGCACTTTGAGTTCCAACACCCAAAGCTTCAGATTCGGGCGCTTCGGACTTTTGACGATGTCCGGCTCCGACCAGCATGGCCGATGGGTGTCTTGCTCTGTTACAGAAGAAGACGTGCTAAAGCTGCGAGACGCCAGGTATCTAACCGACGAGATCTCGCATAGGCTGCCTGCTTCAGGGCAGGTCATTCCCACTCCTGAGCCCGGGGAGAACGTGGTGTTCGTGTCTCACTTCCGTCGGGGTTTAGGCTTCCCAACGGACCCCTTTGTGCGGGGGCTCATGTTTTATTATGGGCTTGATTTCCATGACTTGAATCCGGAGTCCATCCTCCATATCTCGTCATTCATTGTTGTATGTGAGGCCTTCCTCCATATTACCCCTCACTTTGGATTGTGGCTCAAGACCTTCAAGGTGGAGCCAAAGGCGATCAAGGGGCAGCAAACAGAGTGCAGAGGAGCGGTCATAAGCAAATGCGCTGGTGCTCCGTGGCCCGAGGGCTCTTTTCAAGAGGAGCTTGGCTTGTGGCAACGGGAGTGGTTTTATATCACCGCTCCTAGGGGCACCAAATGGGCGGCGCTCCCTGCCTTCCGCTCAGGTCCACCACAGCGGCTGGCGTCATGGGTCAACAAGGGGCTCGACTGGGGGTCGTCCAAGGACGTTCCCCTGCTGCAGCGCCGTATTCGAGACCTCCAGGAAAGAGGGATCAATCTGGTTGCAGTGATGCAGGTTATGGTGATCCGGCGCCTTCAGCCCTGCAAACGTCGCCCCCTCCGCTTGTGGGAATTCAATCCGGAGGGACCACGAGCTCTCCAAAATTTTATGGGCACGACGCCCGTGGAGATGTATAAACTGTTCTTCGGATCACAAGAGAAGTGTCCGGACTTGACCGAGGATGCAGGACTAAGCTGCAATCGCCCGGATGCTCAAGTAAGTAGTCCTGTAGCCGGACAAGCTGTTCATTCATTTATTATGTATATATGCCCTTTAAAGGAGCCGTTTCTTGAACAGGAGTGGATAGCCAAGGCAAAGTTGATAAGGTGTCCGGCTCCCCTCCCAGAGACCACGCCAGATCCCATGTTGGCCAAGATGTTGAAGGTTGCGTCTTCTGAAGAAGGCGAAGGAAGGAGCGGGGGAGCAACTGCTTCTGCGAAGGAGGCTATCAAGGAAGGAGGGATTAAGAGTCCCACCTTCCGAGGAGAGAAGAGGACCGCTTCAGAAGATCCGGAGGTCAAGGCCTCAAAGAAAGGAAGGGAATCTTCGTGGAGAGTCCAGCGCTGGGAAGTAACCCAGCCGCACTATTTCCCCAAGGGGATCAGCCCTCTAGCGAGCCGTAAGTAAAACGAAGGGGTCTTGTAAATAAGGATCATCCCTGTATTTATTTATGAAGATAACCGAAATTGTACCTTGTAGTTCGGACCTCAGCCCTTCTCAGCAGAGCTCGTCTTTGGGGGATCTTCTTCCGGAGATGATGGAGAGCGAAACGCCTCCACCTGTCGCACCCTCATGTGAAGCGGATGACCCGGAGGTGTCGTCGCAGAGGGTTCCCCCAAGTCCGTGAGGCGGAAGGTCCGGCACCAAGTGGTGTGCTTGGTCGGAGGAGCTGAAGGATTTGCTCGGGCGGCGGCTATCTCGAAGATCACCGTGCTCTAATGGGTACGGTGATTGAAAGAATTGCATCCGCGAGAGCGGATTATGCGTGAAGCCGTCAGAAGCTTACTGACGGGGTTTGAGGTACGCAAAAAAAATGATGTACCGTCTGACAGTTATGCATATAAAATGCGCCCTGTATAGATAATAGCCCCTGAGACTCGGTATGTTGTCAAAATTGACAACGTGTCGATGATCAAATTCTCAGTTTTAACATATCGCCGCTCCTAAGCAGGTGGAGGGTCGTCCGGAGGCCAGCCGGACTGATGAATATGCCGAACTAAAGCGGCAGCTTGATGAGGCGGATGCGGACATCGCGCTGGTCAATAAACGGTTTGATGAGTCACAAGGTATGCGACTTCTATGCGGACACCTGGTAAGGGAGCTTGACGCCCATGTCTTACTAATCATATGCTTAATGCAGATGGTGCCGCTGCCATGGAGGAGCTGCGGGCGGAACTCGCCCGAGCGAAAGAGCAAGCCAGAATTAGTAATGCGGCTGCTTTAAAGGTGGCCGAAGAGCTAGATGCTGAACGGGCTGCTCACTGCCGAAGCAAAGAGGAGATGGCCGAGATGGCCAAAAGGTTAAGGAATGCTACCGATCGCTGCGAGGTTCTTGAAAAAGAGCATCAAGCAGAATAGGAGGGCCTAAAGAAGGCCGCCGCCGAAACCAAGAATGCCCAATCGGCTTTGAGAGCTGCCAAGGAGGAGCTGAGTCAGGCCAGGGCAATTGCGGCTGGAAAACTGTTTCGCTATGGAGGAAATATACAGATCCAAAGTATGCTCCGTTGGATAAATTATGGAGTTCGAGAGGATGCTTATATGGACTTGGCGGCGTAGCGCTGTGGGACGGTTGAGCACTTCCGGGGCGGAAGGGGCACAAAGGGAAGATCTATACTGGTCGCAATTCCATAGTCCGAGCGTCCTCTGCCGCTGATGATCGATCGGTTGGCTGAGTGGGCCGAGCTGAATCGATTGTCCGGATTAGCCATGAAGCATGTCTTGACTCACTTGTGGCCGGACGGACCCCAGCCGAAGAGCTATTTTGGTGTAGTGCAGCAGTTTCTTGGAGCGGTGCCGCGTATCGACGCGATGAAGCGATCGATATGTATTGAGGGAGTGCGGATAGCTCTTGCCCGTGTCAAGACATACTGGGCAGAGATGAAGGCCACTGACGTTGCATCCCAGGATTCGGACAGAGGCCGAGTACCCGCCGAGCACTACTTTGAAGAAGTCCTGCCGGGCGCTCGTTTAATAGAGACGCAGTGCTCGAAGGATATTATGTTTGAATGACATGTATGATTCGTGAAAACGATGTTTCAATGTAATATAAGTGCTTTTTATACTTGTGCGTTCAAGTAGTAAACTACTCCTGTGCGGCCGTTTATGTATATGTGTATATAACCTGAAATATGGCACTCAAAGGCATCAGCCCCCACGCACAAAATGCGGGGGTGTTTGCAAAAAAGCGCATTTTCACACTTAATACAAAGACTTTGTCCTGTTAAGGAGGTGGTAGCGTAGCAAACCGTGCAACCGGACTATAATGCTTTATCACTTTCACTTAGCCATAGGAGTTCGAGGGTGGGGCTACTATATAGCCCACGGGGCACCGCACTCTCCTGAATTCGGGGTGCGTATGTGCCTGACCAAAAACCGGTCCTTCATTAATGCAGAGGAATTCTAAACATTCCTGTGAGTCATCGAGTGGTTGACCAGTCTCTCGCTATATCATGACAGTCAGTTTTCGGCTTTCTCTACTGAGGTGCTCGCCTGGCCGAACCAGGGCACAATCATAGTAGTTCTCCTGGTGCCGCGTTAGCCGTGAAAACGGAACGTAAGGCAGCAAAACACAGGAGCCGGGCAACCCAACATTTGACCAAAGACATGATTCGGAGCTGATGCATATAAGGCCTAACTCGAGACACGAATACTCCCTAAGGTATTCGGTCTTTATGAAAATGGGCAAAATAAGGCCCTAAGCCCTTTGTGTCCAGTGCACGCATAAAAAAATTAGTGCGGCCAATGCCAAAGCACCAGCCTACTCCTCGCTTATATTTAAGGAACTGGGGAATGTATATCAACAAGAGACAGTGAAAAAGGTTTACGCAGGTCTTAATCTGAAAAGAATCCTTGCAACGGGTCCCTACTGCACGTCTGCGCCTGTGTCTCCGTTGTGCCGTATCCTGGACGGGTGTAGCATGTTGTTCATCTGTAAAAGAGAGGAATTTAGTTTGAAAAGAAAAAGGATCGTGCGAAAAATGTACTTAATACTAAATAAACAAAGTACGGTTCAAAGAAGTGAATAAAATTTGAGCTTTATTATCTCTTGTTATACATGCGTGCAGCCCCTTGTACGGAGGTATGCCGCTAGTGGGCGCCGGACTCGTCTAGCCGTGTCCGGGGTTTGAATGACCTACTGCAGGTTCTTTGCCTAGTGGAGCCGGGTAGCTGTGGAGCTGTCGATGCAGTCTCCCCTTCTTCCACGCTCGAGTAACACTTAATACTTCCTTTCAACAAGATGATGCCGCGTAGACCGGGCATTTTAAGTGTTAGAGATGCATAATGCGGTATTGCGTTAAAGCGGGCGAAAGCTTCGCGTCCCAATAGTGCTTGATGGCTACTTTTAAACAGGGCGACATGGAAGAGTAACCTTTCGCGACGGAAGTTGTCGGATGAACCAAACACAACTTCTAGCAGTATGGAGCCCATGCAGAGGGCGTGTGGGCCGGGCAGTACTCCTTTAAAGGAGGTGTTGCTACGGAGAATTTTGGTTGGGTTTATCCCCATCCTGCGGATTGTGTCCTGATATATCAGGTTTATGTCACTGCTGCCATCCATGAGGACATGTGTAAATTGGAATCCGTTGATTATAGGATCCAATATCAAGGCAGTCCATCCTGCGTTCCGGATACTATCGGAATAGTCCTGATGGTCAAAGGTGATTGGTTTTGACAACCAATGTGCGGCGCGCCTTTTAGTGGGCGCCGCTCTGTTTTTCCCTTTGATCACGTGAAGTGAGTTTACTGTTTTAACCTTTTGTGGGAAATTCTTTTGTTTTCCGGGGCTCTGCTTGTGGTGCTTGTCATCATTTTCCCTTGGTGTGTCGAGCCTTGTGTTCGGCATTAAGTCGGCGGACTGCTTGAAGACCCAACAATCTCTGTGGGTATGGTTTGCGGGCTTCCCGGAGGTACCATGTATTTGACACGGTCTATCCGTAATCTTGTTTAGGTTGGATAGCTCGTCACCGTTATCCTTTAGGGCAGTGTTTTGTTGTTCGGCCGAGAGCTTTTGAATCCGGCGTTGACCGCCCGTACTATTTGGGCCATTTTCTTTATTCGGCGCTGATCTTTTCTGCGTCGTGATTTCATTTCCATCCACGATCTCGGATGTACTCGGTCGCTGGTGCTGCATCTAGCCAGCCGGCTGTCCTCTCCAGCAAAGCGGGTCATGAAGCTTGTCAATGCGGCCATTGTTCTTGGCTTTTCTTGGCGAGGTGTCTGGCGAGCCATTCATCTCGGACGTTGTGTTTGAAAGCTGCTAAGGCTTGGCGTCCGGACAGTCGACTATTTGGTTCTTTTTAGTAAGGAACCTGTTCCAGAATTTCGGGCTGACTCTCCAGGCTGTTGAGTTATGTGACTTAGATCGTCTGCATCCGGAGGGCGGACATAAGTCCCCTGAAAATTTGCCCGGAATGCGTCCTCGAGCTCTTCCCAGCTTCCAATGGTATTTTCGGGGAGGCTTTTAAGCCAATGCCGAGCTGGCCCTTTGAGTTTAAGGGGTAAGTATTTTATGGTGTGGAGATCGTCTCCTCTAGCCATGTGTATGTGGAGGATGTAATCCTCGATCCAGACTCGTGGTCTGTTGTTCCGTCGTATGCCTCTATGTTTACGGGTTTGAATCCCGCTGGAAATTCATGATCCAGCACCTCATCGATGAAACATAGGGGGTGTGCGGCGCCCCTATATTTGGGTGTGCCATGATCTTTGTAATTTTGGCGTATTGCATTGCTTTGACGAGCCTGCTTTCTTGGCCCATAGATGGACCTAACTGGGCCATCCTCTTGATGTGAATCCTTATGCGGATCGCATATTGGCTTGTGTGCGGCGCCATTTGCCGCTCTCTTTTTGCCATGAGGTCGTCCATCCGACCGGGTGGCCTTCTTGCTTTTTAATTGTGGGGGCTCTAAGGCCTCGTCATCGAATTCGGGCAGTAGCTTTATTTTCGGGTAGCTCTTTGTTCGGCGACTGTCGCCGTACTTATCTGCGGTGCTGAATACTTTACTCCATCTGATCCTGAGTGCATCTTCCGCTGTTTTGAGCTTCCGCTTACGCTTTTTCAGGCTACGCGATGGCGACGAGCCTTTTCTGGAGGTCGTTTTGCTCCAATGGTTTGTCCGGCGTGAGGTCGTCCGGACTGTTGTCTTCGCCGGGGATAGATTGTTTATCCAAGTTGCCTTGTTCGGACGATTGCTCGATAGCTTGTTCGTTGTCCACCGGTTCGCCCTGCTCTATGGCTGGGTCTTTGTTGAGGCGGGACTTTGTTCGGCGTTTACGTTGCCGCTTTGACTGCTTTTCGAGGGATTTATCCTTCGTAGCGTCCCGTTGCTCCTCATCTTCATTTGCTTTAGGTGTATCCACCATGTATACATCATGGGGTGAGTTTGTCCAGCATCCTATAGGTGCTGGTTCATTGTTGTCTCCTACATCGTCGTCCATACCGTCGATGTCTTCGGAGTCGAAATCGAGCACGTCGTGTAAGCTTTCGACAGTGGCTATGAAGTGGGTGGTGGGTGGGCTTTGAATTTCTTCGTCGTCCGCATCCCAACCGTCCTGACCGCAGTTTGGCCAGGGCTCTCCGGATAAAGAGAGAGACTTTAGTGTATTCAGGATGTCGCCAAAGGGCGAGTGCTGAAAGGTGTCCGCGGCCGTGAACTCCATAACGGGCGCCCAATCGGATTCGATTGGCAAGGGCGCGGAGGGTTCGGAGTCCGGAAAGGAGTCCGGCTTCCTGGAGTCAAGGTCTTTGCAAAGGACAGGGATGGAGTTCGGCTCGATCGCCGTAGAGATTGAAGCCCCCGAGGCGGTGTCCAACCACTCGTCCTCGATCGGGAAATCCGGCTCCGGATTAAGGGTCGGAGCGGATTCTGGTGCGGCCTCCAGGGCACTGTTCGGTTGCAGAGCTAGATCATGCCCATCGAGACAGTGCGGCGCGCTCGGCTGGGGCTCGAATCCGTCGAAGATCCGATCGCCGCGCGGATATCGGCCGTATAGTTTAAACTTCCAAATCCGACTGACGGCGGGGCGTAGCTTCGATCTGCTCCGGATGGCTGCGAATTGGCCCGCAGTGCAAAGCCGCCGAACCCGAAGACCTGTCCGGGGAGGAAAGTCTCACCCTGGACCGCGTCGTTGTTGATGATCGAAGGAGCCATCAGGCCTATTGGTGACGACACAGAGGAACTCTCAATGAAAGCACCAATGTCGGTGTCAAAACCGGCGGATCTCGGGTAGGGGGTCCCGGCTGTGCGTCTAGGCGGATGGTAACAGGAGACAAGGGACACGATGTTTTACCCAGGTTCGGGCCCTCTTGATGGAGGTAAAACCCTACGTACTGCTAGATTAATATTGATGATGTGTGTTACAAGAGTATATCTACCACGAGATCAAGGAGGCTAAACCCTAGAAGCTAGCCTATGATATGATTGTTGTTCGTCCTACGGACTAAAACCCTCCGGTTTATATAGACACCGGATAGGGTTAGGGTTACACAGAGTCGGTTACAATGGTAGGAGATCTACATATCCGTGACGCCAAGCTTGCCTTCTACGCCAAGGAAAGTCCCATCCGGACACGGGACGAAGTCTTCAATCTTGTATCTTCATAGTCTTGGAGTCCGGCCGATGATGATAGTTCGGCTATCCGGACACCCCCTAGTCTGGAACTCCCTCAATCTTCGTAGAATATGTGGGAACCAATATGAGCATCCAGGTTATGTTGTTGGTTATTGACCGGAGAGGTGTCTCGGTCATGTCTACATAGTTCTCGAACCCCTAGGGTCCGCACGCTTAACGTTTGATGATGATTTTGTATTATATGATTTATGTGATTTGGTGACTGAATGTTGTTCGGAGTCCCAGATGAGATCACAAACATGAAGAGGAGTCTTGAAATGGTTGAGAGGTAAATATTCATATATAGGATGATGATATTCGGACACCAGAAGTGTCCTGGGGGTACCAGGTACATATCGGGTCATGGAAGGGGTTCCTGTTGGGGAACACGGTAATTTCAAAAAAAATTCCTATGCACACGCAAGATCATGGTGATGCATAGCAACGGGAGGGGAGAGTGTAGTCCACGTACCCTCGTAGATCGTAAGCAGAAGCGTTATGACAACGCGGTTGATGTAGTCGTACATCTTCATCATCCGACCGATCCTAGTACCGAAAGTATGGCACCTCCGTGATCTGCACACTTTCGGCTCGGTGATGTCCCATGAACTCTCAATTCAGCTAAGTGTCGAGGGAGAGCTTCGTCAGCACGACGGCGTGATGACGGTGATGATGAACTACCGGCGCAGGGCTTCGCCTAAGCACTGCAACGATATGACCGAGGTGGATTATGGTGGAGGGGGGCACCGCACATGGCTAAGACAATGTATGTTGTTGTGTCCTAGGTGCCCCCTGCCCTCGTATATAAAGGAGCAAGGGGGAGGCTGGCCGGCCCTTGGTGCACCCATGGAGAGTGGGAGTCCTCCTCCTAGTAGGAGTAGGACTCCCCTTTTCCTAGTCCTACTAGGAGGGGGGAAGGAGGGAGGATAGGGAGAAGGAAAGGGGGGCGCCGCCCCCTTCCCTAGTCCAATTCGGACCCAAGGGGGGAGGGGGCGCGCTGCCTACCCTGGCTGGCCCTCTTTCTCGCCACTAAGGCCCATGTGGCCCATTAATTCCCCGGGGGCTCCCGGTAACCCCTCCGGCACTCCGGTTTTCTCCGAAATCACCCGGAACACTTCTGATCTCCGAATATAGCTGTCCAATGTATCATTATTTATGTCTCGACCATTTCGAGACTCCTCGTCATGTCCTTGATCACATCTGGGACTCTGAACTACCTTCGGTACATCAAAACACATCAACTCATAATACCGATCGTCACCAAACGTTAAGCGTGAGGACCCTACGGGTTCGAGAACTATGTAGACATGACTGAGACACGTCTCCGGTAAATAACCAATAGCAGAACCTGGATGCTCATATTGGCTCCTACATATTCTACGAAGATCTTTATCGGTCAAATCGCATAACAACAAACGTTGTTCCCTTTGTCATCGTATGTTACTTGCCCGAGATCCGATCGTCGGTATCTCAATACCTAGTTCAATCTCGTTACCGGCAAGTCTCTTTACTCGTTCCATAATGCATCATCCCGTAACTAACTCATTAGTCACATTGCTTGCAAGGCTTATAGTGATGTGCATTACCGAGAGGGCCCAGAGATACCTCTCCGACAATCGGAGTGACAAATCCTAATCTCGATCTATGCCAACTCAACAAACACCATCGGAGACACCTGTAGAGCACCTTTATAATCACCCAGTTACGTTGTGATATTTGGTAGCACACAAAGTGTTCCTCCGGTATTCGGGAGTTGCATTATCTCATAGTCATAGGAACATGTATAAGTCGTGAAGAAAGCAATAGCAATATACTAAACGATCAAGTGCTAAGCTAACGGAATGGGTCAAGTCAATCACATCATTCTCTAATGATGTGATCCCATTAATCAAATGACAACTCATGTCTATGGTTAGGAAACTTAACCATCTTTGATTCAACGAGCTAGTCAAGTAGAGGCATACTAGTGACACTGCTTTGTCTATGTATTCACACATGTACTAAGTTTCCGGTTAATACAATTCTAGCATGAATAATAAACATTTATCATGATATAAGGAAATATAAACAACAACTTTATTATTGCCTCTAGGGCATATTTCCTTTAGTCTCCCACTTGCACTAGAGTCAATAATCTAGTTCACATCGCCATGTGATTTAACACCAATAGTTCACATCACCATGTGATTAACACCCATAGTTCAATCGCTATGTGATCAACATCCAAAGGGTTTACTAGAGTCAGTAATCTAGGTCACATCGCCATGTGATTAACACCCGAAGAGTACTAAGGTGTGATCATGTTTTGTTTGTGAGAGAAGTATAGTCTACGGGTCTGCAACATTCAGATCCGTATGTATTCTGCAAATATCTATGCCTACAATACTCTGCACGGTGCTACTCTAGCTAATTGCTCCCACTTTCAATATGTATCTAGATCGAAACTTAGAGTCATCCAAATCGGTGTCAAAGCTTGCATCGACATAACTCTTTACGACGAACTCTTTATCACCTCCATAACCGAGAAATATTTCCTTAGTCCTCTAAGGATGATTTTGACTGTTGTCCAGTGATCTACTCCTAGATCACTATTGTATTCCCTTGCCAAACTCAGGGCAGGGTATACAATAGGTCTGGTATACAGTATGGCATACTTTATAGAACCTATGACTGAGGCATAGGGAATTACTTTCATTTTCTCTCTATCTTCTGCCATGGTCGGGCTTTGAGTCTTACTCAACTTCACACCTTTGCAATACAGGAAAGAACTCCTTCTTTGATTGTTCCATTTGAACTTACTTAAAAAACAAGGTATGTACTCATTGAAAAAACTTATCAAGCGTCTTGATCTATCTCTATATATCTTGATGCTCAATATGTAAGCAGCTTCACCAAGGTATATCTTTGAAAAACTCCTTTCAAACACTCCTTTATGCTTTCCAGAAAATTCTACATTATTTCCGATCAACAATATGTCATTCACATATACTCATTAGAAAGGCTGTAGTGCTCCCACTCACTTTCTTGTAAATACAGGCTTCTCGGCAAGTCTGTATAAAACTATATGCTTTGATCACACTATCAAAGCGTACATTCCAACTCCGAGATGCTTGCACCAGTCCATAAATGGATCACTGGTGCTTACACACTTTGTTAGCATCTTTCGGATTGACAAAAACCTTCTAGTTGCATGATATACAACTCTTCTTTAAGAAATCCATTAAGGAATGCAGTTTTGACATCCATTTGCCAAATTTCATAAAATGCGGCAATTGCTAACATGATTCAGATAGACTTTAAGCATAGATACGAGTGATAAACTCTCATCGTAGTCAACACCTTGAACTTGTTGAAAACCCTTTGTGACAATTATAGCTTTGTAGATAGTAACTACTATCAGCGTTCATCTTCCTCTTGAAGATCCATTTAATCTCAATGGCTTGCCGATCATTGGGCAAGTCAATCAAATTCCAAACTTTGTTCTCACACATTGATCCCATCTCAGATTTCATGGCCTCAAGCCATTTCGTGGAATCTGGGCTCATCATCGCTTCCTCACAG
The DNA here is from genome assembly GCA_021605145.1 of Aegilops bicornis. NCBI lineage: Eukaryota > Viridiplantae > Streptophyta > Magnoliopsida > Poales > Poaceae > Aegilops > Aegilops bicornis. The sequence goes on from CM038670.1 coordinate 783,677,493, forward strand.
TTTGTAGGTTCGTCATGGTCTAGTAACATGACTTCCAGAACAGGATTACCGTACCACTCTGGTGTAGAACATGCTCCGGTTGACCTACGAGGTTCGGTAGTAACTTGATCTGAAGTTTCATGATCATCATCATTAGCTTCCTCACTAATTGGTGTAGGAATCACTCAAACTAATTTCTGTGATGAACTACTTTCCAATTCGGGAGCAAGTACAATTACCTCATCAAGTTCTACTTTCCTCCCACTCACTTCTTTCGAGAGAAACTCCTTCTCCAGGAAGGATCCATACTTAGTAACGAATATATTGCCTTCGGATCTGTGATAGAAGGTGTACCCAACAATTTCGTTTGGGTATCCTATGAAGATGCACTTCTCCGATTTGGGTTTGAGCTTATCAGGTTGAAACTTTTTCACATAAGCATCGCCGCTCCAAACTTTAAGAAACGACAGCTTAGGTTTCTTGCCAAACCACAGTTCATATGGTCTCGTCTTAACGGATTTAGATGGTGCCCTATTTAATGTGAATGCAGTTGTCTCTAATGCATAACCCCAAAACAATAGTGGTAAATCAGTAAGAGACATCATAGTTCGCACCATATCTAATAAAGTGCGATTACGATGTTCGGACACACCATTATGCTGTGGTGTTCCGGGTGGCGTGAGTTGCAACTATTCCACATTGTTTCAAATGAAGACCAAACTCGTAACTCAAATATTCTCCCCCACGATCAGATCGCAGAAACTTTATTTTCTTGTTACGATGATTTTCCACTTCACTCCGAAATTCCTTGAACTTTTCAAATGTTTCAGACTTATGTTTGATCAAGTAGATATACCCATATCTGCTCAAATCATCTGTGAAGGTCAGAAAATAACGATACTCGCCGCGAGCCTCAATACTCATCGGACCACATACATTGGTATGTATTATTTCCAATAAGTCAGTAGCTCGTTCCATTGTTCCGAAGAATGGAGTTTTAGTCATCTTACCCATGAGGCATGGTTCGCAAGTATCAAGTGATTGCAAAAGCCCATCAGCATGGAGTTTCTTCATGCGCTTCACACCAGTATGACCTAAACGGCAGTGCCACAAATAAGTTTGCACTATCATTATTAACTTTGCATCTTTTGGCTTCAATATTATGAATATGTGTATCACTACAATCGAGATTCAATAAACCATTCACATTGGGTGTATGACCATTGAAGGTTTTATTCATGTAAACAGAACAACAATTATTCTCTGACTTAAATGAATAATCGTATTGCAATAAACATGATCAAATCATATTCATGCTTAACGCAAACACCAAATAACATTTATTTAGGTTCAACACTAATCCAGAAAATATAGGGAGTGTGCGATGATGATCATATCAATCTTGGAACCACTTCCAACACACATCGTCACTCCATCCTTAACTAGTTTCCGTTCATTCTGCAACTCCCGTTTCGAGTTACTACTCTTAGTAACCAAACCAGTATCAAATACCGAGGGGTTGCTATAAACACTAGTAAAGTACACATCAATAACATGTATATCAAATATACCTTTGTTCACTTTGCCATCCTTCTTATCTGCCAAGTATCTAGGACAGTTCCACTTCCAGTGACCATTTCCTTTGTAGTAGAAGCACTCAGTTTCAGGCTTGGGTCTAGCTTTGGGTTTCTTCATGGGAGTGGAAACTTGCTTGCCATTCTTCTCGAAGTTCCCTTTCTTTTCCCTTGCCATTTTACTTGAAACTAGTGGTCTTGTCAACCATCAACACTTGATGCTTTTTCTTGATTTCTACCTTTGCCGATTTCAGCATCGCGAAGAGCTTGGGAATCGTTTCCAATATCCCTTGCATATTATAGTTCATCACGAAGTTCTAGTAACTTGGTGATAGTGACTAGAGAATTTTGTCAATTAGTATATTATCTGGAAGATTAACTCCCACTTGATTCAAGCAATTGTAGTACCCAGACAATCTGAGCACATGCTCACTGGTTGAGCCATTCTCCTCCATCTTGTAGGCAAAGTACTGTCAGAGGTCTCATACCTGTCGACACGGGCATGAGCATGAAATACCAATTTCAACTCTTGGAACATCTCATATGCTCCGTGGCGTCCAAAACATTTTTGAAGTCCCGGTTCTAAACCATAAAGCATGGAGCACTAAACTATCAAGTAGTCATCATACCGAGCTTTGCCAAACATTCATAACGTCTGCATCTTCTCCTGCAATAGGTTTGTCACCTAGAGGTGCATCAAGGACATAATTCTTCTGTGCAGCAATGAGGATAATCCTCAGATCACGGACCAAGTCCGCATCATTGCTACTAACATCTCTCAACTTCTTTTTCTCTAGGAACATAAAAAAATAAACGGGGAGCTACATCGCGAGCTATTGATCTACAACATAGTTATGCAAATACTATCAAGACTATGTTCATGATAAATTGAAGTTCAATTTAATCATATTACTTAAGAACTCCCACTTAGATAGACATCACTCTAATCATCTAAGTGATCATGTTATCCAAATCAACTAAACCATGTCCGATCATCACGTGAGATGGAGTAGTTTTCAATGGTGAACATCACTATGTTGATCATATCTACTATATGATTCACGCTCGACCTTTCGGTCTCAGTGTTCCAAGGCCATATCTGCATATGCTAGGCTCGTCAAGTTTAACCCGAGTATTCTGCGTGTGCAAAACTGGCTTGCACCCGTTGTTTGTGAACGTAGAGCTTATCACACCCGATCATCACGTGGTGTCTCGGCACGACGAACTTTCACAATGGTGCATACTCAGGGAGAACACTTGTACCTTGAAATTTAGTGATAGATCATCTTGTAATGCTACCATTGAACTAAGCAAAATAAGATGCATAAAGGATAAACATCGCATGCAATCAATATAAGTGATATGATATGGCCATCATCATCTTGTGCCTTTGATCTCCATCTCCAAAGCACCGTTATGATCACCACCGTCATCGACTTAACACCTTGATCTCCATCGAAGCATCATTGTCGTCTCGCCAACTATTGCTTCTACGACTATCACTACAGCTTAGTGATAAAGTAAAGCAATTACATGGCGATTGCATTTCATACAATAAAGCGACAACCATATGGCTCCTGCCAGTTGCCGATAACTTTGTTACAAAACATGATCATCTCATACAATAAAATTTAGCATCATGTCTTGACCATATCACATCACAACATGCCCTGCAAAAACAAGTTAGACGTCCTCTACTTTCTTGTTGCAAGTTTTACGTGGCTGCTATGGGGTGAGGAAGAACCGTTCTTACCTACGCATCAAAACCACAATTATTTTTTGTCAAGTATGTGCTGTTTTAACCTTCAACAAGGACCGGGCGTAGCCACACTCGATTCAACTAAAGTTGGAGAATCTGACACCCGCCAGCCACCTTTGTGCGAAGCACGTCGGTAGAACCAGTCTCGGCGTGGCGTCTGGCGTAATGTCGGTCTGGGCCACTTCATCCAACAATACCGCCGAACCAAAGTATGACATGCTCGTAAGCAGTATGACTATTATCGCCCACAACTCACTTGTGTTCTACTCGTGCATATAACATCTACGCATAAACCTGGCTCGGATGCCACTGTTGGGGAATGCAGTAATTTCAAAAAAATTCCTATGCACACGCAAGAGATCATGGTGATGCATAGCAACGAGAGGGGAGAGTGTAGTCCACGTACCCTCATAGAATGTAAGCGGAAGCGTTATGACAACGCGTTTGATGTAGTCATACATCTTCATGATCTGATCGATCCTAGTACCAAAGTACGACACCTCCGCGATGTGCACACGTTCGGCTCGGTGACGTCCCATGAACTCTCGATCCTGCTGAGTGTCGAGGGAGAGCTTCGTCATCACGACGGCATGATGACGGTGATGATGAAGCTACCGGCGCAGGGCTTCGCCTAAGCACTGCAACGATATGAACGAGGTGGATTATGGTGGAGGGGGGCACCACACACGGCTAAGACAATGTCTGTTGTTGTGTCCTAGGGTGCCCCCTGCCCTCGTATATAAAGGAGCAAGGGGGGAGGCCGGACGGCCCTTGGTGCGCCCAAGGAGAGGAGTAGTCCTCCTCCTAGTAGGAGTAGGACTCCCCTTTTCCTAGTCCTACTAGGAGGGGGAACGAAGGAGGAGAGGGAGAAGGAAAGGGGGGCCCTGCCCCCCTTCCCTAGTCCAATTCGGACCCAAGGGGGAGGGGGCGCGCGGCCTACCCTAGCTGGCTCTCTCCCTCTCTCTCCACTAAGGCCCATGTGGCCCATTAATTCCCCGGGGGTTCCGGTAACCCCTTCGGCACTCCAGTTTTCTCCAAAATCACCCGGAACACTTCCGGTGTCCGAATATAGCCGTCCAATATATCAATCTTTATGTCTCGACCATTTTGAGACTCCACGTCATGTCCGTGATCACATCCGGGACTACGAACTACCTTTGGTACATCAAAACACATTGTCGGTGTCAAAACCGGTGGATCTCGGGTAGGGGGTCCCGAACTGTGCGTCTAGGCGGATGGTAACAGGAGACAAGGGACACGATGTTTTTAACCAGGTTCGGGCCCTCTCGATGGAGGTAAAACCCTACTCCTGCTTGATTAATATTGATGATATGGGTAGTACAAGAGTAGATCTACCACGAGATCAGAGAGGCTAAACCCTAGAAGCTAGCCTATGGTATGATTGTTGTTCGTCCTACGAACTAAAAGCCTCCAGTCTATATAGACATTGGAGAGGGCTAGGGTTACACAGAGTCGGTTACAATGGGAGGAGATCTACATATCCATATCGCCAAGCTTGCCTTCCACGCCAAGGAAAGTCCCATCCGGACACGGGACGAAGTCTTCAATCTTATATCTTCATATTCCAGGAGTCCGGCCAAAGGTTATAATCCGGCCAGCTGGACACCCCCTAATCCAGGAGTCCCTCAGTAGCCCCTGAACCAGGCTTCAATGACGACGAGTCCGGCGCGCAGATTGTCTTCGGCATTGCAAGGCGGGTTCCTCCTTCGAATACTTCATAGAAGATTTTGAACACAAGGATAGTGTCCGGCTCTGCAAAATAAGTTCCACATACCACCGTAGAGAGAATAATATTTGCACAAATCTAATCTGCTGACGTATTCCATAGCATGACATCACGCCACAGCCAAGTCTTTATTCGAATCGTTTTACTGTCCCACCTCAGTGCGTTTATCGAGGCGGTTTCCTTTGGCACGCCTTGTCGGGCGTAGATCGTGTCCCCTTATTCCGGGATTCTCATCAATACGAGCGCGGGTAACCCAATCGTGCCCGTTGGTATGTCTCCTCAATCGAAGGCGAGTCCCAAACGGTCACAGGGAGGGCTCTTGGTATTCAACCTCTTTATAAAGAGACCAAGGCTCTACTCTTTCTTTCAATCTCAATCGAATCCGCCTCTCGCCTCGAGTTCCAACACCCAAAGCTCCAGATTCAGGCGCTTCGGACCTTCGATGATGTCCGGTCTGACCTTCAAGGCCGGTGGATGCCTTCCTTCGTTACGGAAGAAGACGTGCTAAAGCTAAGAGATGCCAGGTATCTAACCGGCAAAATCTCGCATAGGCTGCCTGCTCAAGGGCAGGTTATCCCCACTTCCAAGCCTGGTGAGAGCGTGGTGTTCGCGTCTCACTTCCTTCGGGGGCTTGGTTTCCCGACGGACCCCTTCGTGAGGGGGCTCATGTTTTATTATGGGCTGGAATTTCACGGCTTGGCTCCGGAGTCCATCCTCCACATCTTATCGTTCATCGTCGTGTGTGAAGCCCTCCTCCGTATTACTCCTCACTTCGGATTGTGGCTTAAGACCTTCAAAGTAGAGCCGAAGATGATCGAGGGGCAGCACGTAGAGTGCGGAGGTGCTGTTATAAGCAAGAATGCTGACGCTCCATGGCCCGAGGGCTCTTTTCAAGAGGAGTTCAGCTTCTGGCAACGAGAGTGGTTTTATATCACAGCTCCGAGGGGCACCAAGTGGGTGGCGCCACCTGCCTTTCGCTCGGGTCCCCCACCACAGCTAGCATCATGGGTAAATAAAGGGTTTAACTGGGGGCCGTCCAAGGACGTGCCCTTGTTGCAGGGCCGCATTCGAGACCTCCTAGAGAGAGAGATCAATCTGGTCATAGTGACGCAGGTCATGTTGATTCGCCGCACCTTGCCCTGCAAACGTCGCCCCCTCCGCCTATGGGAGTTTGATCCGGAGGGACCACGAGCTCTCCAACATTTTACGGGCGCGACGCCAATGGAGATGTACAAATTGTTCTTCGGATCACAAGCAATGTGTCCGGACTCGGCCGAGGACGCAGGTCTGAGCTGCAATCGCCCAGACACTCAAGTAAGTAGCCCTGTACCCGGACACGCTATCCGTATATTTATCATAAAATTGCCCTTAAAAGAGATGTCCCTTAAACAGGAGTGGATAGCGAAAGCAAAGCTAATCAGGTGTCCGGCCCCCCTCCCTGAGACCACGCCGGATCCCGTGTTAACCAGGATGCTGGAGGTTGCACCTTTGGAAGAAGGCGAAGGGGGGAACAAGGAAGCTACCACCTCCCCGAAGGAGGCTATCAGGAAAGGAGGAATCGAGAATTCCTCTATCCAGGGGAAGAAGAGGACCGCCTCTGAAGACCCGGAGACCATGGTCTCAAAGCGGGGGAAGAAATCTTCGTCAGAGGGTCCTGCGCTGGGGGATGCCTCGGCCGCACTGTGCCCCCAAGGGGATCAGCCCTCCACCGAGCCGTAAGTAGAGAGGGGAGTTTTCAAATAAGAGACATCCCTGTTCTATTTCTGAGGAACATAACCGAAATTTTACCTTGTAGTTCGGATCTCAGCCCTTCTCAGCAGAGCTCATCTTCAGGGGATCTTCGTCCGGAGATGATGGAGAGCGGAACGCCTCCCCCTGCCGTACCGCCTTGCGAGGCGGGCGACCCTGAGGTGTCGTCATGGAGGGTTTCTCCGAATCAGGCAGGGCCGGAAGGCAGTCGTATGGCCCCCTGTCGGTGTCAAAACCGGCGGATCTCGGGTAGGGGGTCCCGAACTGTGCGTCTAGGCGGATGGTAATAGGAGACAAGGGACACGATGTTTTTACCCAGGTTCGGGCCCTCTTGATGGAGGTAATACCCTACTCCTGCTTGATTAATATTGATGATATGGGTAGTACAAGAGTAGATCTTCCACGAGATCAAGGAGGCTAAACCACGAAGCTAGCCTATGGTATGATTGTTGTTCGTCCTCCGGACTAAAATCCTCCGGTTTATATAGACACCGGATAGGTTAGGGTTACACAGAGTCGGTTACAATGGTAGGAGATCTACATATCCGTATCGCCAAGCTTGCCTTCCACGCCAAGGAAAGTCCCATCCGGACACGGGACGAAGTCTTCAATCTTGTATCTTCATAGTCTTGGAGTCCGGCCGTGACGATAGTCCGGCTATCGGACACCCCCTAGTCCGGGACTCCCTCAGTAGCCCCCGAACCAGGCTTAAATGACGATGAGTCCGGCGCGTTGATTGTCTTCGGCATTGTGAGGCAGGTTCTTCTCCAAATTCCATATACTTGTCGAAGAGTGTCCGGCTTCTGATAAATGCTGTGCTCCTCGGCTTTTACGCCCAATAATGGCCATCTTCCACGTGTTTGAATGAATGCGAAAAGCCAGGGTATTTTTAAAATTACGCCCCTAGCCGTGCAAATGAGCCGCCTATAAAAGGGGCGAGGATCTAGATCTGAGTCACACCATCCCTCCTTTGCGAGCTTTCATCGAGCGCCTCGACCAAAGCCCATTCCATCATGGACGGTCGACGGCTCCTCCTCTCGCTCCCAGCCCTCACTGGGAAATTGGAAGAGATGCTCACCCCGCATAGCGAGCTAGTTATACTCCAAGCCAAGGGATTTCTTCCCCCGACCTTCATGGTCCCGGTTCGAGCCGGACTTGCCACCTAAAAGGGCGGAAAGCAAGCGGAGAGCGTCCCTGATCCCTCTAAAGGAGAGCGGGTATGCTTCATCTCTTATCTAGTAAGAGGACTCGGATTTCCAATCCATCCGTTTCTCCGGGGGCTCCTGGAGTTCTACGGCCTCCAGTTGCACCATCTTACTCCTGCCTCCATCTTGCACATCGTGGGCTTCATGGCCCTTTGCGAACTATTCTTGGGCGTCGAGGCTCATTTCGGGTTGTGGAAGAGAATATTCTGCCTAGTACCCCGTTCTCATGAGGGGTCAATATATCAGGTGGGCGGAGCCGAGCTATGGCGCATCGCCGGGACCGGATACCTATCCGGAACCCGAAAGAAGGCGTCCGAAGACTGGCCTTCGGAATGTTTTTACATGGAGGACGTCCCGCTGCCGAATCCTGTTCGGATCGGCCTTCCGGAGTTCAGCAATGCTCCTCTGAAGAAGCGCCTAAGCTGGCGCCTTCGGAACCCCCGGAGAGAAGATGACCGGGATGTCCGTTATTTGATGAGCCGAATAAGGTTAGTGGCTCATGCTTGATTGACCATGACAAGAGTCATGGCAATCTGCATTATGAGGAGTGCATGGCCCAATACAGGGGCCATCCCATGTGGGACTTCAACGGGAGGACGATGCCACCCGCCATGGCCAGAGAGGGCGAGGATCGGTCACCGAATTGGTGAAGATCTTTTACGCTATGTATAAAGGGAGGAGGAGGATTTCCTCCGTGTCAATCCACTGAAGGAGTTTTCTTCGAATAATCCTCGAAGCTGGGTAAGCAAACATCTTTGTGACCTATCCGATCCATGTTCCCATGGTAAAATATCTCATTTCATGGTTTCTGCGCAGGAACTGCACCGGACTGTGGAGAAGATACACAGCCCGCCCCCACAACCCGAGGATCCGGAATGGTCCCTCGATCCGACCTCCGAAGAGGACCCGGATATAAAGGTGGAGTTGATTGACGGGGTATTCCACCAACTTAGCATCGACAATGCGTTGGTTGCCATTACGGCTGATTATCCCGGAATACTTCCAGCCTCACAGGTAAATGAGACCGAGATCCTAAAACACTGATAACGACCCATCCATGATTATTTTTGATCACCGTATACCAATGGTGCTTTGCAGGGGGTACCTTCGAGGCAGGAAGCCGAGCCCGCGGCGACTGGCCATCAAAGGGCAGTGCGGCCCTGCAGGCTAAAAAGAAGTGCGGTCCGGATCGAAACTCCGCCGCAACGGTATGGCATGTTACCATACTCCCAGGATTGATTCCTGGATGGCGTACTAACGCTGATGCTCTTTTCAGGAAGAAGAGCGCTCGCCGGACTGAGTCCGGAGAGGTTGCCGATTGAACCTTCACCGGACAAGCTTCAAAGCCGGGTCCGTAGGCTGAGGCTAGCACGAGACGTGCGTCGGATGCTCCTCTGACAGAGGATGCCGACAGGTTGTCCGCCACCAACTCCGAGGTGGAGAGCGCCTTGAATCATAGGCGCCGCCGGACAGTTTTTCGTGACGCATGTTTCTCCCAAGAGGCCTTGAATGCCTTCAATTTGGGAGATGCGCACCTCCGTGCCGCTCAAGATGGTCTAGCGAGCCACGGAGCGGTATGTGAAGGACATACGGTAAGGAAATTTGATGATTATATATGCCAAGAGCCCCGAGACTTAAAATAGTTAGAATAACTGATTTAAGGATCATTTTGTTATGCAGGATCTTACAGAAAAGAATACCCAACTGTCCCAGGAGCTGGAAGAGTGTGGGGCCCAACTTGGGGCCGCACTAGCCGCTACGGGGGGAGCCACAAAGACCCCCTCTGGTAATATACGCTTTAGAAGATAAATAATTTATGAAGTGCGGCGGGTGTAAATCGACAAAAACATTGCAGATGGCGCCGGACTAGATCCGGACAAGCAACAGCTCTTACGCCCGATTAAAGGCGGCGAGAGCGTGCTTACGAGGGTGCGGCAGGAGAAGAATAACCTCCAAGACGCCAACACCAAGCTGGGTGAGGAACTAAAGGACGTTCGTGCCCAGTTAGGCGACTCCGTAAAGGAGAATCGGGCGGCCGTCGCGGCATTTTCAGTAAGTGCTTGAGCGAACTTTGAAAGAGTTCGGCGAGGAAGGCGACTAACATAAACATGTATGTAGGTTTGCTCACAGTGTCGCCCCGAGGAGGAGATGCCCAATTCTTCGGGTGATCTTCTTCCCGAATCGGCTACCGCATTTAACGAGTCCGGCAGGTGATGAAAGGCATCGGCCAGGCCTTGTGGCCATCTATCTCCCTGCCCGAAGGCATTGGGGAGCTGGCGGAGCGGCTTCAAGGAGCACGACGGCGCTTCCGGCTATGGAAGATATTGGCCTGCCGTCAAGGCGCCAGGGAAGCCTGGGCCATGGTAAAGACGGTACACGGTTGTCGACCCAAACCACATGGCCGAGGTCGGACCTGTGGGGGCCGGATGGGATGGAGATCCTGTAAGCAGTGTACGGCCAAGTAGAATTGGCCGCCAAGTATTCCCAAAGCAAGATTGTAAATTAGATAGCCTATTAGATGGCATTGAGGAGGAATACAATGAGTCGAGTTGACTATGTAAAAATATGACATGAAAGAATGTCTTCTAGCCGGATTGTAGATCGTTTGTCATAGCGGACCTTTTCGCCGACCTCCGGACCCAATAGTCCGGTGTGTCCTAATACCTTCGTGGTTATATAAGAACCGTGGTATGCATGGAGACCAGGCGAGGGGTCATTGTTGCTGTGTCGGACAAGTGCCCAACTAGTTATGTTATATTACATGGGTAGTAAGAAACATCTTCCAGGGAGAATAGTTCCGTTAAGGGTTCCTTTTCGCTGGGATGCATGCCCTAAAGTGCATGTCAAAGCTGCTATAAAAGCAGAAAATCATCCAGGGGCAGATGGGTAAATAGTTAAAAATCATCTTTCAGTTCACCGACAGAATATTCCCTTAAGAACGCTTAGCTTCGGCTTCACCCAGTCCGAGGTACACATCCGCTGACCCGACAAGAATAATCGCAGAGGTGCTCCCTTTACCACCTAGCCGAACAATCGGGAACGAGGGGTAAGCACAGGAGCCAGCAACCCAGCTTGGCCAAAACTTAAGTCATATCGATGCATATAATGGTGAATAAAAGGTACATGCGGAAGTTTAACGCATGTGTTGGGCATGAAAGCTTTGTATAAATAAGCTTACGTTAAAGAAGCCCCGAAGTATAATGAGCGGACAGCGGCGTCAAGTGTCTTGAAAAAAGCGCAAACGAGCCTCTAGATGCTTCAAGAAGAAGGAGGAAGGAGAGAAACAAAAGACAGCAAAAATAAAAAATGTGGGCGGAGGAAGGAGACGAACTTGGAGTCCGGCACTTAGGCGCAGAATCTTCGAAGACGGGCTGCGTTCCATGGGTTCGGCTCGAGTCGGTTATCCGATGCGTTTCGTAGACGGTATGCTCCGCTGGTCAGGGCCTGGTCGATGATGAAGGGACCTTCCCATTTGGGCTTGAGTTTGTCCTTTTTCTTGTCCGGCAGGCGTAGAACTAGTTCGCCAACGTTATAAGCTTTGGCCTGCATTTCCCTACTTTGATATCTTCGAGCCTGCTATTGATAGAATGCGGAACGAGCTTTTGCCACGTCGCACTCCTCCTCCAATGCGTCCAAACTGTCCTGCCGATCAAGCTCGGCTTCTCTTTATTCATACATGCGCACGCGAGGTGAGTCATGTATTATGTCGCAGGGCAAGACTGCCTCTGCGGCGTACACCATGAAGAATGGTGTGTATCCGGTAGTACGATTTGGCGTGGTCCGCAGCCCCCAGAGTACGGAGTCAAGCTCCTCAACCCAGTGCGTGTTAGATTCCTTGAGGGACCGCACTAGTCTGGGTTTAATTCCGCTCATGATTAGACCATTTGCCCGTTCGACTTGGCCGTTGGTTTGAGGGTGATAGACTGAGGCGTAATCGAGCTTGATGCCCATGTTTTTGCACCATGATTTGACCTCATCGACCGTGAAATTGGTGCCATTATCAGTAATGATACTGTGGGGGACACCGTAACGGTGAACTACCGTGACATGAAGTCTATCACTGGTCCGGATTCGGCCGTTTTAACAGGCTTGGCCTCTATCCATTTGGTGAATTTATCCACCATGACCAATAGGTATTCTTGCTTGTGGGTACCTCCCTTGAGGGGTCCAACCATGTCAAGCCCCTGCATCATGAACGGCCAGGTGATGGGTATAGTTTTAAGGGCGGTGGGTGGCATGTGGCTTTGGTTAGCAAAAAGCTGGCAACCAACGCATCGTTGGACTAAGTCCTGCGCATCTGCCTAGGCCGTCGGCCAATAAAATCCTGTACGAAAGGCCTTGCCTACAAGGGCCCGGGCTGCGGCCACCCTGTCCGGCATGAATTTCATCCAGGAGGTTTCGCCCTTCCTCTTTGGAGATACACCTTTGAAGGACTCCGGTAGTGCTTTTCTTATAAAGCTCTCCCTCATGGACTTTGTAGGCTTTAGATCGCCGTACTATGCAGCGAGCCTCATTTTGGTCTTCGGGAGTTCCTGCCTAGTTAGGTAGGCTAGGAATGGTTCCGATCCACGGGCGATAACCGCCATTATTTCGTGAGCGGAGGGTGTTATCTCGGGGCAGAGCCTCCGGTTGTGTCGAGTGTTGGCGTCGAGCGGTGCGGTTGGGTCCGGATTGTTATTGCCGGACTCCCCTTCCCATAGTACGGATGGCTTGAACAGCCGTTCCAGAAAGATATTGGGTGGGACGGCATCGCATTTTGCACTGATGCGTGCCAATATATCCGCCGCCTGGTTGTTATCCTGGGCTATATGATGAAATTCGAGCCCTTCAAACCGTGCTGACATTTTTAGGACCGCATTACGGTATGCTGCCATTTTTGGATCTTTGGCATCAAAGTCTCCGTTTATTTGAGATATTGCGAGGTTCGAATCCCCGCGCACCTCTAGGCATTGAATGCCCATGGAGACTGCCATCCGGAGGCCGTGCGAAGGGCCTCGTATTCGGCTGCGTTGTTGGAGTCCGTATACATTATCAGACGGTCGTATTGGACTGTGTCCCCGGTTGGGGATGTCAGGACAACGACAGCGCGCTGGCTGGCCAACCTTTTGGAGCCAGCAAAGTGCATGATCCAATTGGAGTATGCGCCGTACTCTTTAGGTAGTTCGGCTTCGGTCCATTCGGCCACGAAGTCGGCCAAAACCTGCGACTTAATAGCTCGTCGTGGCTTATAAGTTATATCGAATGGAAGGAGCTCTATGGCCCATTTAGCGATCCGGCCCATCGCATCGCGGTTGTTTATAATGTCGTTAAGAGATACTTCGGAGGCTACTGTTATCGAACACACTTGAAAGTAGTGTCGCAGCTTCCGGGATGCCATGAACACCGCATGTGCTATCTTTTGATAGTGTGGGTACCGGGACTTGCATGGAGTTAGGACAGTGGACACATAATAAACCGGTTTTTGAACAGGGAACCGGTGTCCGTCCGTTTCTCGTTCGACAACGAGCACCGCGCTGACAACTTGATGTGTTGCGGCGATATATAATAGCATTGGCTCGCCCACGTTGGGCGCGGCCAGGACCGGATTTGTTGCCAAAATGGCCTTTATTTCTTCGAGTCCGGTCGTGGCGGCATCCGTCCACTCAAAGTGTTCGGTGCGGCGGAGCAGGCGGTAAAGGGGTAACGCCTTTTCCCCCAATCAGGAAATAAAGCGGCTTAGAGCCGCTACGCATCCCGTCAATTTTTGTATTTGTTTGAGGTCTTTTGGAATATCCAATTGTGACAGAGCTCGGATCTTCGCTGGGTTTGCTTCAATTCCTCTACCGGACACAATGAAGCCCTGGAGCTTTCCGGCTGGAACGCCGAAGACGCATTTTTCCGGATTGAGCTTGATGCCATATTTTCAAAGATTGTCGAATGTGAGCCTCAAGTCGTCTACTAGAGTTTCGATGTGCTTGGTTTTGATGACCACGTCATCTACATATGCTTCCACTGTTTTGCCGATCTGGTTTGCCAGACATGTCTGGATCATGCGCTGATATGTTGCTTGGCGTTTTTGAGCCCAAAGGGCATTGTGTTTAAGCGAGCGGGCCGTATGGAGTGATGAATGCAGTTGCAGCTTGGTGCGGCTCCGCCATCTTGATTTGGTGGTAGCGATGCAGCGTCGAGGAAGCACAATGAGTCGTGTCCTGCTGTAGCGTCAATGATTTGATCAATTCGAGGGAGGGGGAAGGGATCCTTTGGGCAAGCCTTATTAAGGTCCTTGAAATCGACACATAGGCGCCAGGATTTATCCTTCTTTGGTACCATCACCAGGTTTGCTAGCCAGCCCGGATGTTTTATATCTCTGATGAATCCGGCTTCCAAAAGTTTGGCTAGCTCCTCTCCCATGGCCTGTCTCTTGGGTTCGGAAAAGCTCCGAAGAGCCTGTTTGACTGGCTTGAATCCTTTTAGGATATGTAAGCTGTGCTCGGCCAGCTGATGTGGGATTCCTGGCATGTCTGAAGGCTGCCAGGCAAAGATGTCCCAGTTTTCTTGTAGAAATTCTCGTAGTGCGGCGTCTACATCAGGGTTTAATTGAGCCCCAATGGAGGCCGTCTTTTGCAGGGTCCGTTGGGTGGACCTGGAATTTGACTATTTCATCCGCTGGTTTAAAAGAGGTGGACTTGGATCTTTTATCAAGTATCACGTCGTCCCTGTTCACCGTGGAGCGCATCGCGGTGAGTTCCTTGGCCGCTAGGGCTTCAAATAGTGCCTCGAGGGCTAGTGCGGCTGTCTTGTTTTCGGCACGGAGTGCTATGTTCGGATCACTAGCGAGAGTGATGATTCCGTTAGGTTCGGGCATTTTAAGCTTCATGTACCCATAATGGGGTATAGCTTGAAAATTTGTGAATGCCTCTTGTCCTAATAAAGCATGATATCTGCTGTTGAACGGGGCCACTTGAAATGTGACCTCCTCGGACCTGTAATTGTCCGTGAGCGAACACTACGCTTGACATGATTTTTCCTGTGCAGCATGCTTCCCGGTGAGGATTATTCCTCTAAAGGTTGTGCTGCTTTGCTCAATGCGGTTCCAGTCTATTTCCATTTTTCGGAGGGTTTCCTCATAGATGAGGTTTAGTCCGCTGCCGCCATCCATGAGTACCTTAGTAAGGCGAAAGCCGTCCACTCTCGGGCTGAGGACCAATGCGGCTGGTTCCCGGGCAGTTCGGAATTTAGGTTTGTCACTGGCATTAAAGGTAATAGCCGTGTCACTCCATGGATTTATTGTTGCTACTTGGTAGACTTCGGCAAGGTTGCGGAGTGTTCGGTTTCGCATGTTATTTGATGCGAAAGTCTCGAAGACTGTTAACACCGTACTGGTGTTGCTTGGCTGGGATTCTGAAGCTAGAAGCTCTTCGCCACTTTTGGCCACCTGCCGTAGTATCCAACATGCTCGAAGGCTATGAGTTGGAGTGGCGCCCTCTGTGCTATGAATTTTGCACGGTCCGTTTAGCCAACCCTCCAGTACGGTTCCGTACCCTTGGGTTTTGGTTTTTTGGTATTCAACCCAGGTGCTTGATAATGATGCACCCTTTTGTTCCGGACTAGGGATGTATTGGGGCGGATTATCCCAAAATTTACTTTCGGTTTTCCAGGCGCTCTCCATTGCACAGTACTTTTGTACTATGGTCGCCAAGTCAGCAAAGCGTGTAATTTCGCGACGACTTATGGCGTTTAGGATTCCCTTGTCCGTGCCATTATTGCAAAAAATTGGGATTGCATCCTCCTCTCGGCAGTCCTTTATCCTGTTCATAACCAGGAGGAATCTGGCCCAGTAATGATGTACTGTTTCGGCGGGCTCTTTCCGAATTCGAGAGAGCTCGCTAATGTTTGGGTGGGCGGGTGGCACTAAATCCGGAACCCCGTCCAATTTAGGACTCAAGGGCCGAGAAGTTTCCGAACTCGGAAGTTTGGATTGTTGAGTGCTATCCAACGAGTCCGACCCACCGCCTGACTTTAAGTTCAGGGCTTGATCGACATCCGTCCCTCCGCAGGAATCCGGCATGGAGGGATCGGGAATCCGGACGTAGCTAGTCCTTAAGATAGAAGAAGAATCGCCGCATTGCTCCTCTATCACAACAACATGATGGGTAGCACGGGAGAGTTGATCTCTCTCGAGATCGGTTTTAGGCCCGATCCGGTCGTAATCTGTGTGGCGACTCCTGTGGCGGCGATGTGATCCAAGAGCTCGTTTATGGAGGAGAGCTCGATCGGATCTAACTGTTCGGCAAGTTCGAACTAACATGGAGATTGGTTTTGATGACTCGACAGGTCATCGTCGGTAGCAGCGGCGAACTAGCGGTCATGAGAAAACCGCCTGGCGGAGAGTCTCGACGATGGCCAAGGCTTCTTTGGCGATGGTATCGTCTTTAAAGACGAGATGAGGCATCCTACCTGATGGCGACGGCACAGAGGAACTCTCAATGAAAGCACCAATGTCGGTGTCAAAACCGGCAGATCTCGGGTAGGGGGTCCCGAACTGTGCGTCTAGGCGGATGGTAACAGGAGACAAGGGACACGATGTTTTTACCCAGGTTCGGGCCCTCTCGATGGAGGTAATACCCTACTCCTGCTTGATTAATATTGATGATATGGGTAATACAAGAGTAGATCTACCACGAGATCAAGGAGGCTAAACCCTAGAAGCTAGCCTATGGTATGATTGTTGTTCGTCGTACGGACTAAAACCCTCCGGTTTATATAGACACCGGATAGGTAGGGTTACACAGAGTCGGTTACAATGGTAGGAGATCTACATATCCGTATCGCCAAGCTTGCCTTCCACGCCAAGGAAAGTCCCATCCGGACACGGGACGAAGTCTTCAATCTTGTATCTTCATAGTCTTGGAGTCCGGCCGTGACGATAGTCCGGCTATACGGACACCCCCTAGTCCGGGACTCCCTCACCCCCCAAAGCCCTCCGTGTCCGACCTTCGAAAAAGGCCATCGGACGAGTCCGGCACCGTCCGGTGCACGGTCGGAGGAGCTGAAGGATCTGCTCGAGCGAGCGTCTATCTCAGAAGATCACTGTGCATTGATGGGTACGGTGATTGAAAGGATTTCATCCGCGGAGAGCGGGTTGTACGAGGCCGTCAGGAGTTTACTGACAGGCTTTGAGGTACGCGAAATGATGTACCTTTTGACAGTTCCGCATATATAAGATGCGCCCTGTATAGATAGTAGCCCCTGAGACTCTGTGCGTTGTCAAAAATGACGGCGCGCCGAGGATCATAATCCCAGGTATGATATGTCGCCTTTCCTATGTAGGTGGCGAAGTGTCCAGTGGCTAGCCGAACTGATGAATTTGCCGAGCTAAAGCGGCAACTTGACGTGGCAGATGCCGACATCGCGCTTGTCAACAAGCGGCTTGACGAGTCACAAGGTATGTAATTTCTCCGCAGACACCTCGTAAGAGGAGCTTGATGCCCCTATCTTACAACATGTATGCTTGACGCAGATGGTGCCGCTGCCATGGAGAACCTTCGGGCGAAAATCGCCCAAGCCAAGGAGCAATCCAGGAAAAGTGATGTGGCTGCCTTAAAGGCGGCTGAAGAGCTGAAAGCCGAACAGGCTGCTCACTGCCGAAACAAGAAGGAAACGGCCGAGATGGCTGTGAGGTTGAAGAATGCTGCCGAACGCTGCAAGCTTCTTGAAAAAGAAGATCGGGAGGAACAGAGGGACCTGGAGAAGGCCACTACCGAGGCCAAGGATGCTCGCTCTGCAATGAGAGCTATGAAGGAGGAGCTACGTCAGGCCGGAGATATCGCGGCTGGAAAGCCCTTTATGCTGCGGATGAAGTTCGGGGATCCTAAATATGCTCAGTTGGACCGGTTGTGGAGTGCGGTGGATACTTATCTGGACTTGGCGGCTAGTGCCGGGGACGCGGCCGAACACTTTCGAGATCAAAAGGATCACGAAGTGGAAAAGCTTTTTGGTCGCAGTTCCACAATCCAGAGCGCCCACTTCCATTAACCGATCATTTGGCTGCATGGGAGGAGATGAATAGGTTATTAGGACTCGCCATGAAGTATGTCGTGGGTCATCTGTGGCCGGAAAGGCCCGAGCCGAAGAGTTATTTTAGCTTGGTGCAGCAGTTCCTTGGTGCGGTGCCGCATATCAATGCAATGAAGAGGTCAGCGTGCATAGAGGGTACGCGGATGGCTCTTGCCCGTGTCAATACATACTGGGCGGAGATGAAGGCCACCGCTGTTGCATCCCAAGATTCGGACGGGAGCCGAGTACCTGCCGAGCACTATTTTCAAGAAGTTCTGCAGGGCGCTCGTTTAATAGAAACACAGTGCTCGAAGGATATTATGTTCGAATAACATGTATTATTGTAAAACAATGTTTCGAGGGAATATAAAAGCTTTTTATACTTGTGCCTTCAAGAATTAAAATATCTCCTGTGCGGCCGTTAATGTATATGTGTATATAACCTGAAAGATGGCAGTCTTTGGCTTCAGCTCCCATACATATAATGCGGGGGTGTTCGCAGAAGGAGCATTTTCACACTTGATCCAATGTCTTGGTCCTATTAAGGAGGTGATAGCGCAGCGAACTAGGCAACCGGACTATAATGCTTTATCACTTTCACTTAGCCATAGGATTTTGATAATGGGGCTACTATATAGCCCCTAGGGGCACCGCGCTCACCCGAATTCGGGGCGCGTGTGTGCCTGGCCGTGAAACGGCCCTTCGTTAATGCGGAGGAATCCTAAAGTATCCGACGGGTCATCGAGTGGTTGACCAGTCTCACGCTATATCATGACAGTCAGTTTTCGGCTTTCTCTACTGAGGTGCTCGCCTGGCCGAACCATGGCACAATCACAGTAGTTCTCCTGGTGCCGCCTTAGCCGATAGAGCGGAACGTAAGCCAGCAAAACACAGGAGCCGGGCAAACCCAACATTTGACCAAAGACATGATTCGGAGCTGATGCATATAAGGCCAAACTCGCGACGTCGAACACTCCCTAAGGTATTCGGTCTTTATTAAAACGGGCTGAACAACGCCCTTGGTAATAAGCCCCTGGTGTCCAGGTACGTGCAAAATTCTGACGTGGCCACATGCCAAGACGCCAGCCTCCTCCTCGGTTATAGAAAGAAACCGGGGGATGTGTATCAACAAGAGACTGTAAAAAAGGTTTACGCAGGGTCTTAATCTGAAAAGAATCCTTGGAACGGGTCCCTACTACACGTCTGCGCCTGTGTCTCCGTTGTGCCGTATCCTGGATGGGTGTAGCACGGTGTTCATCTGTAAAAGAGAGGAACTTAGTTGAAAAAGATCGTGCTAAAATGTATGTTATATTAAATAAACAAAGTATAATTCCACAAAAAAATGGGTAAAATTGAGCTTTATTGTCTCTTGTTGTACATGCTGGAGCCCTTATGCGGGGTATGCGGCTAGTAAGCCCTTGTATGTTTACACCGGACTCGTCTAGCCATGTCCGGGTCCGAACGACCTGTTTAGGTGCTTTGATTGGTGAAGCCGGTTTAGTGTGTGGCTGTCAAGGCAGCCGACAGATCTTCCGCGCTCGAGGAACACTCGATATTTCCCTTTAATGAGATGATGCCTCGCGGACCGGGCATTTTATGCATAAGAGATGCATAATGTGGTATTGCGTTAAAGCGGGCGAAAGCTTCGTGTCCCAGTAGTGCTTGATAGCTACTTGTAAATGGGGCGATGTGGAAGGTGAGCTTTTCGCGGCGAAAGTTGTCGGGGGAGCCGAACATAACTTCTAGCAGGAGAGAACCCGTACAATGGGCATCTGGGCCTGGCGTTACCCCTTGAAAGGAAGTGTTGCTATGGCGAATTTTTTTTGGGTTTATCCCCATTTTGCGGATTGTGTCCTGATATAACAGGTTTAGACCACTGCCGCCGTCCATTAGGACTTGTGTAAAGTGGAGTTCGTTAATTATTGGATCTAATATCAAGGCAGTCCAGCCTGCGTTCCGGATACTTCTAGGGTAGTCCTGATGGTCGAAGGTGATTGGTTTTAACAACCAGAGGCGGGACTCCTCTGGGATAGGACGTATGGCGCGTATCTCTATAGGCGCCACTCTGTTTTTCCCTTTTTCACGTGAAGTGAGTTTACTGTTTTGACTTCTTGTGGGAAATTCTTTTGTTTTCCGGTGCTCTGCTTGTGGGGTTCGTCATCGTCCTCGCTTGGTGTGTCGAGCCCCTTGTGTTCGGCGTTGATTTTGCCGGATTGCTTGAAGACCCAACAATCTCTGTGGGTATGGTTTGCAGGCTTCCCGGGAGTACTGTGGATTTGGCATATCTTATCCAAGATTTTGTTTAGGTTAGATAGCTCGTCCCTGTTATCCTTGAGGGGCAGCTTTTTCCGATTCTGCCGAGAGATTTTGAATCGGCTTTGAATGCCGTGCTCTTCGGGCTGTTTCCCTTGGTCCGGCGCTGGTCCTTGCTGCGTCGTGGTTTCCCGTTTCCATCCCTAACTTCGGATGTACTTGGGTCGCTGGTACTGCATCTTGCCAACCAGCTATCCTCTCCGCGCAAAAAGCGGGTCCCGAGGCTTGTTAATGCGGCCATTGTTCTTGGCTTTTCTTGGCCGAGGTGTCGGGCGAGCCAGTCGTCTCGATCACTGTGTTTGAAAGCTGGTTAGGCTTCAGCGTCCGGACTGTCGACTATCTGGTTCTTTTTAGTAAGAAATCTGTTCGTGAGTTTCCGGGCTGACTCTCCGGGTTGTTCGGTTATATGACTTAAATAAATGCGCATCTGGAGGTGGGACATAGGTCCCTTCAAAATTTGCCGAAAGGCATCCTTGAGCTCTTCCCAACTTCCAATGGTGTTTTCGGGAGGCTTTTAAGCCAATGCTGGGCTGGCCCTTTGAGCTTGAGGGTAAGTATTTTTATGGCGTGGAGGTCATCTCCTCTAGCCATGTGTATGTGGAGGATATAATCCTCAATCCAGACTCGTGGTCTGCATTGTACCGTCGTATGCCTCTATGTTTACGGGCTTGAATCCCGCTGGAAATTCATGGTCCAGCACCTCATCGGTGAAACATAGGGGGTGTGCGGCACCCCTATATTTGGGTGTGCCATGATGTTCGGATACTTGTTGCATTGGGTTGCTTACTAGAGCTTGCTTTCTTGGCCCGTAGATACATCTGGCTGGGCCATCTTTTTGATGCGAATCCTTGTGCGGATCGCGTGCCGGCTTGTGTGCGGCGCCGTTTGCCGCACTATGTTGGCCATGGGGTCGTTTATCCGACCGGGTGGCTTCCTTATTTTTTGATTGCGGAGGCTCTAAGGCCTCTTCATCAAATTCGGCAGTAATTTTCGCCCAGATAGCTCTTTGTGTGGCGGTATCGCCGTATTTGTCTCATGTGTTGAGTACTTTGCTCCATCTAATTCTGAGTGCATCTTCCGCTGTTTTGAGCTTCCGTTGCTTTTTCAGGCTACAGCAGCGGTGGCGGCGAGCCTTTTTGGAGGTTCTTCTGCTCTAGCAACTTGTCCGGCATGAGGTCGTCCGGACTATTATCTTCGCCGGGGATGGGTTGTTTATCCAAGTTGCCCTGTTTAGACGGTTGCTCGATGGCATGTTCGTCGTCCGCAGGTTCGCCCTGCTCTATGGCTGGGTCTGTATGGCTGCTGTCTTTGTCGAGGTGGGTTTTGGAGCGGCGCTTACACCGCTGCTTTGACTGCTTTTTGAGGGAACAATCCCTCGTTGCGTCCCTTTGTTCCTCATCGTCGTTTCTTTTAGGTGTGTCCACCATGTATACATCATGAGATGAGGTGGTTGTCCAGTGCCCTATAGGCGCTGGTTCCTGTTCATCTCCTACATCGTCGTCCATACCGTCGATGTCTTCGGAGTCGAAGTCGAGTGTGTCGGTTAAATCATCGACAGTGGCTACGAAGTGGGTGGTGGGTGGGCTTTGAATTTCTTCGTCGTCCGCATCCCAACCTTGCTGACCATAGTCCGGCCAGGGCTCTCCTGATAAAGAGAGACTTTAATGAATTCAGAATGTCGCCGAAGGGCGAGTCTTTGAAAGATGTCATGGCGGTGAACTCCATGATCGGCGCCCAATCGGATTCGATTGGCAGGGGCGCGGAAGGTTCGGAGTCCGGAGAGGAGTCCGGCACTTTGGAGTTACGGGCTTCGCAAAGGACAAGGCTGGTGGTCGGCTCGATCGCCATAGAGATTGCAGCCCCCGAGGCGGTGTCCAGCCACCCGTCCTCGACATGATCGGCTCGAGCTAAGGGTCGAGGCGGACGCAGGTGCGACCTCCGTGGCCTTTGTTGGCGGCAGAGCTAGGTCATGCCCATCGTAACAATGTGGCGGCGCTTTCGTGGCTCGAACCCGTCGAAGATCAAGTCTCCGTGGGCGTCGGCCATGTAGTTCAAACTTCCAAATCTGACTCGATGGCCACGCAGGCGTAGCTTTCGATCTGCTCCAGATGGCCAAGCGAATTGGCCCGCAGTGCAAAGCCGCCGAATACGAAGATCTGTCTGGGGAGAAAAGAATCACCCTGGACCACATCGTTGTTGATGATCGGAGGAGCCATCGGGCCTAAAGATGACGACACAGAGGAACTCTCAATGAAAGCACCAATGTCGGTGTCAAAACCGGCGGATCTCGGCTAGGGGGTCCCGAACTGTGCGTCTAGGCGGATGGTAACAGGAGACAAGGGACACGATGTTTTACCCAGGTTCGGGCCCTCTCGATGGAGGTAAAACCCTACTCCTGCTTGATTAATATTGATGATATGGGTAGTACAAGAGTAGATCTACCATGAGATCAGAGAGGCTAAACCCTAGAAGCTAGCCTATGGTATGATTGTTGTTCGTCCTATGGACTAAAACCCTCCGGTTTATATAGACAACGGAGAGGGCTAGGGTTACACAGAGTCGGTTACAATGGGAGGAGATCTACATATCCATATCGCCAAGCTTGCCTTCCACGCCAAGGAAAGTCCCATCCGGACACGGGACGAAGTCTTCAATCTTATATCTTCATATTCCAGGAGTCCGGCCAAAGGTTATAGTCTGGCCAGCCGGACACCCCCTAATCCAGGGCTCCCTCACACATCAACTCACAATGCCGATCGTCACCGAACGTTAAGCGTGCGGACCCTACGGGTTTGAGAACTATGTAGATATGACCGAGACACATCTCCGGTAATTAACCAATACCAGAACCTGGATGCTCATATTGGCTCCTACATATTCTACGAAGATCTTTATCGGTCAAACCGCATAACAACATACGTTGTTCCCTTTGTCATCGTTATGTTACTTGCCCGAGATTTGATCGTCGGTATCTCAATTCCTAGTTTAATCTTGTTACCGGCAAGTCTCTTTACTCGTTCCGTAATGCATCATCCCGTAACTAACTCATTAGTCACATTGCTTGCAAGTCTTATAGTGATGTGCATTACCGAGAGGGCCCAGAGATACCTCTCCGACAATCGGAGTGAAAAAACCTAATCTTGATCTATGCCAACTCAACAAACACCATCGGAGACACCTGTAGAGCACCTTTATAATCACCCAGTTATGTTGTGACGTTTGGTAGCACACAAAGTGTTCCTCCGGTATTCGGGAGTTGCATAATCTCATAGTCATAGGAACATGTATAAGTGATACGTCTCCATCGTATCAATAATTGTTTATTGTTCCATGCCAATATTCTACAACTTTTACATACTTTTGGCAACTTTTTATACTATTTTTGGTACTAACATATTGATCCAGTGCCCAGAGCCAGTTCATGTTTGTTGCAGGTCTTTTGTTTCACAGAAAATTCATATCAAACGGAGTCCAAACGGGATAAAAACTGACGGAGATTTTTTTTGGAATATATGTGATTTTTGGGAATAAGAATCAACGCGAGACGATGCCCAAAGGGGCCACGAGGCAGGGGGCGCGCCCCTAACCCTCGTGGCCACCCCGTAAGGCGATTTGTGCCCTTCTTTCGCCGCAAGAAAGCCAATATCCGGATAAAAATTGTGTCCAAATTTCAACCCAATCGGAGTTACGGATATCCGGGAATATAAGAAACGGTGAAAGACCAGAATCTAGGAGCGCAGAAACAGAGAGACAGATCCAATCTCGGAGGGGCTCTCACCCCTCCCATGCCATGGAGATCAAGGACCAGAGGGAGAACCCTTCTCCCACCTAGAGAGAAGGCCAAAGAAGAAGGAGAAGGACGGGGGATCTCTCCCCCTCTCTTCCGGTGGTGCTGGAACGCCGTCGGGGCCATCATCGTCACCGCAATCTACACCAACACCTTCGTCATCTTCACCAACATCTTCATCACTTTCCCCCATCTATCTACAGCGGTCCACTCTCCCGCAACCCGTTGTACCCTCTACTTGAACATGGTGCTTTATGATTCATATTATTATCCAATGATGTGTTTCCATCCTATGATGTCTGAGTAGATTTTCGTTGTCCTATCGATAATTGGTGAATTGCTATGATTGGTTTAATTTGCTTGAGGTTATGTTTCTGTCCTTTGGTGCCCATCATATGAGTAGCGTGGATCACACCATAGGGTTAGTTGTATGTTGATAGGACTATGTATTGGAGGGCAAGAGTGATGTAAGCTTCAACCTAGCATAGAAATTGATGCATACATGATTGAAGGGGACCAATATATCTTAATGCTATGGTTCGGTTTTACCTTAATGAACGTTAGTAGTTGCGGATGCTTGCTAATAGTTCCAATCATAAGTGCATAGAATTCCAAGTCGGGGATGACATGCTAGCAGTGGCCTCTCCCACATAAAACTTGCTATCGGTCTAGTAAAGTAGTCAATTGCTTAGGGACAATTTTGCAACTCCTACCACCACTTTTCCACACTCGCTATACTAACTTTATTGTATCTTTATCTAAACAGCCCCTAGTTTTTACTTACGTACTCTTTATATTCTTGCAAACTTATCCAACAACACCTACAAAGTACTTCTAGTTTCATACTTGTTCTAGGTAAAGCGAACGTTAAGCGTGCATAGAGTTGTATCGGTGGTCGATAGAACTTGAGGGAATATTTGTTCTACCTTTAGATCCTCATTGGGTTCGACACTCTTACTTATCGAAAGAAGCTACAATTGATCCCCTATACTTGTGGGTTGTCAAGAC
Organism: Aegilops bicornis; assembly: GCA_021605145.1. Classification (NCBI taxonomy): domain Eukaryota; kingdom Viridiplantae; phylum Streptophyta; class Magnoliopsida; order Poales; family Poaceae; genus Aegilops; species Aegilops bicornis. The sequence goes on from CM038670.1 coordinate 783,702,649, forward strand.
CTTTTTCTGGCGCCGTTGCCGGGGAGCAATAGCGTGGGGGTGAATATTCCCGTGTGTGCTTTTTTGCTTTATCACTAAGTAGTTTTTATTTTCTGTCGAAGTTGTTCTCTATCTTTAGTTATGGATATGGAACACGAAATACCAAAAAATTAGTGGTACTTGCTACTCATGGAGATGGGGAACCTCCTAAAACCCTCGATGCACTACTTTAATAATCCTGAGAAAACCCCATTCAATTATGTAATGGGAGACACGTTGGATTTGAAGAGGTCAAGACTTTATTTAGTGATGAATCCACTATTTCGGCAGAGGTTCCAATTTATTATGAGAACAAAGTTGCTATCTATGATGATTATTGTGATGACATGTACGCTATAAAGAATAAAGATATCCATGAAACTTGTCATCATGATTTTAATTTTCAATTGGATTATGTATCTCATGATGGTTATATTGTTGAATTCATTCATGATGCCACTGAAAATTATTATGAGAGAGGAACATATGCTTTTACATATCTCAATAATATCAAGTTTCCTCTCTATGTGTTGAAAGTTTTGAAGTCATGCTTGTTTTGCCTTCCTATGCTAGTTGATTCTTGTTCCCATAAGTTGTTTTCTCAAAAAATCCCTATGCATAGGAAGTGGGTTAGAATTAAGTGTGCTTGCCATATATGTTTCATGACGCTCTCTTTGTGTTTCAATTCTTTACTTTTATGCGAGCATCATTGAAATCATCATGCCTAGCTAAAAAGGCATTAAAGAAAAGTGCTTGTTGGGAGACAACCCAATATTTACCCCTACTATTGTTGCATGTTTACATGATTAAGCTACTATAGTAATCATAGTTTATAGCTTTTGTTTCAATAAAGTGCCAAGTAAAGCCTTTGTGATAGTGTGGATGATAGTTGATTCAATTCTGTCCAAAAACAGAAACTTTTGCGCCCAGTCACAGAATTGCTAAAAATCACTGGAGCGTCAAAATTTCTGGTTTTTTTACATTACATTGATATACAAATTGCCCAGGTTGTCCTAATATTTAAGAATTTTTGGAGTTACAAAAGTATGAATAGTTTCCAGATTACTACACACTGTTCTGTTTTTGATAGATTCTGTTTTCTATGTGTTGTTTGCTTAGTATCGGAGGGTATGAACCATGGAGGAGTTGGAATAAAGTAGATATAACACCAATATAAATTCATAATGAGTTCACAACAGTACCTAAGTGGTGATTTGCTTTATTATACTAACGGAGCTTACGAGTTTTCTGTTGAGTTTTGTGTTGTGAAGTTTTCAAGTTTTGGGTGAAGTTTCGATGGACTGTGGAATAAGGAGTGGCAAGAGCCTAAGCTTGGGGATTCCCAAGGCACCCCACGGTAATACTCAAGGACAACCAAGCATCTAAGCTTGGGGATGCCTCGGATGGCATCCTCTCTTTCGTCTTCGTTCATCGGTAACTTTACTTGAGGCTATATTTTTATTCATCACATGATATGTGTTTTGCTTGGAGCGTCATTTTATTTTATTTTGTTTTGCTTTCTGTTTGAATAATATCCCAAGATCTGAAATAAATGTTAGAGAGTCTTCACATAGTTACATAATTATTCGACTACTTATTGATCTTCACTTATATCTTTTGAAGTAGTTTGTCATTTGCTCTAGTGCTTCATTTATATCTGTTTAGAGCATGGCAGTAGTTTTATTTTTAAGAAATTGTTGAACTCTCATGCTTCACTTATATCATTTTGAAAGTCTCTAAACAGCATGGTAATTTGCATAGGTTATGAATTTGGTCCTAATATGATGGGCATCCAAGAGGGATATAATAAAAACTTTCATATAAAGTGCATTGAATACTATGAGAAGTTTGATTCCTTATGATTGTTTTGAGATATGAGGATGGTGATATTAGATTCATGCTAGTGAGTAATTTTGGATTGTAGAAATACTTGTGTCAAAGTTTGTGATTCCCGTAGCATGCACGTATGTTGGGGAACGTAGCAATAATTCAAAATTTTCTACGCATCACCAAGATCAATCTATGGAGATTCTAGCAACAAGAGAGGGAGAGGATGAGTGTATCTTCATACCCTTGAAGATCGCGATGCGGAAACGTTACAAGAACGCGGTTGGTGGAGTCGTACACGCATCGATTCAGATCGCGGTCGTTTTCGATCTAAGCGCCGAACGGACGGCGCCTCCGCGTTCAACACACGTACAGCCTAGGGACGTCTCCTCCTTCTTGATCCAGCAAGGGGAGAGGAGAAGTTGAGGGAAAACTCTAGCAGCACGACGGCGTGGTTAAGCACTACGGAGGAGGAGGAAGTGTTGGAGGAGGGAGGGGCTGCGCCAGGGGCAAGGGTGCGGCTTCCCTCTCTCTCCCTCACTATATATAGGGGTAAGGGGGTGGAGGAGGTGCCCTAGGGTTCCCTAGGGGAGGGGTGGCGGCCACAGGGGAAACCCTAGATGGGTTTGGGCGCCCCCACCCCTAGGAAACTTGCCCCCCAAGCCGGGAGGGGTGGCTGCCCTAGGGGAGGCGCCCCCACCTCTCCACGTTACGTGAGATGGGGTGGGAGGGGCGCACAGACCCTTAGTGGGCTGATGTGCCCCCTCCCCTAGGCCCATAAGGCCCCCAACGATTGCCGGGGCCTCCGAAACACCTTTCGGTCACGCTGGTCGTCACCCGGTACTCCCAGAACAATTCCGGTCTCCAATACCCTTCGTCCAATATATCGATCTTCACCTCCGGATCATTCGGGAGCTCCTCGTCACGTCCGGGATCTCATCCGGGACTCCGAACAACCTTCGGTAACCACATACTATTTCCCATAACAACTCTAGCGTCACCGAACCTTAAGTGTGTAGACCCTACGGGTTCGGGAACCAAGCAGACATGACCGAGACGTTCTCCGGCCAATAACCAACAACGGGATCTGGATACCCATGTTGGCTCCCACATGTTCCACGATGATCTCATCGGATGAACCACGATGTCGGGGATTCAATCAATCCCGTATACAATTCCCTTTGTCTATCGGTATGTTACTTGCCCGAGATTCGATCGCCGGTATCCCAATACCTCGTTCAATCTCGTTACCGGAAAGTCACTTTACTCGTTCCATAATCCATGATCCCGTGACTAACTACTTAGTCACATTGAGCTCATTATGATGATGCATTACCGAGTGGGCCCAGAGATACCTCTCTGTCATATGGAGTGACAAATCCCAGTCTCGATTCGTGCCAACCCAACAGACACTTTCGGAGATACCTGTAGTGCACCTTTATAGCCACCCAGTTACGTTGTGACGTTTGGTACACCCAAAGCATTCCTACGATATCTAGGAGTTGCACAATCTCATGGTCTAAGGAAATGATACTTGGCATTAGAAAAGCTTTAGCAAATGAACTACACGATCTTGTGCTATGCTTAGGATTGGGTCTTGTCCATCACATCATTCTCCTAATGATGTGATCCCGCTATCAATGACATCTAATGTCCATGGTCAGGAAACCATGACCATCTATTGATCAACGAGCTAGTCAACTAGAGGCTCACTAGGGACAAGTTGTGGTCTATGTATTCACACATGTATTGCGGTTTCCAGTTAATACAATTATAGCATGAACAATAGACAATTATCATGAACAAGGAAATACAATAATAACCATTTTATTATTGCCTCTAGGGCATATTTCCAACAGTCTCCCACTTGCACTAGAGTCAATAATCTAGTTCACATCACTATGCGATTGTAATGAATCCAACACCCATGGGGTTTGATCATATCTTGCTTGTGAGAGAGGTTATTAGTCAACGGGTCTTAATCTTTGAGATCTGTGTGTGCTTTACAAATCTCTGTATCATCTCCTAGATGCAGCTACCACGCGCTATTTGGAACTATTCCAAATAACAGCTCTACTATACGAACCCGGTCTACTACTCAGAGTCATCTAGATTAGTGTCAAAGTTTGCATCGGCGTAACCCTTTACGACGAACTCTTTTACCACCTCCATATTCGAGAAAATTCCTTAGTCCACTAGTTACTAAGGATAACCTTGACCGCTATCCTGTGATCCATTCCTGGATCACTCTTGTACCCCTTGACTGACTCATGGCAAGGCACACCTCAGGTGCGGTACACATCATAGCATACTGTAGAGCCTAGGTCTAAAGCATAGGGGACGACCTTCATCCTTTCTCTCTCTTCTGCCGTGGTCAGGTCTTGAGTCTTACTCAATACTCACACCTTATAACACAGCCAAGAACTCCTTCTTTGCAGCTCTATTTTGAACTCCTTCAAAATCTTGTCACCGTATGTATTCATTTGAAAGTACTATTAAGCGTTTTTGATCTATCCTTATAGATCTTGATGCTCAATGGTCAAGTAGCTTAATCCAGGTTTTCCATTGAAAAACACCTTTCAAATAACCCTATATGCTTTCCAGAAATTCTACAACATTTCTGATCAACAATATGTCAACAACATATACTCATCAGAAATTCTATAGTGCTCCCACTCACTTCTTTGGAAATACAAGTTTCTCATAAACTTTGTATAAACCCAAAATCTTTGATCATCTCATCAAAGCGTATATTCCATCTCCGAGATGCTTACTCCGATCCTTAGAAGGATTGCTGGAGCTTTGCACACTTGTTAGCATCTTCGAGGATTGACAAAACCTTCTGGTTGTATCACATACAACCTTTCCTCAAGAAAATCGTCGAGGAAAAAATGTTTTGACATCCTATCTGCAAGATTTCATAAATAATGCAGTAGCTGCTAATATAATTCCAACAGACTCTTAGCATCGCTATGAGTGAGAAAGTCTCATCGTAGTCAACTCCTTGAACTTGTCGGAAAACATCTTAGCGACAAGTCGAGCTTTCTTAATGGTGACACTTACCATCATTGTCCATCTTCCTTTTTAAAAAATCCATCTGTACTCAACAACCTTACGACCATCGAGTGGTTCTTCCAAAGTCTATACTTTGTTTTCATACATGGATCCTCTCTCGGATTTTATGGCCTCGAGCCATTCGTCGGAATCCGGGCCCATCATCGCTTCTACATAGCTCGTAGGTTCATTGTTGTCCAACAACATGACCTCTAAGACAGGATTATGTACCACTCTGAAGTAGTACGCATCCTTGTCGACCTACGAGGTTTGGTAGTGACTTGATCTGAAGTTTCATGATCACTATCATTAGGTTCCGCTTCAATTGGTGTAGGCGCCATAGGAACAACTTCCTGTGCCCTGCTACACACTACTTGAAGTGATGATTCAATAACCTCATCAAGTCTCCACCATCCTCCCACTCAATTCTTTCAAGAGAAACTTTTTCTCGAGAAAGGAACCGTTTCTGGAAGCAATCACTTTTGCTTCCAGATCCGAATTAGGAGGTATACCCAACTGTTTTTGGGTGTCCTATGAAGATGCATTTATCCGCTTTGGGTTTGAGCTTATCAGGCTAAAAAAATTCCACATAAGCTTCGCAGTACCAAACCTTTAAGAAATGACAGCTTAGGTTTCTCTTAACCATAGTTCATACGTTGTCATCTCAACGGAATTATGTGGTGCCCTATTTGAAGTGAATGTGGTTGTCTCTAATGCCTAACCCATAAACGATAGTGGTAATTCGATAAGAGACATCATGATATGCACCATATCCAATAGGGTGCATTTATGATGTTCGGACACACCATCACACTATGGTGTTCTAGGCGATATTAGTTATGAAACAATTTCCACAAGGTCTTAATTATGTACCAAACTCGTAACTCAGATATTCATCTCTATGATCATATCATAGACATTTTATCCTCTTGCCACGATGATCTTCAACTTCACTCTGAAATTGCTTGAACCTTTCAATAATTCAGACTCGTGTTTCATCAAGTAAATATACTCAGAATCTACTCAAATCATCTGTGAAGTAAGAGCATAACGATATTCACTGTGTGCCTCAGCACTCATTGGATTGCACACATCAAATGTATTACTTCCAACAAGTTGCTCTCTTGTTTCATCTCACTGAAAAATGAGGCCTTTCAGTCATCTTGCCCATGTGGTATGATTTGCATGTCTCAAGTGATTCAGAATCAAGTGAGTCCAAACGATCCATCTGTATGGAGTTTCTTCATGCATATATACCAATAGACATGGTTCGCATGTCTCAATCTTTTCAAAACGAGTGAGTCCAATGATCCATCAACATGGAGCTTCTTCATGCGTTTTATACCAGTATGACTCAAATAGCAGTGCCACAAGTATGTGGTACTATCATTACTATCTTATATCTTTTAGTATGAACATGTGTATTACTACGATCGAGATTCAATAAACCATTCATTTTAGGTGCAAGACCGTTGAAGGTATTATTCAAATAAATAGAGTAACCATTATTCTCCTTAAATGAATAACCGTATTGTGATAAACATAATCCAATCATGTCTATGCTCAACGCAAACACAAAATAATAATTATTTAGGTTTAACACCAATCTCGATGGTAGAGGGAGCAGGCGATGGTTGATCACATCAACCTTGGAAACACTTCCAACACACATCGTCATCTCACCTTTAGCTAGTCTCCGTTTATTCTGTAGCTCTTTTATTTCGAGTTACTAACACTTAGCAACCGAAACGGTATCTTAATACCCTGGTGCTACTAGGAGTACTAGTAAAGTACACATTTAATACAATGTATATCCAATATACTTATCAACCTTGCCACATTCTCATCTACCAAGTATTTAGGGTAGTTACGCTTGATGACCGTTCCTCATTATGAAGCACTTAGTCTCGGGTTTGGGTTCAACCTCGGTTTCTTCACTAGAGCAGCAACTGATTTGACGTTTCATGAAGTATCCCTTCTTGCCCTTGCCCTTCTTGAAACTAGTGGTTTTACTAACCATCAACAATTGATGCTCCTACTCGATTTCTACTTTCGCGGTGTCAAACATCGCGAATTGCTCAAGGATCATCATGTCTATCCCTGATATGTTATAGTTCATCACAAAGCTCTAATAGCTTGGTGGTAGTGACTATGGAGAACCATCACTATCTCATCTGGAAGATTAACTCCACTCGGTTCAAGTGATTGTAGTACTCAGACAATCTGAGCACATGCTCAATGATTGATCTTTTCTCCCTTAGTTTGTAGGTTAAGAAACTTGTCAGAGGTCTCATACCTCTTGACGTGGGCACGAGCCTGAATCCTAATTTCAACTCTTGGAACATCTCATGTGTTCTGCGACGTTTCAAAAATGTCTTCGGTGCCTTAATTCTAAACCGTTTAACATTACGCATTGAACTATCACGTAGTCATCAAAACGTGTATGTCAGATGTTCGCAACATCCACAACCGACGCTCGAGGTTCAACACACTGAGCGGTGCATTAAGGACATAAGCCTTCTGCGTAGCAATGAGGACAATCCTCAGTTTACGGACCTAGTCTGCATAATTGCTACTATCAACTTTCAACTAAATTTTCTCTAGGAACATATCTAGAACGGTAGAACTAAAGCGCAAGTTACGGCATAATTTGCAAAGACCTTTTGACTATGTTCATGATAATTAAGTTCATCTAATTTAATGAACTCCCACTCAGATGGACATCTCTCTAGTCATCTAAGTGATACATGATCCGAGTCAACTAGGCCGTGTCCGATCATCACGTGAGACGGACTAGTCATCATCGGTGAACATCTTCATGTTGATCGTATCTGCTATACGACTCATGTTCGACCTTTCGGTCTCTTGTGTTCCGAGGCCATGTCTGTATATGCTAGGCTCGTCAAGTCAACCTAAGTGTTTTGCTTGTGTAAATCTGGCTTACACACGTTGTATTCGAACGTTAGAATCTATCACACCCGATCATCACGTGGCGCTTCGAAACAACGAACCTTCGCAATGGTGCACAGTTAGGGGGAACACTTTCTTGAAATTTTAGCGAGGGAGCATCTTATTTATGCTACCGTCGTTCTAAGCAAATAAGATGTAAAAACATGATAAACATCACATGCAATCAAATAGTGACATGATATGGCCAATATCATTTTGCTTCTTTTGATCTCCATCTTCGGGGCGCCATGATCATCATCGTCACCGGCATGACACCATGATCTCCATCATCATGTCTTCATGAAGTTGTCTCACCAACTATTACTTCTACTACTATGGCTAACGGTTTAGCAATAAAGTAAAGTAATTACATGGCGTTATTCAATGACACACAGGTCATACAATAAATTAAGACAACTCCTATGGCTCCTGCCGGTTGTCATACTCATCGGCATGCAAGTCGTGATTCCTATCACAAGAACATGATCAATCTCACACATCACATATATATCATTCATCACATCCTTTTGGACATATCACATCACACGGCATATGCTGCAAAAACAAGTTAGACGTCCTCTAATTGTTGTTGCAAGTTTTTACGTGGCTGCTATAGGTTTCTAGCAAGAACGTTTCTTACCTACGCCAAAACCACAACGTGATATGCCAATTGCTATTTACCCTTCATAAGGACCCTTTTCATCGAATCCAATCCGAGTAAAGTGGGAGAGACAGACACCCGCTAGCCACCTTATGCAACTAGTGCATGTCAGTCGGTGGAACCTGTCTCACGTAAGCGTACGTGTAAGGTCGGTCCGAGCCTCTTCATCCCACAATACCGCTGAATCAAGATAAGACTAGTAGTGGCAAGTAAATTGACAAAATCGACGCCCACAACAACTTGTTTTCTACTCGTGCATAGAAACTACGCATAGACCTAGCTCATGATGCCACTGTTGGGGAACGTAGCAATAATTCAAAATTTTCTACGCATCACCAAGATCAATCTATGGAGATTCTAGCAACAAAAGAGGGAGAGAATGAGTGTATCTTCATACCCTTGAAGATCGCGATGCGGAAGCGTTACAAGAACGCGGTTGGTGGAGTCATACACGCAGCGATTCAGATCGCGGTAGATTCCGATCTAAGCGCCGAACGGACGACGCCTCCGCGTTCAACACACGTATAGCCCAGGGACGTCTCCTCCTTCTTGATCTAGCAAGGGGAGAGGAGAAGTTGAGGGAAAACTCCAGCAGCACGACGGCGTGGTGGCGATGGAGCTCGTGGTTCTCCGGCAGAGGTTCGCTAAGCACTACGGAGGAGGAGGAAATGTTGGAGGAGGGAGGGGCTGCGCCAGGGGGCAAAGTGCGGCTGCCTCTCTCCCTCACTATATATAGGTGTAAGGGGGTGGAGGAGGCGCCCTAGGGTTCCCTAGGGGAGGGGTGGCGGCCACAGGGGAAACCCTAGATGGGTTTGGGCGCCCCCACCCCTAGAAAACTTGCCCCTCAAGCCGGGAGGGGTGGCTGCCCTAGGGGAGGCGCCCCCACCTCTCCACGTTATGTGAGATGGGGTGGGAGGGGCGCACAGCCCCTTAGTGGGCTGATGTGCCCCCTCCCCTTGGCCCATAAGGCCCCCCAACGCTTGCCGGGGCCTCCGAAACACCTTTCGGTCACGCTGGTCGTCACCCGGTACTCCCAGAACAATTCCGGTCTTCAATACCCTTCGTCCAATATATCGATCTTCACCTCCGGACCATTCGGGAGCTCCTCGTCACGTCCGGGATCTCATCCGGGACTCCGAACAACCTTCGGTAACCACATACTATTTCCCATAACAACTCTAGCGTCACCGAACCTTAAGTGTGTAGACCCTACGGGTTCGGGAACCAAGCAGACATGACCGAGACGTTCTCCGGCCAATAACCAACAGCGGGATCTATATACCCATGTTGGCTCCCACATCTTCCACGATGATCTCATCGGATGAACCACGATGTCGGGGATTCAATCAATCCCATATACATTTCCCTTTGTCTATCGGTATGTTACTTGCCCGAGATTCGATCGCCGGTATCCCAACACCTCGTTCAATCTCGTTACCAGCAAGTTGTTGGAAATATGCCCTAGAGGCAATAATAAAAGGATTATTATTATATTTCCTTGTTCGTGATAATTGTATTTTATTCATGCTATAATTGTATTATCCGGAAATCGTTATACATGTGTGAATAGATAGACCACAACATGTCCCTAGTGAGCCTCTAGTTGACTAGCTCGTTGATCAATAGATAGTCATGGTTTCCTGACTATGGACATTGGATGTCATTGATAATGGGATCACATCATTAGGAGAATGATGTGATGGACAAAGACCAATCCTATGCATAGCACAAGATCGTGTAGTTCGTTTGCTATAGCTTTTCCAATGTCAAGTATCTTTTCCTTAGACCATGAGATCGTGTAACTCCCGGATACCGTAGGAGTGCTTTGGGTGTACCAAACGTCACAACGTAACTGGGTGACTATAAAGGTGCACTACAGGTATCTCTGAAAGTGTCCATTGGGTTGACACGGATCGAGACTGGGATTTGTCACTCCGTGACATCGAGAGGTATCACCGGGCCCACTCGGTAGTGCATCATCATAATGAGCTCAAAGTGACCAAGTGTTTGGTCACGGGATCATGCATTACTGCACGAGTAAAGTGACTTGCGATGCTTGAGATTGAACGAGGTATTGGGATACCGACGATCGAATCTCGGGCAAGTAACATACCGTCTGACAAAGGGAATAGTATACGGGGTTACTTGAATCCCCGACATCGTGGTTCATCCGATGAGATCATCGAGGAGTATGTGGGAGCCAACATGGGTATCCAGATCCGCTGTTGGTTATTGACCGGAGAGCCATCTCGGTCATGTCTCAGATGTCTCCGAACCCGTAGGGTCTACACTTAAGGTTCGGTGACGCTAGGGTTGTATGAATATGAGTATGCAGCAAACCGAAAGTTGTTCGGAATCCCGGACGTCACGAGGAGTTTCGGAATGGTCCGGAGGTAAAGAATTATATATAGGAAGTGTTGTTTCGGCCATCGGGAAAGTTTCGGGGTCACCCGGTATTGTACCGGGACCACCGAAAGGGGGCCCCATGGGCTGAAGTGGGAGGGGAACCAGCCCCTGGTGGGCTGGTGCTTCCCAGGCCCTCTGCGCCTAGGGTTGGGAACCCTAGGGAAGGCGCCCACTTGCCTTGGGGGCACTCCACCCCTTGGCCGCCGCCCCTAGGAGATCCCATCTCCTAGGGGCAGCGCCTCGGGACCCTATATATAGAGGGGGGGAGGGAGGGCAGCCGCACCCTTGCACTTGGCGCCTCCATCCCCCTACTACACCTCTTCCTCCTCCCCAGTTGATTGGCGAAGCCCTGCCGGAGTACTGCTACATCCACCACCACGTCGTGGTGCTGCTAGATCTTCATCAACCTCTCCTTCCCCCTTGCTGGATCAATACGGAGGAGACGTCACGCTGACCGTACGTGTGTTGAACGCGGAGGTGCGGGCGCTAGGATCTCCAGTGATTTGGATCACGATGAGAACGACTCCCTCAACCCCGTTCTCTTGAACGCTTCTGCACGCGATCTACAAAGGGTATGTAGATGCATCTCTCTCACTCGTTGCTAGATGAACTCATAGATGGATCTTGGTGAACGTAGGAATTTATTTTATTTTATGCAACGTTCCCCAACAGTGGCATCATGAGCTAGGTCTATGCGTAGTTCTCTATTGCACGAGTAGAACACAATTTGTTGTGGGCGTAGATATTGTCAACTTTCTTGCCGCTACTAGTCTTATCTTGCTTCAGCGGTATTGTGGGATGAAGCGGCCCGGACCGACCTTACACGTACGCTTACGTGAGACAGGTTCCACCGACTGACATGCACTAGTTGCATAAGGTAGCTAGCGGGTGTTTGTCTCTCCCACTTTAGTTGGAGCAGATTCGATGAAAAGGGTCCTTATGAAGGGTAAATAGAAGTTGATAAATCACGTTGTGGCTTTCACGTAGGTAAGAAAATGTTCTTGCTAGAACCCTATTGTAGCCACGTAAAAAACTTGCAACAACAATTAGAGGACGTCTAACTTGTTTTTGCAGCAAGTGTTTTGTGATGTGATATGGCCAAAGTTGTGATGAATGATGAATGATATATATGTTATGTATGAGATCATGTTCTTGTAATAGGAATCACGACTTGCATGTCGATGAGTATGACAACCTGTTGGAGATATGCCCTAGAGGCAATCATGTATGATGATATTTCCTATGTGTTTATGAATAAAGATCGTCCTTGGACATTATCAATGATGTGTATCACCAAATGCATTGACTTGTTTGTGGGACTATGCATTGTATGATGACTGTCCTAAAAGGTCCCTAGTCGAAAGGGCTGTGTGGGCCTTTGGCCGACTAGACTAGCATATGACACGGTCGATGGCTCGGTCTCACTAGCCATGGAGCATTGGATGCTAACCAGATAATATGGACTTGGAAAGGTCTGGTCGGATTCGACATAGTCGGATCTGAGTCGAGATAAGGTCTGAGTCGGACAAACCCAACTATGAGGCGCAGCGATATGTCATCTGTGAGTCTCTAGTACAACATACGTTCTATGTCCTAAGACCTGAGCTGACGCATGTACTCGGGATGGTGACAGACTTGCTTTGGGCCGACCAAACGCTACTCCGTGGACTGGGTAGTTACAAAGGTAGGTTTCGGTTTGTCCAGTCCCATGCTGCGAGACATGGTCGAGCAAGATGGGATTTGCCCCTCCGATCGAGAGATATACTCTGGGCCCCTCGTGTGTGATCGACCAGAACAGCATGGCCATGCGACAAGGATTATGAGATAATCCGGACAGTGGTCGGTATCACTGGAACGAGAAAGAGGTCAGGCTAGCACAAGGATGACAGTCTCGCCTTGAGCCCGACAACATATATCGTGCGGCAAAGGGAACAGAAGTGTGACATGTTGTACAGGTTCGCCTAACCAGCTTCATAGTCAGCTTGGTGGTCGGCACGCCTTGCTAGAGGCCGCTACCAACCGTACAGGTCGGAGGTGATCCGAACTGTGACCAAGCCGTCTTGAACCTAAGGGGTCGCAGCTTAAGGGAAGGAACCTACGAGGTCAGTTCGTAGGACACTGGTCGGATGTGATCCGAACTGGACTAGGAACATGACCGAATAGACTTTGGGCTTTAGGGTCCGTGCGAGGCCCAAGTGTTGAGCCCGCGACAGACGCCTATATAAAGTGGAGGTGCGGCACACTCAGGCGATTGATCGCGTCGGCGTTGCGGCTAGGGTTTGCATGTGTTGCGAATAGCCACCTCCACTCGTCGCTGACTGTGTGATCGGACCTAGCAGTCCGCCGCACGACGTTCCTCCCGCACGCGCGGATACCGTTAGAGGCGGTGCACTTCTGCCGCTCCGGTGAACTCGTACGTGGGATCGGACGACCGGCCGCTCGAGGGAGATCGGACAAGGAGAAGACGATACACTCGGACGCGCTGCCCCAACTCTTCTTCCGCTGCACGACACTGCGCGGCTAGTGGTAACGAACTGTGATCCATCTCCCGTAGCATGTTCCTGGATGTTCTGCGCGTAGGAATTTTTAATTTGCAGTCGACGCACCCTACCGTAGAACCCAACAGTGGTATTAGAGCCTCTGTTATAGGATTTGGATTCAGATCGTATGCATATTAGATATGTGGAGGCGGCATGTCGGGGATATACCCCGCGGCGTAAACCGGCCGGAAGTATAACCCGGCCGGACTTGGCGGTTTACCTGAAGAACCCGCTGACACTTGGCGGTTCACCGGCGACCCGGCGGTTTATGGTTCATTGGTAATCCGGCAGGCGGGTCGAAGGCGACAAGATCCGGTGGCCCGGTTGGCGGTTCATGAAGGCCGGTTCAACTACCGTGGGCGGTTTAAGAGGAAAGACATAAGGAATATTTGTCTTACAAGGAGTTAAGACCTGGACTTGTATCCGGTTTGTATTAGAGATAGACTAGTCCTAATCCTAATAGGACTCCACATGTAACCCGCCCTTCAACATATATAAGGAGGGCAGGGCTCTAAAGGAAGAAGGCGACAAGCAAACAACAATATCTAGGGCTAGACACAACTAGAGGAGAGCCGGTTTCTGGCGACTCCCTCATGATCATAATGAGACCTAGCCTCAAACAGCACGTAGGGCTATTACGGATGATGTTTCCGGGGCCCAGGCTGTCTAAATCCCTGTCTTGTGTTGCGTCTCTCGAGTCCGCTCAACCCCTCTCAAGCTACCACATAGATGCGTTGGCCTCGCGACTAAGTCCTGACACTAAGGACATCTGGCGTGTTAAATTCACGACAGTTGGCGCCCACCGTGGGGCCCGCGCACGGTGGTGTTGAGTTCTTGGAGGGATCTCTCCTAAGGATCGAGGAGCTCACAATTTTCCGGACAAAGAAGAGCCAGTTTGAAGAATCTGCATCAGTCTCAAGTTCGTCGGACTAAATTGAAGATCGGTGCAGTTTAAAGGTTAAAACGAAAATTTAGGGCTGCGCCATGAGCCGCCGCCTCTGCAAGCCGAATCCTGAGGTCTGCGGTCCGTTGAAAAGAAGATTACACATGGAACGATTTGCAAGATGACCCGACGATTCGTCGAAACCGAAGACAAATTGGTATTTGAAGCAGCGGCCACCGTGCAAGCCAAAGACAACATCTACTTTAAACAAGACCAGGAACATAGACGGTTATGATTGGAAAGTCAAAGACCACAATACGGATTCGCCGACGCCGAGCTATAGCTTATCGGTCCGAGTTCATAGTCTGGAAAATTTAAAGATAAAATAAAAAGGGGTTATGCCGACTGCACTGTCGCTGCTGCAAGTTGAAGATGTATCTACGATCCATCAATGCATGGATCAAGTCGCGGAAACCATGGTCTCCTGTTGTAGCACGTTTTCACTAAGCGCGTCGAATCCCGAGGTGTCTTGTCGTTCTTCTTTGGTGCTATTTTTGAGTCGTATCCATCAACCATACGGACTACTATTACCGCAAAGGACCGGCTGTGGTCTGTACTACTCACGTGGGTTGAGCGCTGGTTTTAGCTTTTTGGGATTGTTGTCTCCAGCAGGCACACAACTAATTATGCTTCACGAGAGATAAAATCCAGTCACTCTGGATAGTGTTTGGAGATACTACAACTGGTGGCCCAGTTCACACATCGAAAACCTACTTGCAGACAAATCCTGGTTCGAGACCGACGAGAGTCACAGCTGTACCTCGAGCCGCCCGCGCCCCTCGCGCACGTTCTGAGCCGCCATGGCTCCCCTTGCCGCAGCATCTGCCTGAGCCACCGTCGTCTAAAGACCGTTGCTGGTTCTCGTCCATCTGCTTCAGCCTAAAAACGCGGAGACCATAACCCGCCGGCGCTTCGTTGAGCCACCACTACTCTGCCTCTGTCATAAATCCGGAATCTCAGAGCTGTACTACTGTTGAATCGCCGCCTTGGTCAAGCCGCCTTGGTCAAGCCGACTCCACCATTGGTCAAGCCGACTCCGCCTTGGTCAAACCGCCGGTCGTCTCACCTCTATGTTGGGAATATTTCAACTAGGTCGCGTCTACATCAGCACTATGCCAATTTGCTCAGTGGATGTGTGCAAACCACTGCCCTTATGGTCCGGTCTACATCAACATGGCCTTGGCTGACTTCGTTTGACCGCACGGTTTACGCGCTACCGCAATCAACTTGCCCGTCCGCACTGGTTCATGCCGCAGACCGATTCATTTACTGTCCGGATGAGTCAGGTGGTATCTATCTAAAGTTTATTTTAGTAAACATATTGTTTTTATCAAAGAACAATTACTTGGTCTTGTAACATTTTTGCAGGACCGTTACGAGAGGGTGTCGCCTAAGGGGGCGCATCAGCATCACTTTTTGCATTGGTTTTTGTCCGTGCTAGGATGCTCGACGGATATACATCCGTCCGCTCCTACCGCCGATTCGTGCATCTACACTGATTAAACAACATCATGTTGAATCGCCACCCGCGCCGCTTTACAAACGCCATGGATGACTCGTTCATCTGCCCTCACGGCGGTTCACGCAGCGTCCGCACTTACAATGCCACGGCCGACTCATACATTGTTCGGAAGAATCAGGTGATATCCTCTAAGTATAATTTAGCACATATTGTTTTGTCAGAGAGCGATTACTTTGGTCTTTGCATTTTATATGCAGGACAATTGATCATTGCAAAGCCGATGGCCGGATCATGGATATATAAATTGCGTAATTACTGTCATGTGCTAGCGTATGACCGTGCCATAATGATCAAAGAATATGTATGCAAGACGCCGCCCTTGTGGTCCGGACTACTTCGACTCACCAGGACCGCACCCGCGATTAACTCGCCCGTCCGTGCCCGTTTACAACACCGGTGAAGATCTTCCCCGTCCGCACCGGTTTACAATGCCGCGGCCGATTCATCTATCCGAGCTGCCTCTGATGTTGCGGTCGTTTTTTTTCGTTCGTCTCTCGCGGCCTGGTCTGCATCAACATACCGGGCCGCATCTGTCTGCATGAGCTGTTTATTGGGTATGAGCAAGTCACAACTTGGGTAGCCCGGTTTTCTTTCAAATTGGAGACAAATTTTCATCAAACCGCCGTTTACCTTTGGATGGTTCAATGGGCAGGAGCACAAGTCGCCGCCACTATAGTTTTGATTAACTTCAAATCGCCGGTTGGAAGAAACCATTGGCGAAAGTTCTTGTGGCAGCTCATATGGGATCATTTACAACCCGCCGCATGATCACCTCAACCTTCTATGGATTCACATCGTGCTATCAGCGACAATGATATACAAGTTATGCCGGTTCATATCACGGTCAAATATGGAGAGTCTCAAGCCAACTCCTCGAGACACCTTTGAGACTCGGGGGCTACGATGACATGACTCAGCTAATATTGCCAGTTTCAGTAAATTTAAGAACCCCAGGACGATGGAGGGAAGGATAACCCGGTCCCGGAGGCTATTTTTATATTGATGAAAGTTTAAAGGCCGTCAGAAACTTTCCGGTTTAGAAAGTATATGACAGTTACAAAATCCCGGCTCAATGAAGAAGATCCGGGTCATCAGAAAGGATTCCGGTTTAAAATCCAGATCAAGGGGAAGATGTCTCCCACAAAGCTTTGAAGCTCTCAATATCCGGTTTAAAAATTTCCGGTTCAAGAAGAATTTATCTCTTGCAAAAAGTTAAAAGTTGCCGAAGAGGACCTGTTGCCATGATGCTAGTTCAAACATAGGTATCCTGCCTTATGGGCTCATCTTCATATGATCACTTGGGGCTTTCTATTCAAACATAGGTGTATTCACCAAAGAGAACATGGCGTTACTACCCTCTTGCTGCGGCTATCAAGACAATATTATCATCGAGGGGCCAAAGAGAGTTTGTTGCACACAACTCAAAACATAGGCACCCGTGAGCACAGCTGTAAATATATCACATGGGGCTTACGCTGCAAAGCGGAGTCCATTAATCCGGCTATCACGCGAGAACAAAGCTTGGGAGCTTTACACCCAAGGGGCCAAAGAGAGTCTTGTTGCTAAGCACAACTCAAACATAGGAACCCATTGAGCACAGCTCACAAAGTTACTTGGGGGCTCTTTGTGTCAAATACCAAAGAGTTTGAAAGGACCCTTGTAACCGGGTATCGACCCACGGCTTGGAAGCCTGGTGTATTCACCTAAAACCCCGGGTTAACCTGCCTTCATCAAGTAAGCCACTCCTATCCATGTAATCTGGCATGACCCGCGAACGTTTGACAGTTACTCTCACCGAGACCACGAACTTGTCAAAGTTAAAGCGACGATTGGTTAGTTGGAGGCCCATCTTAAAAGGCTTTGTCAAATGGTTTAACTCAATGCCTGGCAGCCCATGAAAAGCCTCGAATTTGGGCACGGCAGCCCTTGAAAAGCCTCGACTACACGATTTTATTTGCTTTTGTCAAGATTTTTCTCCATTGATAACATTTTATGTTGAGCCGGTGTCTATTGACCCGGCATGACTATCGATCATCAAATTAACCCGGTGTTCATTAACCCGGCTCGACTTTCAACTACAAGTTGTCAGTACATAATCACTTATAATCCGGTGTTTATTGACCCGGCCTGGCTTTCGGCTATAAGTCGCCAGTATATATTTGGATTGCGCCATTGGAATCATGCGCTTATAAATCATTGGATATATTATTCAAATAGCCAACATGGCTGGATTTTTATTTTGGTTATCAATAACCAGTATTATGATTAAGGTTTTCAAAGTCGCGTTAGCGCAATGGCTATCATATTGTCAATGGATATGATTTATTCTACAATTGAAGGAATAGTCGAGTCGCTGCGGGCTTACGACCCGGCACTTGGGGGCTACTGATATTCAAGTTGAGATTACATCAAATATGCAAGTCTCATGTCGCCGCAAGCATGCACCATGACACTTGGGGGCAAATGCAAAGTCATTGTTTGCTCACCTTATTGAAGACCCGACTCATCACATCATAATAAGCGGCCATTGGGGCTACCAATTGCTCCTGTCAATTGTTCAAGGTACAAAGCTTTTTATCCATTATATTGAAGGGACCACCGCCAGTTGGTAAAGCACAAAGCTCTTAACCTTGTGGACATGGATTCAAGCCCCATGATGGGGGCTACACGTTGCTGTTCAAAGTTTACAAGATTATATTTACAAAGTCCCTGCTCATTATTGCATAATGACCCGGCCCTTAGGGGGCTACATTGGTTGAAGTTTTATGAGCATCAATTACAAGTCCTGTGTTGTCGCAAGCATGACAACCCGGCACTTGGGGGCTACATATGTGGAATACTCAATTCTGACTAGTGATTGAGATGAACAACCTGGATTTCTTCAAGAGAGTGGCGGTATTTATATTGAAGCAAAGTCTTAAGCCACCACTTTGTTCTGCTCAAAGACTTGGGGGCTACAGGTATTATATTATTATCGAAGAAATATTTTCAAATTCTCTGATTGAGCAAACTAGGTTGACCCAAGGCGTCACCAATCATTATGACCTGTGGCTGCAACCCGGCGTCATTAATAATCATGAACGGCGTTGGCAACAATCACGAACCGGTGTTCGCAACAATTATGAGCCAGCGTTGGTAACAATTATGACTCGATGCCATCCATATCTACAAACCGGCAATTTTGGCAATGACAAACCAGCAAGTTCTACATTTTCAAAGCGGCCGGTATCGATGGAACATTTGAAGACCAATATTTTTGTCAAATCTGAGCATTGAAGGCTGGCTCAAGTGGATTATTCTTCACAAATTTTCTCTGTGAGAAATCAATGTCGACAAATTGAGTATGAAGCTGGCCTGTTAAACCGGATTTTCTAGAAGGAGGAAATGACAAGGATTTAAGGATGATCCGATGCGGTTTACAAGAATTCTTAACCCGGAGCATAATCTGTCAAGTTTGTTCTTGTGTTTATTTCACAGGATCAGTTTAACAGGGATAAATCCAAATTAAACTGGGGGCTAATGTCGGGGATATACCCCGCGGCGTAAACTGGCCGGAAGTATAACCCGGTCGGACTTGGCGGTTTACCTGAAGAACCCGCTGACACTTGGTGGTTCACCGGCGACCCGGCGGTTTATGGTTCATTGGTAATCCGGCAGGCGGGTCAGAGGAGCGACAAGATCCGATGGCCCGACTGGCGGTTCATGAAGGCCGGTTCAACTACGGTGGGCCGGTTTAAGAGGAAAGACATAAGGAATATTTGTCTTACAAGGAGTTAAGACCTGGACTTGTATCCGGTTTGTATTAGAGATAGACTAGTCCTAATCCTAATAGGACTCCACATGTAACCCGCCCTTCAACATATATAAGGAGGGCAGGGCTCTAAAGGAAGAAGGCGACAAGCAAACAACAATATCTAGGGCTAGACACAACTAGAGGAGAGCCGGTTCTGGCGACTCCCTCATGATCATAATGAGACCTAGCCTCAAACAAAGACGTAGGGCTATTACGGATGATGTTTCCCGGGGCCCGAAGCTGTCTAAATCCCTGTCTTGTGTTGCGTCTCTCGATTCCACTCAACCCCTCTCAAGCTACCACATAGATGCGTTGGCCTCGCGACTAAGTCCTGACACTAAGGACATCTGGCGTGTTAAATTCACGACACGGCAGATGAGATCTGTTGTCCTTGAAGAGATCGGCTATGTGCACGGTTGATGTGATCAACTGCACATGGGGATCGTTGAGGCTATGTTTTCTGTAAATCGGGATCGATGAGGTCGTGACACGATCTACCCCTACCGGCCGGTCATCCGCCATCGGGGTTAACAGTGAAACGTAAATCCGAATCGGATTCGCGATGATCGATAAGATCGGTCAGATCAGAGAATTCGGCGGGACTGCCGTGTGCGTAGCGCCATGTATTTCGTGCCCGACACACAAACCGGTAGAATGCGATTCTATGCATAACTTTGTTTTGCAGGTTTGATGTGAATAGTATGGCTCATTTGTATGTGATGCATGTGTGTAATTTATACGTGGCCTGCGTGTCATGTTTGTCAGCTGGCAGGAGCCAAAGTGCTGTCATTATAATGTATAACGACCTACGTGTCGACTTGTGACTCTATGTAAATTCATTACTAGTTGTAGTAGTTGGATAATAGAGATCAGGTTGGTGGCTTGGCGTCCCGGCATGACAAACAAGATGGAGTTCGTAGATGGTCACCGGAGTCGGAGCCGGCCTGGAAGAACGTCCATGAAGGAGCCATACTATTTCACAATATGTGTTATATTTGTGATTGTTATGCTTCTTTGTTTCTATGCATGTTAAAATGATAGAATGATCCCTCATGAATATCAAGCGAATTGCCATCCCCGACGTTGCACCTTCGCACGTCAAGTACGTCTAGTAGTGGGCTCATAAAATTGGGGTGCTTCTTTGGGTGTCCTTGAACTGAAGGGTTCGTGGTCGGACACGGACATGCACTTGCATCGAGTTAACTTGACAAGGCTATCAAAACAGTTTTGGGCCTTGTGGCAAAGAAGGTTGGGAGCCGGGTATGAGATACCTTCCCGACCGGCTGAAGTCGTATAGAGATACGATTAGCAAGGAGTTGCTTACGGATAGGTATGTTGGCTAGCAGTGATGCTAAAGCTCACTAGTCGCATGCGCTAGTCGGATCTGAATCAACGAGAGTTTGCGGAGGGATGCTGACTTGATGGGAGTATTTCTGTTCAGGCTAGAATTACTCTACATAAACACATTGCTTAGTGATTGCATATTTTACATTTGTAGATCAATGGCACCACCTGCTCAACCCAACTTTGCATTGATATCAATTCGGAAAAGGATAAACTGAATGGAACAAACTTTACCACCTGGTATAGAAATTTGAGAATTGTTCTCAAGCACGATAAAAAGGAACATGTTCTAGAGGATCCACTTCGGAGGAACCTGCCGATAATGCTAGTGCCACAGCTAAGAATGCCTACGAAACTCGTTGATGAATCAACGGAGATCATTGTCGATGCTTTGGCTTGTATGGAGCCCGATTTGCAACAGCATTTCGAAAATGTTGAGGCTTACGATATGATCGAGAGTCTCAAGAGCATGTTTCGCATACAGTTAGGACCGAAAGGTTCAACGTCTGGCGATCCTTGATGGATTGCAAGCTGAAGGAAGGTGATCCACTGAGCCCATATGTGATCAACATGATCGGATATGTGCAAGCTTTGGATCGTTTGGGCTTCCCGCTCTTGGATGAGCTGGCTCGATGCTGTTCTGGGTTCTCTTCCGCCCAGCTATGGGACGTTCATCTCGAACTACCATATGCATGGCATGGATAAGAAGCTCACTGAATTGCATGGGATGCTCAAAGTGACGCATCAAGTGTTGATGGTGCAGAAATCGGCTAAGTTCAAGAAGAGTTGGTCCAAGAAAAAGGCTAAGGCAAAGGGCACGGAGACGGTAACCTGTGCTGCTGCGCTGAAGTCTGGACCGGACTCAAAGACCGTTTGCTTTCACTGCAAGGAGACCAGTCACTGGAAGAGAAACTGTAGCAAGTGGCTTGCAGAGCATGGCAAGAAGGCCGGAAATGCTTCTTCAGGCAAAGGTACACTTGTTGCATATGTTATAGACATTTACCTTGCTGACATACCTAGTAGCTCCTGGGTATTTGATACCGGATCAGTTGTTCATATTTGCAACTCGATGCAGGGGCTGGTAAGAACTAGGCGTGTGGCACAAGGGAGATTCACATCAGGGTCGGCAACAAAGCAAGAGTTGCTGCGTTGGAGGTCGGCACGATGCAGCTCCAGCTTCCTTCCGGATTCATTATGGAATTGAATAATTGTTATTACATTCCTGCACTTAGTCGAACATTATTTACGCCTCATGTTTGATGAGTCGAGGTTATGAATTCAATTTAAAGGACAATGGTTGTTCGATATTTTTGAATGGTATGTTCCACGGCTATGCACCCATTGTTGATGGGCTATTTATATTGAATCTAGAACAGGAACTGGTCTATAACGTGAATGTCAAGAGGCATAAGCCTAATGAGATAAATCCGACATACTTCTGGCATTGCCGGCTTGGACACATTAGTCTGAAACGCATGAAGAAGCTCCATGATGATGGGCTCCTAACCCGTCCGACTTCGGGTCGTTCGAGACATGTGAATCATGCTTGCTCGGCAAGATGACTAAGTCTCCTTTCGCAAAGAGTTGCGAGAGGGCATCCGAGCTATTGGAGCTTATACACAGTGATGTGTGTGGTCCAATGAGCACTGCCAGAGGTGGCTATCAAGATGCCATTGACTTTTACCGACGACTTGAGTAGATATGGATATATCTATTTGATGAGGCACAAGTCGGAGACTTTTGAAAAGTTCAAAGAGTTTGAGCGAGGTTGAGAATCAGCTCGGCATGACTATAAAGCTTTGCGATCTGATCGTGGAGGTGAGTACATGAGCCAGGAGTTCGATGATCATCTGAAAAGTCGAGGTATAGTACCTCAGCTCACACCTCCGAATGCGCCCGGAGAAAGCGGCGTGTCGAGAATGGAGGAATAGGACCTTGTTGGACATGGTCCGGTCTATGATGAGCAAATCGGATTTACCCTTGTCATTTTGGGGATACGCTCTAGAAACTGCAGCTTTCACACTTAATAGGGTACCATCAAAATCCGTAGACAAGACATCGCATGAGATGTGGGTGGGAAGAGTCCCAGTTTGTCTTTTCTAAAGATTTGGGGTTGTGAAGCATTTGTCAGCGACTTATGTCGGACAAGCTTACACCTAAGTCGGATAAATGCATATTCGTGGGATACCCGAGAAACCTTGGGATATAGCTTCTACAACCGGAAGAGAACAAAGTGTTTGTTGCTCGAACGGGTTTTCCTTGAGAAAGAGTTTCTCGGTCGGGAGGCCGGTGGGATGTCGGTTCGACTCGAAGAAATTCGAGGACCTCTCGGGGACGGCTCGGCTGGTGATGAAATCATACCGGAGTCAGTCAGGGAACCCGTAGTGGAAGCGGCGCCGGAACCACGGAGGTCGGAAAGATTGCGCAGAGTGCGCGATGTATTGTTGCTAGAAAGCGACAAGCCGTCCACGTATGCGAAAGCGATGGTGAGCCCAGATTCCGAGGCATGGCTAGAGGCCATGAGATCCGAGTTAAAGTCCATGGATGAGAATCAAGTCTGGGACTTGGTTGATCCGCCACCTGGCGTAACTGCCATTGGTTGCAAATGGGTCTTTAAGAAGAAAACCGATGTGGATGGAAATGTTCAAATCCACAAAGCTCGGCTTGTCGCTAAAGGTTATGGACAAGTTCAAGGAATTGACTACGACGAGACTTACTCGCCGGTAGCGATGCTGAAATCGGTGAGGATCATACTAGCTATAACTGCATATTTCGATTACGAGATATGGCAGATGGATGTCAAAACGGCTTTCCTTCACGAAAATTTAACCGAGGACGTGTATATGATACAGCCCGAGGGTTTTGTCGATCCGAATAGCACTAGTAAGGTATGCAAGCTCAAGAGATCCATTTATGGGTTGAAGCAAGCATCTCGGAGTTGGAACATTCGTTTTGATGAGGTAAATCCTTGGTCTCGGTTTCATCAAAAGCGAAGAGGACTCTTGTTTATACAAGAAGTTAAGTGGGAGCTCGATAGTGTTTTTGATCTTGTATGTGGACGACATACTACTGGTCGGGAACGATGTTTTGATGTTAAACTCGGTCAAGGGATCATTGAATGGCAAGTTTTCGATGAAGGACCTTGGTGAGGCAGTCTATATTTTAGGCATTAAGATCTATAGAGATAGATCGAGGAGGCTGCTCGGCTTAAGCCAGAGCACGTACATAGATAAAGTGTTGAAGCGGTTCAACATGAGTGAGCGAAGAAAGGGTTCTTGCCGCTCTCACATGGTATAAGGCTAAGCGAGACTCGAGTCCTTCGACATCGATGAGCGAAGCAGGATGAGTAGGATTCCGTATGCCTCGCAATCGGATCCATCATGTATGCCATGATATGTACAAGGCCTGATGTTGCTTTTGCAATAAGCCTAACAAGTAGATACCAGGCCAACCCGGTGAGAGTCATCGGGCAGCGGTAAAGACTATTTTGAAGTACCTGAAAAGGACTAAAGAGATGTTCCTAGTTTATGGAGGTGAGGAAGAGCTCGTCGTAAGGAGTTATGTCGATGCTAGTTTCCAAACCGACAGAGATGATTGTCGATCACAGTACGGACTCATATACGTCCTGAACGGAGGAGCAGTGCACTGGATGAGTTCCAAGCAGGATACGGTGGCCCATTCTACCACAGAAGCCGAATACATTGCGGCTTGTGAAGCTGCAAAGGAAGGTGTTTGGATCTGGCATTTTCTGGATGATCTTGGTATTTTCCCAGCCTCGGTGAAACCGTTGGACCTTTATTGTGATAATTCTGGTGCCATCGCACAAGCCAAGGAGCCGAGGAATCACCACAAGGTCGAGACACATAGACCGGAAATATCACCGTCTGAAAGATTGTAAAGAATGGTGATGTAGAGTTATGCAAGATTCACACGGATGCAAATGTTGCAGATCCGTTGGCTAAGCCGCTTCCACAACCCAAGCATGAGGGGCACGTTAGAGCTATGGGCATTCGATGTCTATTTGATTGACTCTAGTGCAAGTGGGAGACTGTTGGAGATATGCCCTAGAGGCAATCATGTATGATGATATTTCCTATGTGTTTATGAATAAAGATAGTCCTTGGACATTATCAATGATGTGTATCAGCAAGCACGTGACTTGTTTGTGGGACTATGCATTGTATGATGACTGTCCTAAAAGGTCCCTAGTCGAAAGGGCTGTGTGGGCCTTACGGCCGACTAGACTAGCATATGACACGGTCGATGGCTCGGTCTCACTAGCCATGGAGCATTGGATGCTAACCAGATAATATGGACTTGGAAAGGTCTGGTCGGATTCGACATAGTCGGATCCGAGTCGAGATAAGGTCCGAGTCGGACAGACCCAACTATGAGACGCAGCGATATGTCATCTGTGAGTCTCTAGTACAACACACGTTCTATGTCCTAAGACCTATGTACTCGGGATGGTGACAGACGTGCTTTGGGCCGACCAAACGCTACTCCGTGACTGGGTAGTTACAAAGGTAGGTTTCGGGCTTGTTCAGACCCATGCTGCGAGACATGGTCGAGCAAGATGGGATTTTCCCCTCCGATCAGGAGAGATATACTCTGGGCCCCTCGTGTGATCGACCAGAACAGCATGGCCATGCGACAAGGATTATGAGATAATCCGGACGGTGGTCGGTATCTTTGGAACGAGAAAGAGGTCGGGCTAGCACAAGGATGACAGTCTCGCCTTGAGCCCGACAACATATATCGGCGGCAAAGGAGCGAAGTGTGACACGTTATGCAGGTTCGCTTAACCAGCTTCATAGTCAGCTTGGTGGTCGGCACGCCTTGCTAGAGGCCGCTACCAACCGTCTGGTCGGAGGTGATCCGAATCGTGACCAAGCCGACTTGAACCTAAGGGGTCGCGCTTAAGGGAAGGAACCTACGAGGTCGATTCGAGGACACCGGTCGGATGTGATCCGAACTGGACTAGGAACGTGACCGAATAGACTTTGGGCTTTAGGGTCCGTGGCGAGGCCCAAGTGTTGAGCCCGCGACGGACGCCTATATAAAGTGGAGGTGCGGCACACTCAAAGCGATTGATCGCCGGTGTTGCGGCTAGGGTTTGCATGTGTTGCGAATAGCCACCTCCACTCGTCGATCGTGTGATCGGACCTAGCAGTCCGCCGCAAGACGACGTTCCTCCCGCGCAGCGGATACCGTTAGAGGCGGTGCACTTGCGCGCTCCGGCAAACTTCGTGACGTGCGATCGGACGGACGACCGGCCGCCGAGGGAGATCGGACGAGGAGAAGACGATACACCCGGACGCGCTGCCCCAACTCTTCTTCCGCTGCGACCTTGCACGTCTAGTGGTAACGAACTGTGATCCATCTCCCGTAGCATGTTCCTGGATGTTCTGCGCGTAGGAATTTTTAATTTGCAGTTGACGCACCCTACCGTAGAACCCAACACAACCGGCAGGAGCCATAGGAGTTGTCTTTATTTTTTGTATGACCTGCGTGTCATTGAGAAACGCCATGTAAATTACTTTACTTTATTGCTAAACGTGTTAGCCATAGTAGTAGAAGTAATAGTTGGCGAGCAACTTCATGGAGACACGATGATGGAGATCATGATGATGGAGATCATGGTGTCATGCCGGTAACAAGATGATCATGGAGCCCCGAAGATGAAGATCAAAGGAGCTATATGATATTGGCCATATCATGTCACTACTATATAATTGCATGTGATGTTTATTATGTTTATGCATCTTGTTTACTTAGAACGATGGTAGTAAATAAGATGATCCCTTATAATAATTTCAAGAAAGTGTTCTCCCTAACTGTGCGCCGTTGCTAAAGTTCTTTGTTTCGAAGCACCACGTGATGATCGGGTGTGATAGATTCTTACATCACATACAACGGGTGTAAGACAGTTTTACACATGCAAAACACTTAGGTTAACTTGACGAGCCTAGCATGTACAGACATGGCCTCGGAACACAAGAGACCGAAAGGTCGAACATGAGTCGTATGGAAGATACGATCAACATGGAGATGTTCATCGACGATGACTAGTCCGTCTCACATGATGATCGGACACGGCCTAGTCGACTCGGATCATGTAACACTTAGATGACTAGAGGGATGTCAAATCTGAGTGGGAGTTCATTATATAATTTGATTAGATGAACTTAATTATCTTGAACATTACTCTAAAACCTTTGCAAAATGTCTTGTAGATCAAATGGCCAACGCTCATGTCACCATGAACTTCAACGCGTTCCTAGAGAAAACCAAGCTGAAAGACGATGGCAGCAACTATTCAGATCGGGTCCGGAACACGAGGATCATCCTCATAGCAGCCAAGAAACAATATGTCCTAGAAGCACCGCTAGGTGAAGCACCCATCGAGAGAACCAAGACATTATGAATGGTTGGCGGTCTCGTCGATGATTACTCCCTCGTTTAGTGCGGCATGCTTTACAGCTTAGAACCGGGGCTCCAAAAGCGTTTTGAGCAACACGAAGCATATGAGATGTTCGAGGAGCTGAAAATGGTTTTCCAAGCTCATGCCCGGGTCGAGAGATATGAAGTATCCGACAAGTTCTATAGTTGTAAGATGGAGGAAAACAGTTACATCGGTGAGCACATACTCAAAATGTCCGGGTTGCACAACCGCTTTGTCGATTGGACATTAACCTCCCGGACAAGGCGGTCATTGACAGAATCCTTGATCGCTCCCACCGAGCTACAAGAGCTTTGTGATGAACTACAATATGTAGGGGATGGTGAAGACCATTCTGAAGTATTCTCAATCTGAAGTCGTGAGAGGTTGAAATCAAGAAAGAACATCAAGTGTTGATGGTTAATAAAACCACTAAGTTCAAGAAGGGCAAGGGTAAGAAGAACTTCAAGAAGGACGACAAAGATGTTGCCGCGTCCGGTAAGCCAGTTGCTGGGAAGAAGTCAAAGAATGGACCCAAGCCTGAGACAGAGTGCTTTTATTGCAAAGGGAAGGGCCACTAGAAGCGGAACTGCCCCAAATACTTAGCGGACAAGAAGGCCGGCAACACTAAAGGTATATTTGATATACATGTAATTGATGTGTACCTTACCAGTACTCGTAGTAACTCCTGGGTATTTGATATCGGTGCCGTTGCTCACATTTGTAACCTACAGCAGGAGCTGCGGAATAAACGGAGGCTGGCGAAGGGCGAGGTGACGATCTTGGCGTCGGGAATGGTTCCAAGGTCGATGTGATCGCCGGCACACTACCTCTACATTTACCTACGGGATTAGTTTTAAACCTTAATAATTGTTATTTAGTGCAAAGTTTGAGCATGAACATTGTATCAGGATCTCGTTTAATGCGAGATGGCTACTCATTTAAATCCGAGAATAATGGTTGTTCTGTTTATATGAGGGATATGTTTTATGGTCATGCTTCGATGGTCAATGGTTTATTCTTAATGAATCTCGAACGTAATATTACACATATTCATAGTGTGAATACCAAAAGATGTAAAGTTGATAACGATAGTCCCACATACTTGTGTAATCGCCGCCTTGGTCACATTGGTGTCAAGCGCATGAAGAAGCTCCATTACGATGGTCTTTTAGAGTATCTCGATTATGAATCATTTGACACATGCTAACCATGCCTCATGGGCAAAATGACCAAGACTCCGTTCTCCGGAACAATGGGCGAGCAACCAACTTATTGGAAATCATACATACCGATGTATGCGGTCCAATGAGCGTTGAGGCTCATGGAGGATATCGTTATGTTCTCACTCTCACTGATGACTTGAGTAGATATGGGAATGTCTACTTGATGAAACACAAGTCTGAGACCTTTGAAAAGTTCAAGGAATTTCAGAATGAGGTAGAGAATCAAAGTTCTTACGATCAGATCATGGAGGAGAATATTTAAGTCACGAATTTGGTACACACTTAAGGAAATGTGGAATCGTTTCACAACTCACGCCGCCTGGAACACCTCGGTAATAGAACGGTGTGTCCGAGCGTCGTGTCGCACTCTATTGGATATGGTGCGATCTATGATGTCTCTTAAAGATTTGCCTCTATCATTTTGGGGATACGCTCTAGAGACAGCTACATTCACTTTAAATAGGGCACCGTCTAAATCCGTTGAGACGACACCATATGAATTACGGTTTGGGAAGAAACCTAAGCTGTCGTTTCTAAAAGTTTGGGGATGCGATGCTTATGTCAAGAAACTTCAACCTGAAAAGCTCGAACCCAAGTCGGAAAAATGCGTCTTCATAGGATACCCTAAGTAAACCATTGGGTATACCTTCTACCTTAGATCCGAAGGCAAGATCTTTGTTGCCAAGAACGGATCCTTTACGGAAAAGAGTTTCTCTCGAAAGGAGTAAGTGGGAGGAAAGTAGAACTCAATGAAGTACTACCTCTTGAACCGGAAAGTAGTGCAGCTCGGGAAAATGTTCATGTGGTGCCTACACCCATGGAGAGGAAATTAATGATGATGATCAAGGTACTTCGGATCAAGTTTCTATTGAACTTGAGGGTCCACAAGGACACGTTCCACACCAGAGTGGTATGGTAACCTGTCACCGGAAATCATGTTGTTAGACAACAGTGAACCTTGAACTATGAAGAAGCAATGGCGGGCCCAGATTCCAACAAATGGCTTGAAGCCATGCAATCCGAGATAGGATCCATGTATGAAAACAAAGTATGGACTTTGACAGACTTGCCCGATGATCGTGACGATAGAAAACAAATGGATCTTTAAGAAGAAGACGGACTCGGATGGTAATGTTACCATCTATAAAGCTCGACTTGTCGCTAAAGGTTATTGGCAAGTTCAAGGGATTGACTACGATGAGACTTTCTCTCCCGTAGCGAAGCTGAAATCCGTCCGAATCATGTTAGCAATTGCCGCATACTATGATTATGAGATATGGCAAATGGACGTCAAAACGGCATTCCTTAACGACTGTCTTAAGGAAGAACTGTATATGATGCAGCCGGAAGGTTTTCTCGACCCTAAGAATGCTAACAAGGTATGCAAGCTCCAGCGATCCATTTATGGGCTGGTGCAAGCATCTCGGAGTTGGAACATTCGCTTTGATGAGATGATCAAAGAGTTTGGGTTTATGCAGACTTATGGAGAAGCCTGCGTTTACAAGAAAGTGAGTGGGAGCTCTGTAGCATTTCTCATATTATATGTAGATGACATACTTTTGATGGGAAATGATATAGAACTTTTGGACAGCATAAAGGCCTACTTGAATAAGAGTTTTACAATGAAGGACCTTGGAGAAGCTGCTTATATATTAGGCATCAAGATCTATAGAGATAGATCGAGACGCCTGATAGGTCTTTCACAAAGCACATACCTTGAAAAGATATTGAAGAAGTTCAAAATGGATCAGTCCAAGAAAGGCTTCTTGCCTGTATTACAAGGTGTGAAATTGAGCTCGGCTCAATGTCCGACCACGGCAGAATTTATAGAAGAGATGAGTGTCATCCCCATGCATCAGCCATAGGTTCTATTATGTATGCCATGTGTACTGCAGACCTGATGTAAACCTTGCCGTAAGTTTGGTAGGAAGGTACCAAAGTAATCCCGGCAAGGAACACTAGACAGCGGTCAAGAATATCCTGAAGTACTTGAAAAAGACTAAGGACATGTTTCTCGTTTATGGAGGTGACGAAGAGCTCGTCGTAGAGGGTTACATCGACGCCAGCTTCGACACAGATCTGGATGACTCTAAGTCACAAACCGGATACGTGTATCTGTTGAATGGTGGAGCGATGGCTGGTGCAGCTGCAAGCAGAGCGTCGTGGCAGGATCTACGTATGAAGCGGAGTACATGGCAGCCTCGGAGGCGTGGCGTGAAGCAATTTGGGTGAAGGAGTTCATCACCGACCTAGGAGTCATACCCAATGCGTCGGGCCGATCAAATTCTGCAGTGACAACACCAGAGCTATTGCACTTGCCAAGGAACCCAGG
Organism: Aegilops bicornis; assembly: GCA_021605145.1. NCBI lineage: Eukaryota > Viridiplantae > Streptophyta > Magnoliopsida > Poales > Poaceae > Aegilops > Aegilops bicornis. Next base: position 783,733,706 of record CM038670.1, read on the forward strand.
TTTCACAAGAAGACCAGGCACATCAAGCGTCGCTTCAACTCCATTCGTGAAAATGTTCAAGATGGAGACATAGAAATTTGCAAAGTGCATACGGATCTGAATGTCGCAGATCCGTTGACTAAACCTCTTCCGCGTGCAAAACATGATCAACACCAGAACTCTATGGGTGTTTGATTCATCACAATGTAACTAGATTATTGACTCTAGTGCAAGTGGGAGATTATTGGAAATATGCCCTAGAGGAAATAATAAAAGGATTATTATTATATTTCGTTGTTCGTGATAATTGTATTTTATTCATGCTATAATTGTATTATCCGGAAATCGTTATACATGTGTGAATAGATAGACCACAACATGTCCCTAGTGAGCCTCTAGTTGACTAGCTCGTTGATCAATAGATAGTCATGGTTTCACGACTATGGACATTGGATGTCATTGATAACGGGATCACATCATTAGGAGAATGATGTGATGGACAAAGACCCAATCCTAAGCATAGCACAAGCTCGTGTAGTTCGTTTTGCTAGAGCTTTTCCAATGTCAAGTATCTTTTCCTTAGACCATGAGATCGTGTAACTCCCGGATACCGTAGGAGTGCTTTGGGTGTACCAAAGCGTCCTGGCAATGGGTGACTATAAAGGTGCACTACAGGTATCTCCGAAAGTGTCTGTTGGGTTGACACCGATCGAGACTGGGATTTGTCACTCCGTATTACGGATAGGTATCACTGGGCCCACTCGATAGTGCATCATCATAATGAGCTCAAAGTGACCAAGTGTTTGGTCACGGGATCATGCATTACTGATGCAGTAAAGTGACTTGCCGTAACTGAGATTGAACGAGGTATTGGGATACCGACGATCGAATCTCGGGCAAGTAACATACCGTCGACAAAGGGAATAGTATCACGGGGTTGCTTGAATCCTCGACATCGTGGTTCATCCGATGAGATCATCGAGGAGTATGTAGGAGCCAACATGGGTATCCAGATCCCGCTGTTGGTTATTGACGGAGAGCCGTCTCGGTCATATGCGCATGTCTCCCGAACCTGTAGGGTCTACACACTTAAGGTTCGGTGACGCTTAGGGTTGTATGAATATGAGTATGCAGCAAACCGAAAGTTGTTCGAGTCCGGATGAGATCGGGACGTCACGAGGAGTTCGGAATGGTCCGGAGGTAAAGAATTATATATAGGAAGTGCTGTTTGACCATCGGGAAAGTTTGAGGTCACCTGGTATTGTCTGGGACCACCGAAGGGTCGAGGTCCACCGGGTGGGGCCACCTATCCCGGAGGGCCCCATGGGCTGAAGTGGGAGGAACCAGCCTGGTGGGCTGGTGCGCCCCAGGCCCCCTCTGCGCCTAGGGTTGGGAACCCTAGGGAGGCGCCCACTTGCCTTGGGGGCACTCCACCCCCTTGGCCGCCCCCTAGGAGATCCCATCTCCTAGGGGCAGCGCCCCAGGGACCCTATATATAGAGGGGGAGGGAGGGCAGCCACCATTGCACTTGGCGCCTCCCTCCCTGCTACACCTCTTCATCCTCCCAGTTGATTGGCGAAGCCCGGGAGAATCTTCTTGCATCCACCACCACGCCCGTCGTGCTGCCGGATCTTCATCAACCTCTCCTTCCCCTTGCTGGTTCAAGACGGAGGAGACGTCCACGCTGACCGCACGTGTGTTGAACGCGGAGGTGTCGTCCGTTCGGCGCTAGGATCTCCGGTGATTTGGATCACGACGAGAACGACTCCCTCAACCCCGTTCTCTTGAACGCTTCCGCACGCAATCTACAAAGGGTATGTAGATGCATCTCTCTCACTCGTTGCTAGATGAACTCATAGATGGATCTTGGTGAACGTAGGAATTTTATTTATTTTATGCAACGTTCCCCAACACAAGTCACTTTACTCGTTCCGTAATGCATGATCTCGTGACTAACTACTTAGTCACGTTGAGCTCATTATGATGATGCATTACCGAGTGGGCCCAGAGATACCTCTCCGTCATACGGAGTGACAAATCCCAGTCTCGATTCATGCCAACCGAACAGACACTTTCGGAGATACCTGTAGTGCACCTTTATAGCCACCCAGTTACGTTGTGATGCTTGGTACACCCAAAGCATTCCTACGGTATCCGGGAGTTGCACAATCTCATGGTCTAAGGAAATGATACTTGACATTAGAAAAGCGTTAGCAAACGAACTACACGATCTTGTGCTACGCTTAGGATTGGGTCTTGTCCATCACATCATTCTCCTAATGATGTGATCCCGCTATCAATGACATCTAATGTCCATGGTCAGGAAACCATGACCATCTATTGATCAACGAGCTAGTCAACTAGAGGCTCACTAGGGACAAGTTGTGGTCTATGTATTCACACATGTATTACGGTTTCCAGTTAATACAATTATAGCATGAACAATAGACAATTATCATGAACAAGGAAATACAATAATAACCATTTTATTATTGCCTCTAGGGCATATATCCAACACGTATGGTGACCGTTATGTGATGAAGTCGGAGCATGATTTATTTGTTGATTGTCTTCCTTATGAGTGGCGGTCTGGGACGAGCGATGGTCTTTTCCTACCAATCTATCTCCTAGGAGCATGTGTGTAGTACTTCGTTTCGATAACTAAAAGATTTTTGCAATAAGTATGTGAGTTCTTTATGACTAATGTTGAGTCCATGGATTATACACACTCTCACCCTTCCACCATTGCTAGCCTCTCTAGTACCGCTCAACTTTCACCGGTGCATTACACCCATCATTACCCTTCCTCAAAACAACCACCATACCTACCTATTATGGCATTTCCATAGCCATTCCCGAGATATATTGTCATGCAACTCTCCACTACTCCGTTTATTATGACACGTTCCATCATTGTCATATTGCTTTGCATGATCATGTAGTTGACATCGTGTTTGTGGCAAAGCCACCGTTCATAATTTTTTCATACATGTCACTCTTGATTCATTGCACATCCCGGTACACCGCCAGAGGCATTCATATAGAGTCATATTTTGTTCTAATTATCAAGTTGTAATTCTTGAGTTGTAAGTGAAGAAAAGTGTGATGATCTTCATAATTAGAGCATTGTTCCATGTGAGGAAAGGATGATGGAGACTATGATTCCCCCACAAGTTGGGATGGGACTCCGGACAAAAAAAAGAGGCCAAAAAAAATGAGAGAAGGCCCAAATAAAAAAAAGAGAAAAGAGAGAAGGGACAACGTTACTATCCTTTTACCACACTTGTGCTTCAAAGTAGCACCATGATCTTCATGATAGAGAGTCTCCTATGTTGTCACTTTTATATACTAGTGGGAATTTTTCATTATAGAAATTGTCTTGTATATTCCGATGATGGGCTTCCTCAAATTGCCCTAGGTCTTCGTGAGCAAGCGAGTTGGATGCACACCCACTTAGTTACTTTTTGAGCTTTCATAAACTTATAGCTCTAGTGCATCCGTTGCATGGCAATCCCTACTCACTCACATTGATATCTATTGATGGGCATCTACATAGCCCGTTGATGCGCCCCCCTGTCTTGTCGTCGCCTTGTGGACCCCCCTGACTTGTTCCTAACGCCGAAAATTCCTACAAATATAGAAACCCCCAGAATTAAACCTAGATAGGGAGTTCCGCCACCGCAAGCCTCTGTAGTCACGAAAAACCAATCGAGAGCCCGTTCCGGCACTGCCGGAGGGGGAAACCATCATGGGTGGCCATCTTCATCATCCCGGCGGTCTCCATGACGAGGAGGAAGTAGTTCACCCTCGGGGCTGAGGGTATATACCAGTAGCTATGTGTTTGATCTCTCTCTCTCTCTCTCTCTCTCTCTCTCTCGTGTTCTTGATTTGGCACGATCTTGATGTACCGCAAGCTTTGCTACTATAGTTGAATCATATGGTGTTTCTCCCCCTCTACCTTCTTGTGATGAATTGAGTCTTGCTCTTTGAGGTTTCGTTATGTTAGATTGAGTATTGGATTTGAGAACACTTGATGTATGTCTTGCGATGGAATATCTGTGGTGACAATGGGATATTCTATTGATTCACTTGATGTATGTTTTGGCACTCAACTCGCGGATTCCCGAGGTGACATTGGGGTAATCTATGCATAGAGGTCGATGCATGTTTTCGTCCTACGTTCTCCGATAGAAACTTTGGAGTGATTCTTTGTTGCACGTTGAGGGATTGCCATATGATCTAATTATGTTATCATTGTTGAGAGAACTTGCACTAGTGAAAGTATGAACCCTGGGCCTTGTTTTCAAGCATTGCAATACCGTTTTTGCTCACTTTTGTTACTAGTTACCTTGCTGTTTTTATGTTTTCAGATTACAAAAACCTATATCTACTATCCATATTACGCTTGTATCACCATCTCTTCGCCGAACTAGTGCACATATACAATTTACCGTTATATTGGGTGTGTTGGGGACACAAGAGACTCTTTGTTATTTGGTTGCAGGGTTGTTTGAGAGAGAGCATCTTCATCCTACACCTACCACGGATTGATAAACCTTAGGTCATCCAACTGAGGAAAATTTGCTACTGTCCTACAAAACTCTGCACTTGGAGGCCCAACAACGTCTACAAGAAGAAAGGTTGCGTAATAGACATCAAGCTCTTTTCTGGCGCCGTTGCCGGGGAGGCTAGGTAAGCGACACTCACATCCCGTCAATGAATCTCTTTTGTGGCGCCGTTGCCGGAGAGGTGAGTGCTTGAAGGTATATCTTTAGATCTTTCAATTGAATCTTTTAGTTTCTTATTTTATCAATAATTTAGTCTATAAAAGAAAACTACAAAAAAATGGAATTGAGGTTGCCTCATATGCTTCATCATTTTAATATCTGTCATGAAAATGATGGAAAGAAAAATTGTGCTCAATTGTTAGAAGAAGAAGTCAATAAAATGTTTGGCACTAAATATTTGAATGACGAGCATGATTGCAATGTTGTTGCTATAATTCTTTGAATATTCATGATGCTAATGATATGCAAAGCTACAAGCTTGGGGATGCTATGTTCGATGAATATGACATTTTTAGTCCCCCAAGTTTTGATGAGAATATTTATTATGATGAAAGAAAGCCTCCTATTTATGAGGATTATATTGATGAAAGTGGGTTTGGAAGAGTGTCAACTTTAGGAAGTAATGATCCCACTATTTTGGAGGGTGTTGAATCTTATTGTGATAATTATGAAAGTGGATTGGAGAGGTCAAAACTTCATTTAGTGATGAATCTACTATTTCAGAAGAGGTTCCAATTGATTATGAGAACAAAGGTTCTATCTATGATGATTATTGTGATGACATGTATGCTATAAAGAATAAAGATAACCATGAAACTTGTCATCATGATTTTAATTTTCAATTGGATTATGTATCTCATGATGGTTATATTGTTGAATTTATTCATGATGCCACTGAAAATTATTATGAGAGAGGAACATATGCTTTTACATATCTCAATAATATCAAGTTTCCTCTCCATGTGTTGAAACTTTTGAAGTCATGCTTGTTTTACCTTCCTATGCTAGTTGATTCTTGTTCCAATAAGTTATTTGCTCAAAAATCCCTATGCATAGGAAGTGGGTTAGACTTAAATGTGTTTGCCATATATGTTTCATGATGCTCTCTTTGCGTTTCAATTCTTTACTTTTATGCAAGCATCATTGAAATCATCATGTCTAGCTAAAAAGGCATTAAAGAGAAGCGCTTGTTGGGAGACAACAAATATTTACCCCTACTGTTTTTGCATGTTCACATTATTAAGCTACTGTAGTAATAATATTTTATAGCTTTTGTTTCAATAAAGTGCCAAGTAAAGCCTTTGGGATAGTGTGGATGATAGTTAATTCAATTCTGTCCAAAAGTCGAAACTTCTGCGCCCAGTCACAGAATTGTTAAAAATCACTGGAACGTCAAAAAATTCTGAATTTTTTTACAGTATATTGTTATACAAATTTCGCAGCATAATATTTCAGAATTTTTGGAGTTACAGAAATATGGATAGTTTCCAGATTACTACATATTGTTTTTTTTTTGACAGATTCTGTTTTTTATGTGTTGTTTGCTTATTTTGATAAATCTATGAGTAGTATTGGAGGGTATGAACCATGGAGGAGTTGGAATACAGTAGATATAACAGCAATATAAATTTATAATGAGTTCATAATATTACCTAAGTGGTGATTTGCTTTGTTATACAAACAGAGCTTACGAGTTTTGGGTAAAGTTTTGATGAACTATGGAATAAGGAGTGTCAAGAGCCTAAGCTTGAGGATGTCCAAGGCACCATAAGGTAATACTCAAGGACAACCAAGCATTTAAGCTTGGGGATGCGTCGGATGGCATCCTCTTTTTTTTATAAAGAATTCAAAGGTGGATTTTCTTTTATGGAAGGTCAAGTTTATTTCAAAAATATATTCAGATTTTTTTCATTTTGTTTAGTTACACCCAGGAACTCGCGTCCCCGGGAGAGGCCTAACTTAGCCTCACCTCCAAAAATAATTGTGGTTTCCCGGAGTACTTTTGAGGGTCAAAGTCTCTGATAACCCGGTGCCCGATTTGTCGTTTGGACGGTGGCATTTTGAGAAAATCAAGCTCCAGATCAGATCTTGAAACCAGAAATAAGAAAACAAAACTGCAGGTGAGTAGAATAAGATCCTACAGCCTCGGTTCCATGAGCACCCGAGGCATATTTACATAGGAAATTGCCTTTCGTACTAACAATGACCGCAGAGAACATGGCGGCAAGTCCTAAACTTGCATTAAACTTGGAGACCTGGAGACTCGAGGGGCTACTAATCTTGAGCCCGAAGCAGAGCAACCGGCAGAGGAAGCAGCTCTTGGTCTCGTCCAACGGTGGCCATGGCTGTACTCTCTCTCGCCGCGTGCGTCGCCTTCCTCCATCTCCTCCTTCTCTTCTCTTCGTCTTCCTCTCTCCGCGTAGCCCCCGAAGCGGCGGAGAGCTCGGGCTCGCCGCGCCATGGCCGGACCGCCTACCACTTCCAGCCCGCCAAGAACTGGCAGAACGGTAGGAGTTAACGCTTTTTAATTTGCTGCATTGTTGCTACACCCAATCATCTGAGGAATGGATTTGGCTAATCTGATCACTGTGTATGTCCGTTCGTGGTGGAATTGCTGCTGCTTCGGGATGGTGCCGAGCAGATCCGAATGGTACGCTCTGTTTCTTTCTTGTTTCTTCTCTGCATTCTGCTGAATTAGTGACGCTCTGTTTCTTTCTTGTTTCTTCTCTGCATTCTGCTGAATTAGTAGGTCACTGAATTTTCATCTGGTGTCCAAGTGTTCCAGCCAGCGTGCTTGTAGTGGACATTAATGGCGTCCCTGTCATGTGTATACACGAATGGAACTGACGGTTGTTTTCTTTGTTACGCCGGCAGGGCCAATGTACCACAACGGCATGTACCACTTGTTCTACCAGTACAACCCGCACGGCGCCACCTGGGGCGTCGGCAACCTCTCCTGGGGCCACTCCGTCTCCGGCGACCTCGTGAACTGGGTCGCCCTCGACGCCGCGCTCGAGCCCACCTCGCCGTTCGACGCCAACGGCTGCTGGTCGGCTCCGCCACCATCCTCCCCGGCGGCGTCCCGGCCATCCTCTACACCGGCATCAGCGCCGACGGCGAGCAGGTCCAGAACGTGGCCTTCCCCAAGAACGCGTCCGACCCGCTCCTCCGCGAGTGGGTGAAGCCGAGCTACAACCCCGTCATCCCGCTCCCCGCTGACGTTCCTGCGGATTTCTTCCGTGACCCTTCCACGGCGTGGCTCGGCCGCGATGGTCTGTGGCGCTTCGCCGTATCAGCCAAGGTCGGTAACGCCGTGGGGTCTACGCTCATCTACCGAAGCAAGGACTTCCGGCGCTGGGAGCGGAATGCCGCGCCGCTGCAAGAGTCACGCGCCGCCGGCATGGTGGAGTGCCCGGACCTTTTCCCGGTGGCGGAGCCCGGCGTGGAGGAGGGGCTCGACCACGCGCCGAGGACCGGCACCGGGGTGAGGCAAGTGCTGAAGCTGAGCGCGATGGACACGTTCCAGGACTACTACGCGGTCGGGCGTTACAACGACACGTCGGACACCTTTGAACCGGAGGACGACGGCGACGACTGCCAGAGCTGGCGCCGCCTCGACTACGGCCACGTGTACGCGTCCAAGTCCTTCTTCGACGCGCGCAAGAACCGGCGCGTGCTCTGGTCATGGGCCAACGAGACCGACAGCCAGGCCGACGACGTCGCCAAGGGCTGGTCCGGCGTCCAGGTCCGTCGCCTCCGCCATCCTCCAACCAAATTTCTGTTTTGTCACTTATTATCATGCTGACATGCTTTCCCTCTCTCCTGCGCTGCAGATCTTCCCACGGAAGGTATGGCTGGACAACGACGGGAAGCAGCTAAGGCAATGGCCAATCGAGGAGATCGAGACGCTGAGGAGGAGAAAGGTCGGGTTGCTGGGAACGGTGGTGAACTCCGGCGGCGTGAACGAGATCGTCGGCGTCGCGGGCACGCAGGCGGATGTGGAGGTGATCTTCCAGATCCCGGCCCTGGAGGGAGCCGAGAGCTTCGAGCCCAACTGGCTGCTGGATCCGCAGAGGCTGTGCGGGGAGAAGGGCGCGTCCGTGCCCGGCGGGGTCGGCCCGTTCGGGCTGCTCGTCATGGCCTCCGGCGACCTGCAGGAGCACACCGCCGTCTTCTTCAGGGTGTTCCGGCACCATGACAAGTACAGAGTCCTCATGTGCAGCGACCTGAGCAGGTCAACTACGAGAGCCGGGGTGTACAAGCCACCGTACGGGGCTTTCGTGGACATGGACATCGAAGCGCACGGCGGGATCATCTCGCTCAGAACACTGGTATGTTCATCGCCGCCGTGGCCTCAGCCTGAATCTTTTGCTCTGGTTCAGACTTCAGATAACACCGACTGTAAATCGAGTACTTATTACAACTTGTGATTTCGACGAACAGGTTGACCACTCGGTGGTGGAGAGCTTCGGCGGCGGAGGCCGGACGTGCATCACGGCGAGGGTGTATCCGGAGCACGCCGAGAACGGCAACAGCCACCTGTACGTGTTCAACAACGGGACTGGTGCGGTGAAGGTGGCCAAGCTCGAGGCGTACGAGCTGGCGACGGCGACCGTGAACGTTGGGGACGACGGGTTGATTCAGATGAGCTCCATGCGCAGAGGTGAAGCGTAGTTGGTGGGGACTGGTTTAGTTCGTGTCTTGGCATGTGCGTTTTTCTTTTTCATTTCTCATCAGGATAAATTGCGGCTTAAAGGCAAGTTTAGGCGGGTTCTTTTTTGAACGGAGACATAAGTTTGCCTAATCTTTCTTTTTTCGGAAAATCTTGCAATCTATTCATCAAACATCATGGTAGTAAAAGGAACACCAGTCGTAAAGAAAGATACATCCAGATTCATAGACCATCTAACAACGACTACAATCACTGAAACAAGCTGAAGACGCGCCACCGTCATCGTCTCTCCATCATCAGAGTCGGGCAAACCTTTTGTCTAATCTATTAATTAAGAACATTAATTAAGGAGTTTTAGAGAATATTACAAACATCAAGTTTACACCCACAATGGACCAAAGAGCAGCTTCTTCCTTAATGTTGCAAGGAGGATAGGTGGCGGCATGAACTTGTGTCTGAGAGATGTAGAATCAAAAGATAGGTCTTTGAGGAGGTGGGGAGGGGGGGGGGGGGTGAATAGACACTTAACCAACCAAATGTGCAGTTTTTGGTTTTTCTGAAGTATAGGCAGATTTTGCCACTTGTTAAGATACAACCAACACTTTCTACACATACATATCTAGAGATAGAGCAGTGGAAATAGTATAAAATGCAATTATGCGGAAAGTAAAGGGTGCAGATCGAAGATCAAATGCAATGAAGACACGATGGTTTTTGGCGTGGTTCCGATAGGTGGTGGTATCGTACGTCCACGTTGATGGAGACTTCAACCCATGAAGGATAATGGCTGCACGAATCCACGGAGGGCTCTACCCACGAAGGGTCCATAAAGAATCAACATTGTCTATTCCACCATGGCTTACATCCACGAAGGACTAGCCTTAGTCAGGGTGTATCTTCACGAAGTAGGCGATCTTCTTACCCTTACAAACTCCTAGGTTCAACACCACAAGATCTTGGAGACCCCCACGTGACACATAACCAATCTAGGAGACACCAGTCTCCAAAAGATAATAGATGTTATTGTTGATGATGAATTCATTGCTCTTGTGCTTTAAAAGATAGTCTCCTCAACACTCAATCACTCTCTCACAAATTTAGCTTGGGTAGGAGAAGGATTGGAGTGGAAAGTAACATGGGGAGGCTAGAAATCAAGGTTCAAATGGTCGGATTGGAATGCTTTGTTCTCAACACAGGAGTAGGTGGTTCTCTCTCAGAAAATAAATGGCGTAAGTGTAGTTTCGTTCTGGTTGCTCTCTTACAGAGTAGGTGAGGGTGGAGGGGTATATATAGCCTGCACCTAAAATTCAACTGTTACAACCTTTTGACTCAACTCGGTGGTACCGAACCAAAAACTCGGTGAGACCGGCCTATGTAAAAAGATTTGAACGTTGGGCTTTTCGGTGGGACCAAAGAAATAATCTCAGACTGGCCAATATGTGATGACCTAAGCGAGACTGCGTTTCGGTGATTTCGATCGGTTCAACTCAGTAATTCCGAAGTGAAGCGACTAGGTTACAGAAACTTGGTCAGTGCAAATCGGTGAGACCGGTCGTCATCTTGGTAAGACCAAAACTCTAGGGTTTAGCTCTATCAGTGTATAGGATCAACTCGGTGAGTCTGGATGGGACAATTTCGGTGGGACCGAGTTGGAATTTTAGGGTTTCGATAGACGCGACTTGGAGAAAGTGGTCGCTGGTTTTGGAAAAATATCTCTAAGCACTTTGAGCAATTGAGTCGTGATCAAAACCTCATCTCCTTTTAATAGTATTGGTTTTCCTATGGACTAAATGTGATCTTGGATCACTTAACCAAAAATGTAGAGTCTTGAAGCTTTGCCAATCCATGTCCTTAGCATTTTGAAGGGATCCACAATCTCATGTCCTTGCCACAATGTTGAACTTTTCTAAAACATACTAGATGAAAGCATTCGTCCAACAAATATGTATGTTGACATGAATTACCAAAACCACCAACGCAACAAATGTGCTTTCAAAAGACCCTTGCATTGTGCTCGTTCCAAATAACCCAATAAATGAGCATGGTGAGAAAAGCCATGTCCTTCCTATTAGGGCTAAGGGTACCTCGCATGCCGGTCCTGAAGGAAATATGCCCTAGAGGCAATAATAAAGTTATTATTTATTTCCTTAATTCATGATAAATGTTTATTATTCATGCTAGAATTGTATTAACCGGAAACTTAGTACATGTGTGAATACATAGACAAAACATATAGTCCCTAGTATGCCTCTACTTGACTGGCTCATTAATCAAAGATGGTTAAGTTTCCTAACCATAGAAATGTGTTGTCATTTGATGAACGGGATCACATCATTAGGAGAATGATGTGATGGACATGTGTAACGCCCCGGATTCGATGCGCCAGGTGTCCGCCAGTTATTTGCCGTCGTTGCCATGTCATTTGCTTGCGTGTTGCACTTTGCCATGTCATCATCTGCATTTCATATCATGTCGTCATGTGCATCGCATTTGCATACGTGTTCGTCTCATGCATCCGAGCATTTTCCCCGTTGTTCGTTTTGCAATCCAGCACTCCTATGTCTCCCGGCGCCCCCTTTTGCCTCTTTTCGTGTGCGGGTGTTAAACTTTCTCGGAATGGCCCGAGGCTTGCCAAGTGGCCTTGGTATAGCACCGGTAGACCACCTGTCAAGTTTCGTGTCATTTGGAGGTCGTTTGATACTCCAACGGTTAACCGGGTAACCGTAAAGCCCCTCTCTCTTTGCAGCCCAACACCCTTCCAAAGTGGCCCAAAACCCAGCAAACTCCCCTCCATGCTCTCGGTCGTTCGATCACGATCGTGTAGGCGAAAACCGCACCTCATTTGGACTCTTCTAGCTCCCTCTACCTATTTAAACACCCCCTCCCTCGAATTTTCGGATCAATTTCACCCCTAACCCTAGCCTTCTTCTTCCTCCAGCGCGGACGTACATCTGCGCCGGACACGTCCGTCGCCGCCTCAGCCATTCACCTCTCGCCACTTGTCGCGCCGCCATCCCAGCGCCCGCCGCCAGATCCGGCCCGCCCGGGCGAAGACGCCGACCCGCGCCGCCAGCGCGCCTCGCCGAGGCCTCCACGCCTCGTCAGCGCGCCTAAGCGCCGATGCGGCCACGGCCTTCTCCGCCCCAGGCCAGCGCCTTGACTCCGCGGCCGGCGGCCCGCCGCTGCCGCCCGGCCTCGTCTCGTCGAACACGCGCCCTGCCGCCGTCGCCCGGCCGCCTCGTCTCCTCACCGGCGCCGCCGCTCGCCCCACGCCGCGCCAGACCCGCGTCCCGTCCGGCCGGAGCTCCTCCACCGTCCCGCGCCTCCGGCCGCTCCTCCCGTCGCCTCGCCGGAGTTCCTCCTCGCCGGAGTTGGGATCCGGCCAGATCTGGACGAGATCCACCGGGATCCCAACCAAACGCGCCCTCGCCCCGGCCGGATCTCCTCGTCCCGGATCCTCCTCGTCCCGTTTTCGGAGGGTAAAAAATCTACTAAGTCCCAGATTTTCGTTATTTTCATGCCATGTTCATGTCATCATATCTCTGCATCCATAGCTCCGTTTCGTGCGTGTCATATGTCAAATTGTTCGCCTCGACGAGTACATCATTTCATTCCATTGCATCATATTCATTTGAGCTCATCTGGATGCCTGAATTATCGTTACAAGAGTGCTATATGATGTTAACCTGCTGAAACTGTTATAACTTGATGATTTGTCATTTTTGTTGCATTTGATGTGTGCATCTCATGAGCATGAGCTCTACATGTGTTTTGTGCTACATCGTGCCATTTTCACAGTGGTGCCATCTATGTATTTTTTTGGTTCCTGTAGCGAGCGCATCGAGCTTGTTAAGTAGGGTACTTGCTGTTGCTGTTTTGCATGTCTGAATCTGCTATATCATGATGCTATGTTAACCTGCTTCTACAAGTCATTCTATGCATAATCTGGAGATGTTCACTAAATATGTTTTGTTCTACATGTCATTCTCTATCCATTAATGCCTCGGGTTGCATTTATAGCTTGTTGTACCTCGTTGTAATCTTGCTCTCAATTTGCTAAGTAATGTTGCTGTCAGCTTGTTAACATTAAGTTCAGTTTTGCCATGAGCTTTGCTAGTGATCCATGCACTCTATGAACTTGCTCTTGCCATGCTTAGCTTCATAAACATGTCTTCTTACTGTTGGTTCATGCCATTTAATTCTCTGTTGTGAGTGGTTCAAGCTCACCAACATGTCTACTTATTGTTGTTCCTGCCATGTATGAATCTGTCATATCATTTGCCATGTTTACATGGGTGCCATCATATTTTCTGTGCCTTTTGGGCTCATGGTCAGTAAAGGACTTTTGTTCTATGCAATTATTATATTCATTCCATGTCTTTTTTTGCCATGATAATTTCCTGTAACATGTTGTTTGATAGCTCTAAACATTGCAACCTGATATTATTTCCTGATAAGTCTGAAACTGTTATTATATGCAATCTTGCCATGTGTGTTTGAGCATGTTCTAGTGATTTCTGGAGATAGCTCAGTGTTCATGTTTTTTCATTCTTTACCTGTACATCATGTCCATGCCTTTTGTTTTCTTGTTAAGATGCTGTAGCGTGTTGTTTAGGTGCTTGCAATATACCTAGTTGCTGTTTTGGACAGATTTTTGTCATGACTTGTTTCATGTGTATGTGTTGAACCGTTGCTCCGTTTTGAGTGTGCTCTATATGAAACTTGCTTGATTTTGCATGTAGTTTCATATTATCATGTCGCATCCATGTTTTGATGTGTTTGCTTAATGTTTGTATGCATTTTGCGTCAATGCCATGCTTAACTTGTTTTGCTCATAACTTCTAGGCCGTAGCTCCGAATTAAATGAACTTTATATGTAACTTTACTAGAATTTCGTGTAGATCATTGTGGTGCATCTTAACTTGCTGTTTAACAACTTGAACATAAGGTTTATTCAGATCTGGACCAATTTCGAAATTTGCATATGAGGACTTACCGGAGTTGTTCTATGTTGTTTCCGGCCTCATTTAAACTTGCTTTGATGTGTTGGTCTTGTATGCATCATCTTTTGCCATGAGTAGCTTCATGTAGCCTTTGTCATACACCATGCTTGGTTGAGCATCATGTCTTGTCTATGTGTGGTGTGTTTACTTTGTTGTGTGCTTCTTCTCGATAGTTCCCGTTTCGTTGCGATCGTGAGGATTCGTTAAATCTACGCTTGGTTCGTCTTCGTGGCTTCATCTTCTTCATGGACTCTTTCTTCTTCCTAGCGGAATTTCAGGCAAGATGACCGCTACCCTGGATCTCACTACTATCATTGCTATGCTAGTTGCTTCGTTCTATCGCTATGCTGCGTTACCTATCACCTGTTTATTCAAGCCTCCCCAAATTGCCATGAACCTCTAACCTTTGTCACCCTTCCTAGCAAACTATTGTTTGGCTATGTTACCGCTTTGCTCAGCCCTCTTATAGCGTTGCTAGTTGCAGGTGAAGTTGAAGATTGCTCCATGGTGGACAGGATTATGTTGGGATATCACAATATCTCTTATATTATTAATGCATCTATATACTTGGTAAAGGATGGAACGCTCGGCCTTATGCCTGGTGTTTTGTCCCACTCTTGCCGCCCTAGTTTCCGTCATATCGGTATTATGTTCTCGGATTTTGCGTCCCTAACGCAGTTGGGTGATTTATGGGACCCCCTTGACAGTTCGCTTTGAATAAGACTCCTCCAACAAGGCCCAACATTGGTTTTACCATTTGCCTCACCTAGCCCTTTTTCCCTTGGGTTTCCGGAGCCCGAGGGTCATCTTTATTTTAGCCCCCGGGCGGTGCTCCTTCGAGTGTTGGTCGAAGCAGCAGATGCAGGGGCCACCACGGGCAACTTGAGGGCTGGTTTTACTCGTAGGCTGACCTATCCGGTGTGCCACGAGAGCGAGATATGTGCAGCTCCTATCGGGATTTGTCGGCACATCGGGCGGCTTTGCTGGTCTTGTTTTATTGCTTGTCGAAATGTCTTGTAGCCGGATTCCAGACTGATCGGGTCTTCCGGGAGAAGGAATATCCTTCGTTGATCGCGAGAGCTTATCATGGGCTAAGTTGGGACACCCTGCGAGGTCTAAACTTTCGAGAGCCGTGCATGCGGTTATGTGGCAGATGGGAATTTGTTAATATTCGGTTGTAGTAAACTTGAAGCAAACTCTTCTAAAATACACCAACCGTGTGCGTAACCGTGAGTGTCTCTTTTCGGGGTTGATCGAGAGGAGAACATGGTTTCTGGGTTATGTTTGGCGTAAGTAGGAGTTCAGGATCACTTCTTGATCATTACTAGTTGACGAACGTTCCTTTGTTTCTCTTCTCGCTCTCATTTGCGTATGTTAGCCACCATATATGCTTAGTCGCTGCTGCAACCTCACCACTTTACCCCCCCCCCTTCCATTCCCTTTAAGCTTTATACCCATGGTAATGGGATTGCTGAGTCCTCGTGGCTCACAGATTACTACAACAACAGTTGCAGTACAGGTTTGCGATGATCATGGCGTGAGAGCGATGTTTCTTGTTTTGGAGTTCTTCTTCCGCTTCTTCTTCGATCGGGGATAGGTTCGGTCGGCCTGGGCTAGCAGTGGATATTGTTTGAGTTTGTTTATGTTTCATCCGAAGTCGGATGTTGATCTTGTATGTGGTATTGTTGTATTGTTGTATTCATGTGACATTGTATGTATTGGATGTATCCCCATCTATTATGTAATGTTGATGTAATGATATCCACCTTGCAAAAGCGTTTCAATATGCGGGTCTATCCTTGGTGGGACCTTGATTTCCTTTTGGATAGGGTCGCATATTGGGCGTGACAAGTTGGTATCGAGCCTCGACCGACCCTAGGAGCCCCCTTGATTGATCGTGTAGTTTGGCCGTTGTTGAGTCTAGAAGAAAACTGTTTTCGGAGTCTAGTTATATCGGAGAGTAGGAATTCTTTTTACTCCTCAGCCCCTTCGTCGCTCTGTTAATGAATCTTGACGTAGGTGTTTTGAACTACTCATCTTCCCCTTCAAATTTTTCTTTAGGATCAAGTGGTTAGTTTTTTGTTCGTTGGGTCTCAGCTCTTTTTGTCCGGTGCATTTCTCGTCAAGTTGACTCGAGCCTCTTCATCTTTGAGTTCAATCCCCAGTTGTTTTCTTTTCCCACCCACCCACCCTTCTTCTTCTCGAAACCAGAGTCCGTAATCGAGTATCCATCCTACTCGTGCGAAGTCTTTGCTTTCTTTCCTCAATGATTTCAACCGGTGTTTCCTCTTGAACTCATTCGTCAGGTTTCCCTTCCAAGTTGCCTTTGTTTTTCCCGCCCTCCCACCCTCTTCTTCCTGGAGCACAGGTCTATTTCGATCATCAATTTCATTCGTGTGGAGCCTCTTCAGTCTTCCCTCAATTATTTCAACCGGTGAATTCTCGTCTCGGTGGACATTCTTCATCTCTTTTCTTCTCCGGTGGACTAAATTCATGTTTTTTTCGGGTTAATCATATTCTTTTCCTCGAAGTGTTTTCCCTGCTCGTTCGCCTCTCGCCAATTTATCCTTCCGGAGTGTCCAACACATCTCAGGAGATTCGTCTATGTTTGAATTAATTCGAGGTTGTCACCTCATTCAAATATTTCAATTGTTCCGGTGCATCGTCTATCTGTTCAACAATTCTTTCCAACGGTGTTTTTCTTTTAGTGGGCCCTAACCCACAGGTCTTTTCCCAGGATCTTACCTGACTCTTCTAATTTCCCGGAGCTATTCTCAAATCATTTTGAAGTTTGACGTAAGTATGATTTTCATCAGTCAGATCTTTTCCAAGATCAATTTCTAATCATTTTCATCGTCGGCTCAACCTCTTTGTATTTCATTCTCCCGTAGTACCTCAACAATTCTGCATGGAGTTTCTTGTAAATCGTTTGAAGATCGAAGAAGACTTCCTTCTAAATCTTGTCCATTCTCCCGGAGTTTCATGGTGATAGCTCGATGTTATCCTATCTAATTGTTTCCAGTCGTGCAATTCTTTTCATCCATCTGGAGTATTTCAGGAGTTGCTTTTCTGTTTGATTATCCGAAGGCCTCCATTTCAGAAGATTTCCTCGTCCCAAGTTTTCAGCTTCGTTCTCTCAATTATTCTATATCCGTGCCCTTTCGTTCGCCTCAATATTATCCCGGTGCTTCGTTCAAGTGTTCTTTAATCAGCTCACGGTCTCTTTGTTCTTTTGCATCTAAATCCCCTCTAGCATATTTGTTCCTCTAATTCTTCCCGGCGATTCATTCTCTTTCGTCAGTCAATTTCGAATTCTTATGGTGGTTCATTCAGATTATTTTTCCTTTGTTATCATATTAATTCATTCGTTCTTTCCAATCCTACCGGTGGTTCATGAAGACCTTCTCAAGTTTCGTGCTATCCCTTCTCAATCCTTTTTCAAGAAGAATAAGTAGTATGTAAAATCCATTGTTGGTCATCAATTTAATTTGATGAAGGATAAGCATACAATAAATCTTATTCTTATTTCATCCAAGTGAGTAATCCCTTTCTTCGGAGTTTGTTCTTAATGAATAAATTCTAGTTCCAAGTGTTTTCATCTTTTCTTTTTCCCGGAGTTCAATTTCCTCGGCCATCTCGTCGGAACCCCCATCTAAATCACCTCAAGGCTTGAATCTTATTATTTTCATCCTTCATTCAATCTCATAATCCTTTTGTTACCGGAGTTCGTCACGGTGGTTCTTCATGATTTAATTCATTTTTCAAGAGTTCATCAAGTACCATTCCATCCTCTCAAGCTCGTGTTCTATTCTTTCCATGTTCAGCCGAGTGCTTCCTAAATCCTTTCAGTCTTACTCGTTTCTTATCTCGTTCTAACCGGAGCGGTTTCATAGTCTATCTGATTCATTGAGCTTTCGATTCTCGTCATTCTCGGCGTTTCTCTCTTCTTATCGAATGCTCTCGATTCTTTGCTTCTTCTTTTGCGTTTCTTGTTTCACCTCATCCCTTTTCTCTTCCGTCTCGGTCCTAAGATCTCGGGACGAGATCTCTTGTTAGTGGAGGAGTGTTGTAACGCCCCGGATTCGATGCACCAGGTGTCCGCCAGTTATTCACCGTCGTTGCCATGTCATTTGCTTGCGTGTTGCACTTTGCCATGTCATCATCTGCATTTCATATCATGTCGTCATGTGCATCGCATTTGCATACGTGTTCGTCTCATGCATCCGAGCATTTTCCCCGTTGTCCGTTTTGCAATCCGGCACTCCTATGTCTCCCGGCGCCCCCTTTTGCCTCTTTTCGTGTGCGGGTGTTAAACTTTCTCGGAATGGCCCGAGGCTTGCCAAGTGGCCTTGGTATAGCACCGGTAGACCACCTGTCAAGTTTCGTGTCATTTGGAGGTCGTTTGATACTCCAACGGTTAACCGGGTAACCGTAAAGCCCCTCTCTCTTTGCAGCCCAACACCCTTCCAAAGTGGCCCAAAACCCAGCAAACTCCCCTCCATGCTCTCGGTCGTTTGATCACGATCGTGTGGGCAAAAACCGCACCTCATTTGGACTCTCCTAGCTCCCTCTACCTATTTAAACACTCCCTCCCCCGAATTTTTGAATCAATTTCACCCCTAACCCTAGCCTTCTTCTTCCTCCGCCTTGGACAGCGTCCGTCTTGTCTTGGACACGTCCGTCGCCGCCTCAGCCATTCACCTCTCGCCACTTGTCGCCGCCGCCATCCCACGCCGCCGCCCAGGCCAGATCCGCCGCCCGGGCCGAGCCACGCCCGCGCCCGCGCGCCCGCCTCGCCGGAGGCCTCCGCGCCTCATCGCGCGCCTCGCGCCGATGGCTGCGGCCTCCTCCGCCTCGCAGCCAGCGGCTGACTCCGCACCGGCCTCGTTTAGCCGAGCACGCGCCCTGCCGTCGCGCCGCCTCGTCTCCTCACTGGCGCGCCGCTTTCGCCCCACGCTGGGACCCGCGTCCCGTCCGGTCGGAGCTCCTCCACCGTCCCGCGCCTCCGGCCGCTCCTCCCGTCGCCTCGCCGAAGTTCCTCCTCGCCGGAATTGGGATCCGGCCAGATCTGGACGAGATCCACCGGGATCCCAACCAAACGCGCCCTCGCCCCGCCCGGATCTCCTCGTCCCGGATCCTCCTCGTCCCGTTTTCGGAGGGTAAAAAATCCACTGTCCCAGATTTTCGTTATTTTCATGCCATGTTCATGCCACCATATCCCTGCATCCATAGCTCCGTTTCGTGCGTGTAATATGTCAAATTGTTCGCCTCGACGAGTTCATCATTTCATTCCATTGCATCATATTAATTTGAGCTCATCTTGATGCCTGAATCATCGTTGCAAGAGTGCTATATGATGTTAACCTGCTGAAACTGTTATAACTTGATGATTTGTCATTTTTGTTGCATTTGATGTGTGCATCTCATGAGCATGAGCTCTACATGTGTTTTGTGCTACATCGTGCCATTTTTACAGTGGTGCCATCCATGTATTTTTTGGGTTCCTGTAGCGAGTGCATCGAGCTTGTTAAGTAGGGTACTTGCTGTTGCTGTTTTGCATGTCTGAATCTGCTATATCATGATGCTATGTTAACCTGCTTCTACAAGTCATTCTATGCATAATCTGGAGATATTCACTAAATATGTTTTGTTCTACATGTCATTCTCTATCCATTCATGCCTCGGGTTGCATTTATAGCTTGCTGTAGCTCGTTATAGTCTTGCTCTCAAGTTGCTAAATAATGTTGCTGTCAGCTTGTTAACATTAAGTTCAGTTTTGCCATGAGCTTTGCTAGTGATCCATGAACTCTATGAACTTTCTCTTGCCATGCTTAGCTTCATAAACATGTCTTCTTACTGTTGATTGTCTTTTCATGCCATTTAATTCTCTGTGGTGAGTGGTGCAAGCTCACAAACATGTCCACTTATTGTTGTTCCTGCCATGTATGAATCTGTCATATCATTTGTCATGTTTACATGGGTGCCATCATATTTTCTGTGCCTTTTGGGCTCATGGTCAGTAAAGGACTTCTGTTTTACGCAATTAGTAGATTCATTCCATGCCTTTGTTTGCCATGATAAGTTCCTGTAACATGTTGTTTGATAGCCCTAAACATTGCAACCTGATGTTATTTCCTGATAAGTCTGAAACTGTTATTATATGCAATCTTGCCATGTGTGTTTGAGCATGTTCTAGTGATTTCTGGAGATAGCTCAGTGTTCATGTTTTGTCATGATTTACCTGTACATCATGTCCATGTCTTTTGTTTTCTTGTTAAGATGTTGTAGCTTGTTGTTTAGGTGCTTGCAATATGCCTAGTTGCTGTTTTGGGCAGATTGTTGTCATGACTTGTTTCATGTGTATGTGTTGAACCGTTGCTCCGTTTTGAGTGTGCTCTATATGGAACTTGCTTGATTTTGCATGTAGTTTCATATTATCATGTCGCATCCATGTTTTGATGTGTTTGCTTGATGTTTGTATGCATTTTGCATCAATGCCATGCTTAACTTGTTTTGCTCATATCTTCTAGGCCGTAGCTCCGAATTAAATGAACTTTATATGTAACTTGACTAGAATTTCATGTAGATCATCGTGGTGCATCTTAACTTTCTGTTTAACAACTTGAATATAAGGTTTATTCAGATCTGCACGAATTTCGAAATTTGCATATGAGGACTTACCGGAGTTGTTCTATGTTGTTTCCGGCCTCATTTAAACTTGCTTTGATGTGTTGGTCTTGTATGCATCATCTTTTGCCATGAGTAGCTTCATGTAGCCTTTGTCATACATCATGCTTGGTTGAGCATCATGTCTTGTCTATGTGTGGTGTGTTTACTTTGTTGTGTGCTTCTTCTCGATAGTTCCCGTTTCGTTGCGATCGTGAGGATTCGTTAAATCACGCTTGGTTCGTCTTCGTGGCTTCATCTTCTTCATGGACTCGTTCTTTTTACTAGCGGGATTTCAGGCAAGATGACCGCTACCCTGGATCTCACTACTATCATTGCTATGCTAGTTGCTTCGTTCTATCGCTATGTTGCGTTACCTATCACCTGTTTATTCAAGCCTCCCCAAATTGCCATGAACCTCTAACCTTTGTCACCCTTCCTAGCAAACCATTGTTTGGCTATGTTACCGCTTTGCTCAGCCCTATTATAGCGTTGCTAGTTGCAGGTGAAGTTGAAGATTGCTCCATGGTGGACATGATTATGTTGGGATATCACAATATCTCTTATATTATTAATGCATCTATATACTTTGTAAAGGGTGGAAGGCTCGGCCTTATGCCTGGTGTTTTGTCCCACTCTTGCCGCCCTAGTTTCCGTCATATCGGTATTATGTTCTCGGATTTTGCGTCCCTAACGCAGTTGGGTGATTTATGGGACCCCCTTGACAGTTCGCTTTGAATAAGACTCCTCCAGCAAGGCCCAACATTGGTTTTACCATTTGCCTCACCTAGCCCTTTTTCCCTTGGGTTTCAGGAGCCCGAGGGTCATCTTTATTTTAGTCCCCCCCGGGCCAGTGCTCCTTCGAGTGTTGGTCAAACAGCATGCGGGGCCACCACGGGCAACTCGAGGGCTGGTTTTACTCGTGGTGACCTATCCGGTGTGCCACGAGAGCGAGATATGTGCAGCTCCTATCGGGATTTGTCGGCACATCGGGCGGCTTCTTTGGTCTTGTTTTATTGCTGTCGAAATGTCTTGTAGCCGGGATTCCGAGACTGATCGGGTCTTCCCGGGGAGAAGGAATATCCTTCGTTGATCGCGAGAGCTTATCATGGGCTAAGTTGGGACACCCCTGCAGGGTCTAAACTTTCGAGAGCCGTGCCCGCGGTTATGTGGCAGATGGGAATTTGTTAATATCCGGTTGTAGTAAACTTGAAGCAAACTCTTCTAAAATACACCAACCGTAAAGCGTGAATCGCGTGAGTGTCTCTTTTCGGGGTTGATCGAGAGGAGAACATGGTTTCGGGTTATGTTTGGCGTAAGTAGGAGTTCAGGATCACTTCTTGATCATTACTAGTTGATGACGTTCCTTTGTTTCTCTTCTCGCTCACATTTGGGTTTGTTAGCCACCATATATGCTTAGTCGCTGCTGCAACCTCACCACTTTACCCCCCCCCCCTTCCATTCCCTTTAAGCTTTATACCCATGGTAATGGGATTGCTGAGTCCTCGTGGCTCACAGATTACTACAACAACAGTTGCAGGTACAGGTTTGCGATGATCATGACGTGAGAGCGATGTTTCTTGTTTTGGAGTTCTTCTTCTGCTTCTTCTTCGATCAGGGATAGGTTCGGTCGGCACTGGGCTAAAGGTGGTGGATATTGTTTGAGTTTCTGTTTATGTTTCATCCGAAGTCGGATGTTGATCTTGTATGTGGTATTGTTGTATTGTTGTATTCATGTGACATTGTATGTATTGGATGTATCCCCATCTATTATGTAATGTTGATGTAATGATATCCACCTTGCAAAAGCGTTTCAATATGCGGGTCTATCCTTGGTGGGACCTTCGATTTCCTTTTGGATAGGGTCGCATATTGGGCGTGACAAGTTGGTATCAGAGCCTCGACCGACCCTAAGGCCCCCTTGATTGATCGTGTAGTTTGGCCGTTGTTGAGTCTAGAAGAAAACTGTTTTCGGAGTCTAGTTATATCGGAGAGTAGGAATTCTTTTTACTCCTCAGCCCCTTCGTCGCTCTGTTAAGGAATCTTGACGTAGGTGTTTTGAACTACTCCTCTTCCCCTTCAAATTTTTCTTTAGGATCAAGTGGTTAGTTTTTTGTTCGTTGGGTCTCAGCTCTTTTTGTCCGGTGCATTTCTCGTCAAGTTGACTCGAGCCTCTTCATCTTTGAGTTCAATCCCCAGTTGTTTTCTTTTCCCACCCACCCACCTTCTTCTTCTCGAAACCAGAGTCCGTGTCGAGTATCCATCCTACTCGTGCGAAGTCTTTGCTTTCTTTCCTCAATGATTTCAACGGTGTTTCCTCTTGAACTCATTAAATCGGGTTTCCCTTCCAAGTTGCCTTTGTTTTTCCCGCCCTCCCACCCTCTTCTTCCTGGAGCCTGAGTCTATTTCGATCATCAATTTCATTCGCGATGTTATTTTGCTTAGACCGTCGGTAGCATTATAAGATGATCCCTTACTAAATTTCAAGGTACAAGTGTTCTCCCTGAGTATGCACCGTTGCTACAGTTCGTCGTGCCGAGACACCACGTGATGATCGGGTGTGATAAGCTCTACGTTCACATGAAACGGGTGCAAGCCAGTTTTGCACACGCAGAATACTCGGGTTAAACTTGACGAGCCTAGCATATGCAGATATGGCCTCGGAACACTTTGAGGCCCGAAAGGTCGAGCGTGAATCATATAGTAGATATGATCAACATAGTGATGTTCACCATTGCAAACTACTCCATCTCACGTGATGATTGGACATGGTTTAGTTGATTTGGATCACATGATCACTTAAATGATTAGAGGCACTACAAGAAATATGCTCTCTTGTGACCTCCACTATTGGTCACTGAAAGGTCATAGTTTTTCATTTGCGACCTTTTTGTGACCAAAAATAGAAGGTCAAAAGCTGAGGGTCGTTAACTGACTATAGCGACCTTACGTGTGATATGTAAAAGGTCGTTGGTTCTTTGACCAAATTTTTGGTCACTAGCAACCTCCCCAGGCCACGTAGGCATCCAGCGTGGCAAGCTGATGTGGCACAAGATTCAGCCCGGTCCAATTCAGTTTTCTACATGGGCCAAGCCCATTAATTCAGCCCATTTATAAAAAAATTCCCTGCTAATTTTAGTGAACTACATGGGCCAAGCCCTACAACTCGGCCTTTTTATTTTCTGGGCCATGGCCTTTTTGCACCAACAGTTTTAGTTTTCTTTCTTTATAAAATGGGTCCATTAGTCAAACAGGTCCCACTTGTCAGGTTCTAATAAGTGGGTCCCAGCTATTTGGCTCAGATTCTTCATATTTCAATTTGACATCAAATTTGAATTTGATAATAAAAAAATAACCAGATTTTAAATAGGCAAGCAGAAAACACATAATAATTTAACCAGTATTTAAATAGGCGGATTCCGTACAAGCTCTACAAATGACACGTAATACAAGCTCTAACATATACGATTGCTTTACAAGCTCTACAAATGCAAAGCTCTACAAGATTTTACAAGCTCTACAATACTTAACAAGCTCTCCAAGTAATGTTACAAGCTCTACAAGTGTTTTCTTCTTGACATGGAGCTCCTTCAATAGAGATCAAATCTGGGACTCAGTTACATGATCACCCTGTTACATGAATCAGCTTAGAAGAATTAGAAAAACTGGAGCCAATATATTATGAACATTCCATTAAAAAAAGGTGTAAAGGAGTAAAGGACAATTCTTTATAGAATGATAAACACATTTAAGCTAGTACCAAGCTTTTTTAGCCGAGCTAGTTAAAATGAGATATTCATACAAGACAATAGAGACAATATGAATATGCATGGCACAAGTGCGAGTCTGGTTAGGTCCTGGTGTGTGTATGCTTGATGGCAACACTAATGCAATGGCAACACTAATGTAAGAAGCGAGCAGTTCCAGCTTCAGCTTTCCCGTTATAAAATACTAGAGAGGGCTAAAACAGATCTTATAGTTGCATAGTGAAATGTTTGCTTTTACAGATTTTATATAATATTGTGTTTATGCCAGGAATGCATCAGTTTGTACAAATACTAGAAAGGGAAAATAAAACATGTTAACCTGTTATTGTTCTACACTTCCACTACAACACTCAAGCTCATGTTAGGCACTAACAACACTAACCTACAGGCGCCAGCATGGTATATTGGTACAAGTGCAGGTCATGCAATGAATGTCATCAGTAATAAATTCACCCAAAGAAAAGTACAATAGACCATCCATTCAAGACAGCATCTAACAATACTAGTAAGCCCACAAAGTCGTGCCAGTTTATGCCACGATTACACAAGTCAACAACTGAATCCCCAACTGTATTTTCATATACTGTAGCAAACTAGATTGATAATATTTTTTCTTTTTGGTTGAGGTTGTGATTCCGTTAGGCATCCATGGGTGGCAGGAATGCGAAGTGCAGGTAGCAGCAATGTACAACTAGCTAGAGTAGGAGTAGGAGGAGCAAAACCAAACATTTTTCTGCTGGATTTTGAGGCGTTGGAGGTGCATCTCAGATTCTCCTGCAGAATAGCAGTGAGGACGCTTCACCAATAGAGCAAAACCAAGGATAGAACTTCCTT
This sequence comes from Aegilops bicornis, assembly GCA_021605145.1. Classification (NCBI taxonomy): domain Eukaryota; kingdom Viridiplantae; phylum Streptophyta; class Magnoliopsida; order Poales; family Poaceae; genus Aegilops; species Aegilops bicornis. The sequence goes on from CM038670.1 coordinate 783,759,195, forward strand.
CTCCAGATTGCCATTGGCCTTCATCAAATGAATAAGCATCAGGATTTCTTAATCAAATTTGTTCATATCAAGTTCATGAAACTCAAGAACGACTCAATTAACAGTAAAGTTTCATATAAAACTCAAGAAGGTATTTCTTCACCATTACAGAAATATATCACTGTTAATGTAAATGATCTAGAATACATATACAGATATTACCACAAACACCTATCAGGAAAAATCACATCGCAAGGTAACTCTGATTTTAGTCAAATTTTACTGCAGCCCAGCTCAAAACGTGAGCACCTAATTATTCAGAAGTTGAGATGATGCTTTCACTAGTAGGAATGCTTTAAAAAATTTACGGGATTACATGGTTCTGCAAGTTGTACTAATTCTTTTGACAGATCACACACCACACACACCAGATATTCAGAAGTAGAATAATCTGGGGCAAGTTTTTTCGTTAGTATGTGAGTTTCAAATAGTAGTAATCTAGTGAAAGAACACTAACTAACACTACAACTTGTTTAGGGAGCAGTAGCAAATGCTCCAGAGGTTCCTAGCTAGACCTCATATATGGTGTACATGCATAATAGATTGGTACCTTCCTTTGGAAAGTGGAAAAGGAGGCTCTGAATCTTATAGCTACTTATCTAGTTGAGATGTTGAAACGTGGGGTGTGCATGTCGGGTTACTAATTACTTGAGAAATCGGGATCAGTTGGTCTTCTTGGTCTAGAGAGAGGCATAGAAGGCTAATAAGAGCATTTATAATGGGTGAAGTTTACAAGCACAATTAATTAATTGAACTGAAACTGAAAAGTTATACTAGTTACATTTAATAGATGAATGGAATTACTGTCACACAGGAAAGGTAAATCTAAACACAGGGAGCTTCTCCATTTACGCTATGTTTGTTTTCTGAAAAAAGCAGGCAATTAAGCCAGAAAAGCACCACATTTACTACACAGGGGGCAGAGAAGATGGGGGTACAACCAGCGGGGCAGGGGGTGGCATGAGACGGGAGGCACCCGCGACGGAGGGGACGGGGCGGTCAGATCGGCGCGGCGGACATCCCTCGGGCGGAAGAGCTGGGTGGCGTGGGCGGCGAAATCGCTGTACTCCCTGGCCTTGGCCTTGGCGGCTACCACCCGAGTAGTCCTCATCTCCGGTGAGGATCCATCTTCGCCTTCATGGGTGCCTGCAGGGAGAGAGATTTAGATATCAGTTTCAGCGATCTGTAATGTTAAAAAATTCTGGACAGTTCAAAGTTCTCTACATTCTAATTAAGTGCTATCAGTTCTCCACACAAACATTTCCTACGATTCAAACAAATTTTTAGGTGGAGCAGGACCTAGAAACAATGTCTGGCAGTTCCTCAACCAAAAGTAGGTGTATGATCATAATCTCACTGGTTGCAACTTACAAATTCAACAAGAAAATAGAGCTAGGGGGCAATGTGATCTCTTGCAAATGAACAATTTAAAAATGCCCTCTTTGGATGCCAGTTTTCGCATTCAAGTATATATGTGGAAGACATCCTACTGCTTAGCTTCATTAGACTGGAGCGGCCCATGTGGGAATGGCCAAACCATCATTCTACTCTATTGTGAATTTGTGATGCTATCACACTACACCAGTAAGGACACATCTATTTGCATAGCACACGTTGGGCATAGACTGCTGCAGGTGATGGCATAAATAAAGAAATGCTACAGAACCCCACCTCTTCTCGTAGAGAGCGTCGATGTACTTGTCGAGAACTGGTTGCTCCAGAAAAAAGCCCTTCCACAGCCAGCAGTAATCTAACTGACAAACTAGGTGGAGCACTAGCCAAACTGACACAGAAACCAACACAGGGGCGATCACATTGTCATCACAACACCGAGCAAACACTGAAGACAGAAGGAAGTGAACGCAAGAGGCCTGTCAGGTTCACATCAGCCGGTGCCACTGAAAGCACCAGGACCTGTCTCCTCCAATAACCTACTACTCTATTAACTAACATGCGCAAGGATTAGTCTACGTTCAGTTAAAACAGTACAGGGGCTGGTAGATTAAACTAATATTTTGATCCACATGCCCCGGTAATACTTTTCCATCACAGGCATGTGGAGGAAAGAAAGTCCAGCTATGCGCATGAGCAACTGGTAACCATCACCAAACCCACTACAGGGCCTACACAAATGGATGCACTAGTTGGCGCTGATGTGAACTCGCCATCGGTGTGTCAACACTCGGCCTTAACAGTGGTACAGGAAAAATATGTAAGGTGTGTGTATGATTTGCATTAGCGTGCTCCCGTGCGCCTCTAAGCCTCTACGATTTACCACGGCGGGTCGACACCTACCCTACACCGGCCATATCTGCTGGCTGGGAGGGTTCCAGTGATGTGGCGCCTGCCGGATCTCGCCACGGCGCTGTCGGCGCGAGCCAGCCTCGATTCACCCAAGCGCATGCGCCATTTAACAGGAGCTGGGGCCTAGCTCACGGGAGGCTCGCTGGCATCCTCGGGAGGCGGCAGGAGCGAGATCATGGGCGAGAGGGGAAGAGGGGTGCGCGTGGACGTACACTTGGTAGGCGGAGAGGAGGAAGACGGAGGCGAAGAGCACCCTCCCGACGAAGGAGACGAACCCCATCGCTGCTGGCCTTGCCCTGACTCGCCATCGCCGCCGCTGCTGCTGCTCCTCCGCCTCGAGCTCCCCGCCCGCGTCTCTGGTCCTCGGTCGCGACGACTGGGCTGCCCGAGGAGGAGGGGAAGAGGAGTGGGGTGGGAGCGGTTGGAGGCGGCGGCGGATCAAAGTCGGAGAGAGAGGTTGGGGGCGGCGGCTCCACCAGATCGGAGCAAGGGAGAGCAGAGGGGCTCGCTGGTGGAGGCGGGGGAGGGAGGGAGAGAAAGAATGGAGGCGAGGGGATGGGTGGAAAATGTCCATGAGGACTGACCTAGGGTTTCGGCTCGATGGGTTTGGGCCGTTGGATCCGGAAGCATCCGACGGTGGTTGATGTGTGATCCGCGTGATATGCTCATGGTTTAATCAGAACGCAGCAAATCATTTGATGACCTTATGACCATATAAATTGGTCATGATCGATTCAAGATAAAAAAATTCATTCCATTTTTCAGTGCTCGAAATGAGTTTTCTTTGTGAAAGTCCTATCAATTATTTGTTCAAATGATATCATATTTTGCACAAGTTTACATCGTGGATTTGCAAACAATATTGACAAAGGGAGTTTTTATTTTCTTTGCACGAAAAAACAATTTTCCATTTTTCGAGTGCCAAAATAAGTTTTTTTTGTGAAGGACCTATAATATAATTGTTGCAAAATTGTACCAAATTAATTTTCTAAAATACTAGGACATATCTAATGCACAATTGACCAAATGGTAAGGTGTTAAGAGTTTTTATCCACCTCTGGTGAAAAAGACAAATTTCACGATTCACCGAAACGAGTCAAATTTGAACTGCAGCTGCATTATAGTTTGCTCTTTATTTTTTTCCAGAAATCATTTCTAGGTACATAAGTATCTATTTAATCAGAGAAACACCAAAAAAATTCCAAGATTCAACCACTAGCTAGGAATGGTCATTCCCGCCGTTATGACCGTATTTTGAAACGGGCATAAAAATTCAAAAAAAATCAAAAAATTGGAAAACCTTCGCATTGTGTCATTATATGTGGCCAAGTTCCCAGGAAAAATAACAAACTTGTAATACGACAATTATTTTAAAAAAGTGTTCTCAGAAACGAGCTATCATGCGTGAAGATTCATGGCTTTCAAGCCAAATGATCAATCTTATGGCCACATTCATGGCATAGTTTGTTCAAATGATCTCATATTGTGCACAAGGGTGCATCTTGGAATTCCAAACAATGTTGCCTAAGGAAGTTTTCATTTTCTTTGCACGGAAAATTCATTTTCATTTTCCGAAAGTGCCCAAAAGGAGGTTTTTTTGTGAAGGAACTACCAAATAATTGTTGCAAAATTGGACCAAATAAATTTTATAAAATACTAGGCCATATATAATGCACAATTGACAAAATGGTTGGGAAAAAGTTTTGATCTACCTCTGGTGAAAAAGACAAATTGTCGTCGATTCAGTTGGAAACGAGTCAAATTTGAACTGTAGCTGCCTCATAATTTGCTCTTTATTTTTTCCAAAAATCATTTCTAGTTACATAAGTATCTATTTAATCATAGAAACACCAAAAAAATTCCAAGATTCAACCACTAGCTAGGAACGGTCAAGCCCGCCGTTTTGACCGCATTTTGAAACGGGCATAAAAAATTCAAAAAAAATCAAAAAATTGGAAAACCTTCGTATTGTGTCATTATATGTGACCAAGTTTCCAGGAAAAATAATAAACTTGTAATACGGTAATTATTTAAAAAAAATGTTCTCAGAAATGAGCTATCATGCGTGAAGATTCATGGCTTTCAAGCCAAATGATCAATCTTATGGCCACATTCATGGCATAGTTTGTTCAAATGATCTCATATTATGCACAAGGGTGCATATTGGAATTCCAAACAATGTTGCCTAAGGAAGTTTTCATTTTCTTTGCACGGAAAATTCATTTTTCATTTTCCGAGTGCCCAAAAGGAGGGTTTTTTGTGAAGGAACTACCAAATAATTGTTGCAAAATTGGACCAAATCATTTTTATAAAATACTAGGCCATATATAATGCATAATTGACAACATGGTTGGGTGAAAAAAGTTTTGATCTACCTCCGGTGAAAAAGACAAATTGCCGTCGATTCAGCTGGAAGCGGGTCAAATTTGAACTGTAGCTGCCTCATAGTTTGCTCTTTATTTTTTCCAAAAATCATTTCTAGGTCTATGTAATCATAGAAACACCAAAAAAATCCAAGATTCAACCACTAGCTAGGAACGGTCAAGCCCGCCGTTTTGACCGCATTTTGAAACGGGCATAAAAATTCAAAAAATCAAAAATTGGAAAACCTTCGCATTGTGTCATTATATGTGACCAAGTTTCCAGGAAAAATAATAAACTTGTAATACAGTAATTATTTTAAAAAAGTGTTCTCAGAAATAAGCTATCATGCGTGAAGATTCATGGCTTTCAAGCCAAATGATCAATTTTATGGCCACATTCATGGCATAGTTTGTTCAAATGATCTCATATTGTGCACAAGGGTGCATCTTGGAATTCCAAACAATGTTGCCTAAGGAAGTTTTCATTTTCTTTGCACGGAAAATTCATTTTTCATTTTCCGAGTGCCCAAAAGGAGGTTTTTTGTGAAGGAACTACCAAATAATTGTTGCAAAATTGGACCTAATAAATTTTATAAAATACTAGGCCATATATAATGCACAATTGACAAAATGGTTGGGTGTCAAATTTTTTGATCCACCTCTGGTGAAAAAGACAAATTCTCGTCGATTCAGGTGGAAGCGGGTCAAATTTGAACTGCAACTGCCTCATAGTTTGCTCTTTATTTTTTCCAAAATCATTTCTAGGTAAATAAGTATCTATTTAATCAGAAATACATGGTTTGATGGCGAGACATCGAGGTTTGGACGGTGGCCGAGGGCCCCAACTCTAGAGCTGCCAGAAGCTCGCATGCTCGCCAGCGTGGTCATCAAGTGGACTGTATGTGCCATGTGTTCTGGGAGGCCTAGGCATGTCTAGTGGGTTGGGCACTCCCCAGGTAGGTGCTAGGAAGAAAATCACAACATAAGATTCTCACGAGGAGACCGATCGATGCTCAAACATGAATAAGCAGCCAAGTGTTTGATTTGCGGTACGGGAAATGCACATGGCTAATGGGCGTGAGTTTTGGCTGAGGATAATCAGTTACTAAGAAGACCGTCTTCACAAATTTTCACCTCAAAAGGAGGAGCCTAGGTGGTACTTGCTTTACAAACTACCACCTTTGGACATAAATACTGAATGTTGAAGCTGGGCTCAAAATAATGAATGGATTGAGCTGGCATTTGGTGGAGGATGGTTATTTGGGCATAGGAAAGCATCAGAGAAAATGGATACCATTTGGACATGCCAAAGTGGTACTTCCTTCACAAAGTGCTGCTCTGAACAGAATAGGAAAATGAATATTTTTTAATTATTTTTGAACTATGCAAGGAAGATTTTTACATATTTGACGAAGATATGACCCAAAGAATTTATGAGATTTTTTTGGGAATTTTGGGAATGACAGTAATATAGGTTGCTTCACAACCTAGGGCAAAAACTGCCACATGGACATGACACATAGGCAAAACTGATGAGGTGGCGCCTAGTCATAGCAATAAATACTAATGAATCCACGTTCACAACCTCATGACCATTTGTATTGGTCGTAATCAGGTAGAAATAAGGTCATGGACCACTGTTGTCTGCTTTTATGACCATTTGGTCTAAGGCAATTCAGGGTTTGAGCCCTTCTAAGCGAAATGGCCGTGGATTTACGACCAATTCAGCTAGGGTCACTAAGAGAAGGTCACTAGTTGACATATTTCTTGTAGTGAGGGATGTCTATCTAAGTGGGAGGTCTTAAGTAATATGATTAATTGAACTTTAATTTATCATGAACTTAGTACCTGATAGTATTTTGCATGTCTATATTGTTGTAGATCAATGGCCCGTGCTACCGTTCCTTTGAATTTTAATGCGTTCCTAGAGAAAGCTAAGTTGAAAGATGATGGCAGCAACTACACGGACTGAGTCCATAACTTGAGGATTATCCTCATTACTTCACAGAAGAATTACGTCCTGGAAGCACTGTTGGGTGCCAGGCCTGCTGCAGATGCTACTTATGACGTTAAGAATGTCTGGCAGAGCAAATCTGATGAATACTCGATAGTATAGTGTGCCATGCTTTACGGCTTAGAATCGGGACTTTAAAGACGTTTTGAACGTCATGGAGCATATGAGATGTTCCAAGAGTTGAAGTTAATATTTCAAGCAAATGCCTGAGTTGAGAGATATGAAGTCTCCAACAAGTTCTACAGCTGCAAAATGGAGGAGAATAGTTACATCGGTGAACACATACTCAAAATGTCCGGGTACCATAATCACTTGACTCAGTGGGAGTTGATCTAACAGTTGATTGTGTCATTGATGAGTTCTTCAATCAACGCCACCAAGCTATAAAGGCTTCGTGATGAACTATAATATGCAAGGGATGGAAAAGACTATTCCGAGCTCTTCGCATTGCTAAAGGTCAGCGGAGGTAGAAATCAAAAAGGAGCATCAAGTGTTGATGGTCAATAAGACCACTAGTTTCAAGAAAAAGGACAAAGGGAAGAAAGGGAACTTCAAGAAGAACGGCAAAAAAGTTGCTGCTCAAGAGAAGAAACCCAAGTCTGGACCTAAGCCTGAAACTGAGTGCTTCTCGCAAAGGGACTGGTCCTTTGGAAGCGCACGCCCCAAGTATTTGGCGGATAAGAAGGATGTCAAAGTGAAAGGTATATTTGATATACATGTTATTGATGTGTACTTAACTAATGCTAGCGATGGCGCTGGGTATTTGATAATCGGTTACATTGCTCATATTTGCAACTCGAAACCGGGGCTACGGATTAAGCGAAGATTGGCTAAGGACGAGGAGACGATGCGCGTGGGAAATGGTTCCAAAGTCGATGTGACGGTCGGCACGCTACCTCTACATCTACCATCGGGATTAGTTTTAGACCTGAATAATTGTTATTTGGTGCCAGTGTTGAGCATGAACATTATATCTGGATCTTGTTTACTGCGAGACGGCTATTCGTCTAAATCAGAGAATAGTGGTTGTTCTATTTATATGAGTAATATCTTTTATGGTCATGCACCCCTGCTGAGTGGTCTATTTCTGTTAAATCTCGATAGTAGTGATACACATATTCATAGTGTTGAAGCCAAAAGATTAAAGTTTAATAATGATAGTGCAACTTATTTGTGGCGCTGCTGTTTGGGTCATATAGGTGTAAAGCGCATGAAGAAACTCCATGCTGATGGACTTTTGGAATCACTTGATTATGAATCACTTGGTGCTTGCGAACCGTGCCTTATGGGCAAGATGACTAAAACTCCATTCTCTGGAACAATGGAACGAGCTACTGACTTGTTGGAAATAATACATACCGATGTATGCGGTCCAATGAGTATTGATGCTCGTGGTGGGTATCGTTATTTTCTTACCTTCGTAGATGATTTAAGCAGATATGGTTATATCTACTTAATGAAGCATAAGTTTGAAACATTTGAAAAATTCAAAGAATTTCAGAGTGAAGTGGAAAATCATCGTAACAAGAAAATAAAGTTTCTACGATCGGATCATGGAGGAGAATATTTGAGTTACGAGTTTAATCTTCATTTGAAACAACATGGGATAGTTTCACAATTAACGCCACCTGAAACACCACAACGAAATGGTTGGTCCGAACGTCGTAACCATACTTTATTAGATATAGTGCAATCTATGATGTCTCTTACTGATTTACCGCTATCGTTTTTGGGTTATGCTTTAGAGACGGCTGCATTCACTTTAAATAGGGCACCATCTAAATCCATTGAGACGACGCCTTATGAACTGTAGTTTGGCAAGAAACCAAAGTTGTCGTTTCTGAAAGTTTGGGGCTGCGATGCTTATCTAAAAAAGCTTCAACCTGATAAGCTCGAACCCAAATCGGAGAAGTGCGTCTTCATAGGATACCCAAAAGAAACGGTTGGGTACACCTTCTATCACAGATCCGAAGGCAAAATTTGTGTTGCTAAGAATGGATCCTTTCAAGAGAAGGAGTTTCTCTCGAAAGAAGTGAGTGGGAGGAAAGTAGAACTTGATGAGGTAACTGTACCTGCTCCCTTATTGGAAAGTAGTTCATCGCAAAAATCAGTTCATGTGATTCCTACACAAATTGATGAGGAAGCTAATGATGATGATCATGAAGCTTCAAATCAAGTTACTACCGAACCTCGTAGGTCTTCCAGAGTAAGATCCGCACCAGAGTGGTATGGTAATCCTGTTCTGGAAGTCATGTTACTAGACCATGATGAACCTACGAACTATGAAGAAGCAATGATGAGCCCAGATTCCGCGAAATGGCTTGAGGCCATGAAATCTGAGATGGGATCCATGTATGAGAACAAAGTGTGGACTTTGGTGGACTTGCCCGATGATCAGCAAGCCATAGAAAATAAATTGATCTTTTAAGAAGAAGACCGACGCAGACGGTAATGTTATCGTTTACAAAGCTCGACTTGTTGTGAAAGGTTTTTGACAAGTTCAAGGAGTTGACTACAATGAGACTTTCTCACCCGTAGCAATGCTTAAGTCTGTCTGAATCATGTTAGCAATTGCTGCATTTTATGATTATGAAATTTGGCAAATGATGTCAAAACTGCATTCCTGAATGGATTTCTGGAAGGCAAGTTGTATATGATGCAACCGGAAGGTTTTGCCGATCCAAAGGGTGCTAGCAAAGTGTGCAAGCTCCAGCGATCCATTTATGGACTGGTGCAAGCCTCTCGGAGTTGGAATAAACGTTTTGATAGTATGATCAAAGCATATGGTTTTATACAGACTTTTGGAGAAGCCTGTATTTACAAGAAAGTGAGTGGGAGCTCTGTAGCATTTCTGATCTTATATGTAGATGACATATTGTTGATTGGAAATGATATAGAATTTCTGGATAGCATTAAGGGATACCTGAATAAGAGTTTTTCTATGAAAGATCTTGGAGAAGTTGCTTACATATTGGGCATCAAGATCTATAGAGATAGATCAAGACGCTTAATTGGACTTTCACAAAGCACATACCTTGATAAAGTTTTGAAGAAAGGGTTTTTGCATGTGTTACAAGGTGTGAAGTTGAGTTAGACTCAAAGCCCGACCACCGCAGAAGATAGAGAGAAAATGAAAGCCATTCCCTATGCTTCAGCCATAGGTTCTATCATCATGTATGCAATGCTGTGTACCAGACCCGATGTATGTCTTTCTATAAGCATAGTAGGGAGGTACCAAAGTAATCCCTGAATGGAGCACTGGACAGCGGTCAAGAACATCCTGATACGTTAAAAGGACTAAGGATATGTTTCTCGTTTATGGAGGTGAAAAAGATCTCGTCGTAAATGGTTACGTCGATGCAAGCTTTGACACTGATCCGGATGACTCTAAGTCGCAAACCGGATACGTATTTTTATTGAATGGAGGAGCTGTAAGTTGGTGCAGTTCCAAGCAGAGCGTCGTGGCGGGATCTGTGTGAAGCGGAGTACATTGCTGCTTCAGAAGCAGCAAACGAAGGAGTTTGGATGAAGGAGTTCATATCCGATCTAGGTGCCATACCTATTGCATCGGGTCTAATGAAAATCTTTTGTGACAATATTGGTGCCATTGCCTTGGCAAAGGAATCCAGATTTCACAAAAGAACCAAGCACATCAAGAGACGCTTCATTCCATCCTCATCAAGTGTCGGAAGGGGACATAGAGATTTGCAAGATACACACGGACCTGAATGTTGCAGACCCGTTGACTAAGCCTCTCTCACGAGCAAAACATGATCAGCACCAAAGCTCCACGGGTGTTAGAATCATTACTATCTAATCTACATTATTGACTCTAGTGCAAGTGGGAGACTGAAGGAAATATGCCCTAGAGGCAATAATAAAGTTATTATTTATTTCCTTAATTCATGATAAATGTTTATTATTCATGCTAGAATTGTATTAACCGGAAACTTAGTACATGTGTGAATACATAGACAAAACATATAGTCCCTAGTATGCCTCTACTTGACTGGCTCGTTAATCAAAGATGGTTAAGTTTCCTAACCATAGACATGTGTTGTTATTTGATGAACGGGCTCACATCATTAGGAGAATGATGTGATGGACATGATCCATCCGTTAGCTTAGCATTATGACCATGTTAGTTTCATTGCTACTGCTTTCTTCATGACTTATACAGGTTCCTCAGACTATAAGATTATGCAACTCCCGAATACCGGAGGAACACTTTGTGTGCTACCAAACATCACAACATAAAAGGGTGATTATAAAGGTGCTCTACAGGTGTCTCCGAAGGTGTTTGTTGGGTTGGCATAGATCGAGATTAGGATTTGTCACTCCGTGTTTCGGAGAGGTATCTCTGGGCCCTCTTGGTAATACTCATCACTATAAGCCTTGCAAGCATTGTAACTAATGAGTTAGTTGCGGGATGAAGTATTACAGAATGAGTAAAGAGACTTGCCGGTAACGAGATTGAAATAGGTATTGAGATACCGATGATCGAATCTCGGGGAAGTAACATACCGATGACAAAGGGAACAACGTATGTTGTTATGCGGTTTGACTGATAAAGATCTTCGTAGAATATGTAGGAGCCAATATGAGCATCTAGGTTCCGCTATTGGTTATTGACCGGAGACGTGTCTCGGTCATGTCTACATAGTTCTCGAACTCGTAGGGTCCGCACGCTTAATGCTCGATTATGATAGGTATTATGAGTTTATGTGTTTTGATTTATCGAAGTTAGTTCGGAGTCCCGGATGTGATCACAAACATGACGAGGAGTCTCGAAATGGTCGACACATAAAGATTGATGTATTGGACGGCTATATTCAGACGCTGGAAGTGTTCCGGGTGATTTGGAGAAAACCGGAGTGCCGGAGGGGTTACCGGAACCCCCGGGGAAGTATTGGGCCTTAGTGGGCCTTTGGGGAGAGAGAGGGCAGCAGCCCAGGAGGTGGTGCCCCCCCCCCCCCAAGGGGAGTCCGAATTGGACTAGGGGAGGGGGGCACAGCCCCTCTTTCCCTCTCCCTCTCCCTCTCCTTCCTTCCCCTTTCCCCCTCCTAGTTGGACTAGGAAAGGAGGAGTCCTACTCCTACTAGCAGGAGGACTCCTCCCCTCCTTGGCGCGCCCAAGGGCCGGCAGGCCTCCCCCTTGCTCCTTTATATACGGGGGCAGGGGGTGTTGGGGATACGAAGGGTCGAAGTATCATAAAGCATGGGGTCCACACAACATGTGGGTCCAGATAAATTTCATACAGACATACTATCCACTCGGACAAGCAGCATACTATCCACTCGACCAAGCAGTATACCATCCACTCGAATGACAGTTCACCACTCGACCGTACGACTCACTCGGATATGCGAAGACCACAGGCAACAAAGCAGTCGACATCATTCTCATGGTGAGGGCTTGGTAGTGGGCTGGCATTATGACATTCATGCCCCACTTTGTAACATAGGAGGTGAGGGGATGGCGCACTCTATATAAGCCACCCCCACCACTAGACTTGGGGGGCAGGCCCTCATTCTTCTCCTTCTAGCTCTCTCTCTTTTCACCATTAGTCTTGGGACTACGGGGATCCGTTCCCCTCCAATAGTAATCTCCGGATACATACTAAGATAAACAAAGCCTCTCCGGAGCACAAGACGTAGGGTTGTTATCTCCATCGTAAGATGCCCGTACTCGCTAAAACCACTTTGTCACCCATTTGCATCTCGATAGATCATGCTCCTTTATCCTACCCCTCTCTTATTGTCGGAATCGTTCCCACGACAGTTGGTGACCACCGTGGGGCATGGCGTCTATCGAGCCATGATGCAGATGGCTATTTCTTCAACCACCGGCAGCAGGTCGATTGCTTTAGTTCGCTAGCCTCCCGTCCGCGTGAGCTGACCACCTGGATCAGCGCGAGAGCATGAAGCCGGCTGCACCTCTGCACACGGTCACCGGCGTACGGCCGTGTGCATGTGCCATCGTCATCTCCAAACCTCGGTACAGCCGAGTGCGCGCGCGGCCACCGGTGCCGTCCGCGTCATCATCATCTCCAACCTCGGCCGACTACACCTCATCTGCGATCTCGTCGTTGAGCCCGCGCGCGAGGTCACCGGCGACGTCCGCCTCGTTGATCCCCCACGCACGGCCGGCGTCGTCCGCTTCATCATCGTCTCCAACCTCGTTGTTGAGCCCCCACGCACGACCGTCGACGTTGTTCACCTCGTCGTCGACTCCGCCTCGTGTTCTCGGCCTCCGCGGCGAAGGCACAGGCCTGACACGGTGCAGGCGTGCAGCACTCCTTCCTCCGGCGCCGGTCGCCAGCGACAGTCTAGGTGGCGGAGGCAACCTACAAAATAGTCTCGGCCCACAACCCGCAACCGATGCCTGTTCGGGATCGAAGGAGTGAATACCTCGTAAATTCCCTGGTAAGTGCATGCACAACGTAGCCACTTCCATGATCAATTAACTGCATGCAGGAAAGAAGGAAACGGAAGGACGACACCAATAGGAAACCCTGCTGGCTCCGCTTCGTCAAGGTATAATTGCCTCATTAAGCGGCCAATTGGTGAGGATTTACAACGTCAGTTACCTAATTATTGCAGCCATAAGTGCGTTGCTTCAGCACTGGTGAATTACTGCATGCATGCATGCCGTTAACTGGGTGGTTGTGCTGGCTATACTTGCTAACTTGCAGGGAACTGCTAGTACAACAACAAAAAAAATATTCATACGGGTACTTGCTAACTTGCAGGCACTGGGACGAACAACGTGGCCCGACTGACTCACCGTTTATTCCACTCGGCTGATGGTGTGGCGACCGGATTGCAGCCCAGTTGTGGTTCGCTTGGCCAGCCAGCCCGAAGATGATTTCTGCACTCTGGACAATTAACATCTCCTCCCGACGTGGTGTCGGCACGCGCCGGCTCACAGGCCCGGCCAGGCTGCTGCTGCTGCTGCAACACTCGGTCGTCGGCTGGCAGACCGCTCGGCTGTGGCTTGGACGACGCGGTGTCCCTCAAACTACCCTACGACCCGGCTCCCCCGAGCAATGGAGTGTAGCAGCCGACAGTGTTGCTCCGTCCATCGGGGTCGACTGCGAGGCGCGATCCACGTCAACAAGACCCAACTTCCTCCGGCATCAACTACTCGGTGGCTAGTACCTCCAGCATCAACTACTCGGCAGCAAATTCCACCGAGACGGCCTCGGCCTTCCCTGTCACTAGGAACGGCGGTCTGGCTCCCCGACATGGTGCGGACGCCGGAGGCCGGCCATGGCCCCGCGCACGGCGGCTCCTTCATCCGGTCGGCCGCTCGAGAATGACCTCTGCTATGAAGGCGCAACGCAGGCACCGGGGTAGACCACACCCTCGCGCACGACCGCTCCTCCCTCCGGTGTCTGCCGCCCTGCAGCAACCTCCGTGGTGGAGGCACTCGGCGATGCACCACAGGTACCGAGTGATTCCCGGCCATAGCGCCGAGTAGCTCCGCTCTCCCTCTCGGCACTTGACAGAGATGAAACCAAAGGAAACGTCATCCACAGCCACTCGGAAGAAAAGATCAACGACATTGGGCTACCCATCATCCGGACGCCTATGCGTCGTCACTCCACGGGACGCGTCTACTTCACCCGAATGCCCCACGCGTTGCCATTTTGCACGACGCGTCTACTTCACCCGAATGCCCCACGCGTTGCCATTTTGCATGACGCGTCTACTTCAACCGGACGCCCCGTGCGTCGCCACTCTGCGCGACGCGTCTACTTCACTCGGCTGCCCCGCGCATCGTCGCTCGGTTGGGCACGTCTTCATCAACTTGCCTGCTCGGCCACCCTGCGCGTCGCCGCTCAGTTGGGCACATCTTCATCAATTTGCCAGACTCGGATGCCCCGCGTGTCGCCACTCTGCGCGACGCGTCTACTTCACTCGGCTGCCCCGCGCATTGTCACTCGGTTGGGCACGTCTTCATCAACTTGCCTGCTCGGCCGCCCTATGCGTCGCCGCTCAGTTGGGCACATCTTCATCAATTTTCCAGACTCAGATGCCCCGCGCATCGTCGCTCCGCTGCACGCGTCTACATCACCCGGATACCCCGCGCGTCTCCACTCCGCTGGACGCATCTACTCATCTCGGTTGCACCGCGCGTCGCCATCGGTTGGTCACCTCATCGCCACTCGGCCGCCCCGTGCGTCGCCACTCGGTTGGTCACCTCATCACCACTCAGTCGCCCCGCGCGTCGCCACTCGGTTGGTCACCTCATAGCCACTCGGCCGCCCCGCGCGTCGCCATCGATTGGTCACCACATAACCACTCGGCCGCCCCGCGCGTCGCCATCGGTTGGTCACCTCATAACCACTCGGCCGCCCCGCGCGTCGACATCGGTTGGTCACCTCGTCACCACTCGGCCGCCCCGCGTGTCGCCATCGGTTGGTCACCTCATCACCACTTGGCTGCTCCGCGCGTCGCCACTCGGTTGGTCACCGCATCACCACTCGGCCGCCCCGCGCATCACCACTCGGTTGGTCGCCTCATCACCACTCGGCCACTCGCGCGCCTTCAGACAGCTAAGTCATTTTACATTCTGTTATTTCCGTCTTCCCGAGTATCCCGTAATTCACACACCATGTTCACTCGGAGGCCACGCCACCGAGTGTACCTCTACGCTCGGCTGCTTATTTTCACATACTTGCTTAGTACTGGTTATGTGACTCACGAGTCCAGCTTCCATTTTTTTGCATACATAATTCACGAACACCATGTGTCGTTCTTCATTTCGAGTTTGCATCGGTCCTCCGGGGCTGCAACTCAGTCGAAACACTACACCTCCATTTTATTTGAACCAGTATTCCAATGAGTTCAGTCGGATCCGTCGCTTCGACAAGTTCGAACGGATCCTTCGCTCTTTCAGACTCTTGCTGGTTAACCAGCAAGCCCGTTACACTCCCAGCGGGTGTCTATGGGTGTTATTCACACAAATCATTTCAGCACACATCAAATTTCCTCAAGAAATTATTTCGTTGGCGTGTGCCATTTTTTTACACAAGTTACGCGATCACTCGATGGCCCTATGCGCCAACTTCATCGCTGCTCAGACTCGATCACCGTACCAGTCCTAGCGCACCACAACACCGACCTCGTCGCTCTGTTGACTTCAAACACATCCAGCCAACCCCTCTGTGGAATCCTTTTCATCGTATTAATGAAATAGACCTCGTCAGGCATGAGACAGATAAGTCCCTTTTATAATTAAACTTCACACACTTCACTCTTTTGCGAGTTTGCCTCTTTCGAGCATCACTCGGAAGCTTCTCCTCCATCTTTACCTGAGTCCGACTCGATGAATTGCAAATCATCCATTCAAAACTATATTTCTCGTATTCCGACATGTCCGTTGTCGAAGCCTGTAGTACGCTCGGGGGCTACGCCGCACTTGGGGGCTGCATCTCATTTGGAATGACACTCTCCTGAGTAGTCAAGTACTTCATCACCAGTCAGATCCTTCACTTCAACAAGTGCATTCGATCCGCCACTTTGACAAGTTTTTAATCACCCAGACGCTCTGCACGCCATCTTCATTCTTATTCAGACTCAGTATTCACGCCGGCCTTGTTGTGTCGCAACCAAACTACACCAACCTCATCGTCACATTAGCTTCGAAAGCATCTGGCTAACTCCTTCGAAGACCATTTCAGCCACTTGGCTCGACACCCAATATGTCACTCGGCCACCTCACACATTCTCACTCGGCGGTCCCGCACCACACCACTTGGTTGTGCACGTCTTCACCACTCGGGCGCTCCATGCGTTGCCTCTCGGTTGTGCACGTCTTCACCACTCGGCCGCTCCGTGCGTCGCCACTCGGTTGTGCACGTCTTCTCCATTTGGCCGCCCCGCACGTCGTCACTCGGTTGTACACATCATCGCCCCTCGGCCGCCTCGCGCATCACCATCAGTTGGACATGTCTTTACCTCTACACCCCCAACACGGGAACAAATAAGTTACTCGTATGATCAAACCTCATATCACACTCTGTAGCAAGCTTGCCTCTTTCGAGCATCACTTTCGGGGCTACGACACCGTTGGCCATGACGCCCTCAGGGGTTACGCCCATTCAATCAACCCATTGATCACATCAGGAATATCTTTCTGACCATACTTGCTCGGTCTGCCGAAAATATATAAGGGTAGTACTGTCCACTCGGACGATCGCCCAAATCATTACCTAAAGTCATCTTCAGGACTGCAAAAGGGTGAAAACAACGCTCCTCTACTGATACACTTGGCCCGATCCTAGGCTCCAAGGCGTCAGTTTCACAAACTTGGACTCAGAGATGGCATGTGCTAGTTTTCCCCCGGGATAATGAGTGACCTCTCTCTGGAGAGTCAGTCCACACACTAGCCTCGTCACTCGGGTTTCATGGCACGTCCATATCAGACCACTAGTCTATCTCCTCCGGGAGACATACAAGTGCCACCAAGTTTTTCCTTGCAGTCAACATACACCGATCAGTCGGGAAGCACGTCCACTTGGATAAATACCCCTTTCATGCAAAAGGGTAAAAATGAAGCGCCATCGCTAAATCGTACAGGCGGCCTTACTCGTCGAACATCGTTCGTACAACCACCTCGCTACGCATCCATCCGATTGATTCAATTCCAGACAAAGATATTTACCGTGCCAACTGCATGGAGTTTTACCGGGAGACTTAAACCCTCTGCCAGACTCATCTAGTCCGACAGAGGCTCGGAGACTACACCCAGTGGGTGCACTCAGCGTGCCCCCACTGGAAGAGAACTCAGAAAGAAGTACCCTTTAGTTTGATTATCAAAAGGCATGATTTTACAGTCTTTCT
The DNA here is from genome assembly GCA_021605145.1 of Aegilops bicornis. Taxonomy (NCBI): domain Eukaryota; kingdom Viridiplantae; phylum Streptophyta; class Magnoliopsida; order Poales; family Poaceae; genus Aegilops; species Aegilops bicornis. The sequence continues at coordinate 783,776,765 of CM038670.1, forward strand.
GAATGATTGTTGTTCATTTTTTACATGTTCTAAAATCCCCAACGGGTCCCTTAGTTGCGAATCCATTTCGCCTAAGTCAAAGAAAAAATCCTACTGAGTGGTGAGCCTGCCTCTCACTCGGGGGCTTAGCTGCAGTCCAGTACTCGCCTAAGTTTGAAAAATCCTATCGAGTGGTGAGCCTGCCTCTCACTCGGGGGCTTAGCTGCAGTCCAGTACTCGCCTAAGTTTGAAAAATCCTACCGAGTGGTGAGCCTGCCTCTCACTCGGGGGCTTAATTAGCTGCAGTCCAGTACTCGCCTAAGTTTGAAAAATCCTACCGAGTGGTGAGCCTGCCTCTCACTCAGGGGCTTAGCTGCAGTCCAGTACTCGCCTAAGTTTGAAAAATCCTACCGAGTGGTGAGCATGCCTCTCACTCGGGGGCTTAGCTGCAGTCCAGTACTCGCTAAGTTTGAAAATCCTACCGAGTGGTGAGCTTGCCTCTCACTCGGGGGCTTAGCTGCAGTCCAGTACTCGCTAAGTTTGAAAATCCTACCGAGTGGTGAGCCTGCCTCTCACTCGGGGGCTTAGCTCCAGTCCAGTACTCGCCTAAGTTTGAAAAATCCTACCGAGTGGTGAGCCTGCCTCTCACTCGGGGGCTTAATTAGTTGCAGTCCAGTACTCGCCTAAGTTTGAAAAATCCTACCGAGTGGTGAGCCTGCCTCTCACTCGGGGGCATAGCTGCAGTCCAGTACTCGCCTAAGTTTGAAAAATCCTATCGAGTGGTGAGCCTGCCTCTCACTCGGGGGCTTAGCTGCAGTCCAGTACTCGCTAAGTTTGAAAATCCTACCGAGTGGTGAGCCTGCCTCTCACTCGGGGGCTTAGCTGCAGTCCAGTGATGACCCACAAGTACAGGGGATCTATCGTAGTCCTTTCAATAAGTAAGAGTGTCGGACCCAACGAGGAGCAGAAGGAAATGATAAGCGGTTTTCAGCAAGGTATTCTCTGCAAGTACTGAAATAAGTGGTAACAGATAGTTTTGTGATAAGATAAATTGTAACGAGCAACAAGTAACAAGAGTAAATAAAGTGCAGCAAGATGGCCCAATCCTTTTTGTAGCAAAGGACAAGCCTAGAAAAACTCTTATAATAGGAAAAGTGCTCCCGAGGACACATGGGAATATCGTCAAGCTAGTTTTCATCACGTTCATATGATTCGCGTTTGATACTTTGATAATTTGATATGTGGGTGGACCGGTGCTTGGGTACTGTTCTTACTTGAACAAGCATCCCACTTATGATTAACCTCTATTGCAAGCATCCGCAACTACAACAAAAGTATTAAGGTGAACCTAACCATAGCATGAAACATATGGATCCAAATCAGCCCCTTGTGAAGCAACGCATAAACTAGGTTTAAGCTTCTGTCACTCTAGCAACCCATCATCTACTTATTACTTCCCAATGCCTTCCTCTAGGCCCAAATAATAGTGAAGTGTTATGTAGTCGACGTTCACATAACACCACTAGAGTCTAGACAACATACATCTCATCAAAATATCAAACGAATACCAAATTCACATGACTACTAATAGCAAGACTTCTCCCTTGTCCTCAGGAACAAACGTAACTACTCACAGAGCATATTCATGTTCATAATCAGAGCGGTAATAATATGCATAAAGGATCTGAACATATGATCTTCCACCAAATAAACCAACTAGCATCAACTATAAGGAGTAATCAACACTACTAGCAACCTACTAGCACCAATCCCGGACTTGAAGACAAGAATTGGATACAAGAGATGAACTAGGGTTTGGAGATGAGATGGTGTTGGTGAAGATGTTGATGGAGATTGCCCTCTCCCGATGAGAGGAGCGTTGGTGATGATGATGATGATGATGATTTCCCCCTCCCGGAGGTAAGTGTCCCCGGCAGAACAAAGCTCTGCCGGAGCCCTAGATTGGTTCCGCCAAGGTTCCGCCTCGTGGCAGCGGATTTCGTCCCGAAAGGTTGCTTCTGGGTTTTTTCTCATCGAAAGACTTCATATAGGAGAAGATGGGCATCGGAGAGCCACCAGGGGGCCCACGAGGTACGGGGCGCTTTGTGGGGGGCGCCCCCACCCTTGTGAGCAGGGTGTGGGCCCCCTGGCCTTCATCTTTGGCGATGATTTTTCTTTATTTATTTTAAGATATTTCGTGGAGTTTCAGGACTTTTGGAGTTGTGCAAAATTGGTCTCTAATATTTGCTCCTTTTCCAACCCAGAATTCCAGCTGTCGGCATTCTCCTCTTCATGTAAACCTTGTAAATAAGAGAGAATAGCCATAAGTATTGTGACATAACGTGAAATAACAGCCCATAATGCGATAAATATCGATATAAAAGCATGATGCAAAATGGACGTATCAACTCCCCCAAGCTTAGACCTCGCTTGTCCTCAAGCGAAAAGCTGATAACAATAAATATGTCCTCATGTTTAGGGGTAGAGGTGTCGATAAAAATAAAATACGGACATGAAGGCATCATGATTATTCTCATAACAGCAACATATATAAATTTTGTCATATGATTGCTTATGTTCAAGTGATGATCTTTTCACAATGCAAAGGTATGAATCAGAAACCATATTGAGCACCAGCAAATTATAACCTCAGTCATTGAAGCAATTGCAATTTATCATAACATCGGAAAGAGTCTATGTCAGAGCTTAAAAGCAAGTCCACATACTCAACTATCACTTAGTCCTTCATAATTGCTAACACTCACACAATACTTGTGGTTACGGAGTATTAATCGGACCTGAGAGAAAGATAGGGGCTTATAGTTTTGCCCCACAACCATTTACCTCAAGGGTAATGTCAACAATAATAATTCATGCTCCCTACATCCAATTAGATATGTATATCATGTTCTTTCCAACATCTTTGGGCTTGCCAAAGGATAAAATTAAAAAGGAAAGGTGAAGATCACCGTGACTCTTGCATAAGGTAGAGGATAATAAATAAAAGATAGGCCCTTCGCAGAGGGAAGCAGAGGTTGCCATGCGCTTTTATGGTTGGATGCACAAAATCTCAATGCAAAAGAACGTCACTTTATATTACCCCTTGTGATATGAACCGTTATTATGCAGTTCGTTGCTTTTATTTCTTCCATATCACAAGATCGTATAAAGCTTATTTCTCCCACACCAATCAATCATACATATTTAGAGCAATTTTTATTGCTTTGCACCGATGACAACTTGAAGGATCTTACTCAATCCATAGGTAGATATGGTGGACTCTCATGGCTAAACTGGTTTAAGGGTATTTGGAAGCACAAGTAGTATCTCTACTTGGTGCTGAGAATATGGCTAGCATGAGGGGAAAAGGCAAGCTCAACATGTTAGAGGATCCATGACAACATACTTTATCTCAGATATAAGAAAACATAACTCATCACGTTGTCTTCCTTGTCCAACATCAACTCTTTAGCATGTTATATTTTAATGAGTGTTCCCAATCATAAAAGATGTCAATGATAATATATCTATATGTGAAACCTCTCTTTCCTTATTACTTCCTATTAATTGCAACGATGATCAAAGCTATATTTGCCAACTCCCAACAACTTTTAATCATCATACTCTTCTTATGTGAAGTCATTACTCTCAATAAGATCAATATGAACTCTTTGTTTCTTTTTATTCTTTTTCTTCTTTACCCAAGATCATGGCAAAATAATCAAGCCCTTGACTCAACACTAAAATTTATTATATATATAGCTCACGGACTCGATTACATAGTGAGATCATAAAGCAAAACTCAAAACTAGATCATGCCATAAACTTTATTCTACTAGATCAAGATACCACTAATAGGATCGAACTAAGAAAAACGGTAAAGATAGGAGTTGTGATTGTGATACGATACCGGGGCACCTCCCCCAAGCTTGGCAGTTGCCAAGGGGAGTGCCCATACCCATGTGATTATGTCTCCTTTGTTGGTGAAGAAGGTGGAAGTGTGGTTGATGATGCAGGCTTGTCGTCCATCTTCCATGGCATAGGCTCACCATCATAGAAGGATGATCGAGTCTCCGGGATCCTCAAATCTGCAGCCAAACTCATCCTTTTGAATCTATATTCATACTCACAGTTTTGATTTTGCAGATCATAGATTTGGGCTTGGAGGTGCTCGATCTTCTCATGTAGCTTGAAGATGGCCTCCTCGGTGTTCTTGGCATCGGCTCGTAGTTGTTGGTGAACTCATGAGCATCTTGTGGCTAGCGTTAATTCCACGCTCCACCATCCCCTGGCACTTGAAAACTTGTTGCTCCATTGCTTCGAGCCTCGCATCCACCCTTCCGGTTCCCTTTGGTCCCTCAACATCGCGGATGTGCAGCAACCCATCACGCATCTCAAGGGTTTGAGGGTGTCGCAGCACCTCCGCGAGGTAAGGGTTGATCACCTTCTCGAAGAACTTGTCCTTGGAAGCACTTGGGGACGTCATGATGATCTAGATCTGTCAGAAAAACAGCTCGAAACAAGAACAAGAGAGATTTGCATGATACCAGAGTCAAAACCTTCGGGAGGATATATAAATGAATTTTTACCGACCAAAATAGGTATCGTGCAAGAAAACGGAGTCCGGAGGGCACACGAGGTGCTCACGAGGTAGGGGGCGCGCCCAGGGGGGTAGGGCGCGCCCACCACCCTTGTGGGGCCCTCGTGTCCTTCCCGGACTGCTACTTATTTTTCTAATTTTCTAAATATTCCAAAACGGAGAAATATTGCCTTTAAAATTTTTTTGGAGCCAGTTTACTTACCGTACCACATACCTATTCCTTTTCGAGTCTGAAGCAGTGCGGAAAGTGTCCCTTATGTATTCCTCCGGGGTTACGGTTTCAATAATATTGGTTTCAACATTTATGGGATTACCTAAGATATAATGTTTGATCCTTTAACTGTTTACCACCTTCGGATTTGTGCCTTCAAAGTTGTTGATTTTTATGGCACCGGAATGATAGACCTCCTTGATAACGTAGGGAGCTTCCCATTTAGAGAGAAGTTTTCCTGCAAAAAATCTTAAACGAGAGTTAGTTGTATAGCAATACATAATCACCTACATTAAACTCACGCTTTTGTATCCTTTTGTCATGCCATCTTTTAACTTTTTCTTTAAATAACTTGGCATTTTCATAAGCTTGGGTTCTCCATTCATCAAGTGAGCTAATATCAAATAACCTCTTCTCACCGCAAGTTTAAAATCATAGTTGAGCTCTTTATTAGCCCAATATGCCTTATGTTCTAGTTCGAGAGGTAAGTGACATGCTTTTCCATAAACCATTTTATACGGAGACATACCCATAGGATTCTTATATGCAGTTCTATAGGCCCATAATGCATCATCAAGTTTCTTGGACCAATTCTTTCTAGACCTATTAACAGTCTTTTGTAAAATTAATTTGAGCTCTCTATTTCGCAATTCTACTTGACCACTATACTGTGGGTGATAAGGATTCTATGATTAACATCATATTTAGCAAGCATTCTACGGAAAGCACCATGAATAAAGTGTGAACCACCATCAGTCATTAAATATCTAGGGACTCCAAACCTCGGAAAAATAACTTCCTTAAGCATTTTAATAGAAGTGTTATGATCAGAACTACTAGTTGGAATAGCTTCTACCCACTTAGTAACGTAATCAACAGCAACTAAAATATGTGTATATCCATTAGAGGCAGGAAAAGGTCCCATATAATCAAAGCCCCAAACATCAAATGGTTAAATAACAAGTGAATAATTCATAGGCATTTCTTGACGTCTACTAATATTACCAATTCTTTGACATTCATCGCAAGACAAAACAAACTTACGGGCATCCTTGAAGAGAGTAGGCCAATAGAAACCAGATTGCAATACCTTATGTGCAGTTCTATCTCCAGCGTTGTGTCCTCCATAAGCTTCGGAGTGACACTTGCGTAGGATCTGTTCCTGTTCATGCTCAGGCACACAACGCCTAATAACACCATCTACTCCTTCTTTATAAAAATGTGGGTCATCCCAAAAGTAATGTCGCAAATCATAGAATTTTTTTTATTTTGTTGGTATGTGAAGCTAGGTGGTATAAATTTAGCAACAATATAATTAGCATAATCAGCATACCATGGAATGCTACGAGAAGTGCTTATGACATTTAATTGTTCATCAGGAAAGCTATCATCAATAGGTAGTGGGTCATCAAGAACATTCTCTAACCTAGATAAGTTGTTGCAACGGGTTCTCAGCTCCTTTTCTATCAACAATATGCAAATCAAATTCTTGCAGCAAGAGAACCCATCTAATAAGTCTAGGTTTTGCATCTTTCTTTTCCATAAGATATTTAATAGCAGCATGATCGGTGTGAATAGTTACTTTAGAATCAACAATATAGGGTCTGAATTTATCACAAGCAAATACAAGCGCTAAAAGTTCTTTTTCAGTAGTAGCATAATTTCTTTGAGCATTGTCTAGAGTCTTACTAGCATAATGGATAACATTTAGTTTCTTATCAACTCTTTGCCCTAGAACAGCACCTACAAAGATAATCACTAGCATCACACATAATTTCAAAGGGTAAATTCCAATCGGTGCATTTGAACAACAAAAAAGAGACTAATGCTTTTTAAGTATTTCAAATGCTTCTACACAATCATCATCAAAGACAAATGGTACATATTTTTGTAATAAATTAGTCGAGGTCGAGAAATTTTGAGAAGTCCTTCTTGAACCTCCTATAAAATCCGGGCGTGACCAAGGAAACTTCTTATACCTTTGATGTCCTTGGGACATGGCATCTTTTCAATAGCATCAACCTTGGCTTTATCAACTTCAATACCTATTTCAGAAACTTTGTGCCCCAAGACAATACCTTCATTAACCATAAAATGGCACTTTTCCCAATTCAAGACAAGATTAGTTTCTTCACATCTCTGCAAAACTCGATCAAGATTGCTCAAGCAATCATCAAAAGAGGAACCATAGACGGAAAAGTCGTCCATGAAAACCTCACAAATTTTTTCACAAAAGTCAGAGAATATAGCCATCATGCATATTTTAAAGGTAGCAGGTGCATTACATAAACCAAAAGGCATACGTCTATAAGCAAAAGTACCAAAAGGGCAAGTAAAAGTAGTCTTTGATTGATCTTTAGCCGACACAGGTATTTGAGAGAAACCAGAATAACCATCTATAAAGCAATAATGTGTATGTTTGCATAATCTTTCTAGCATTTGATCGATAAAAGGTAAGGGGTAATGATATTTCTTAGTAGCTTTATTTAATTTGCGGAAATGAATTACCATCCTATAACCTGTGATAATTCTTTGCGGGATCAATTCATCTTTATCATTAGGAACAACAGTAACACATCCCTTCTTAGGGACACAATGGACAGGACTTACCCACTGACTATCAGCAACGGGATAAATTATACCTGCCTCCAGAAGCTTGAGTATTTATTTTCTTACTACCTCTTTCATTTTAGGATTCAAACGTCGTTGAGGATCACGAACTGGTTTGGCATCCGCTTCCAAATTTATTTTATGTTGACATAAAGTGGGGCTAATGCCCTTAAGATCATTAAGAGTATATCCAATAGCGTACGGTGCTTCTTGAGTTTTCAATAATCTTTCTTCTTCATGCTACGAAAGGTTAGCACTAATAATAACATGATATATTTTCTTTTCATCAAGATAAGCATATTTAAGATTATCAAGCAACGGTTTAAGCTCAAACACGGGATCACCCTTGGGTGGAGGAGGATCCCTAGGATTTCAACAGGCAAATTGTGTTGCAGAATAGGTTCCTGTTTAAAGAATACTTCATCTATTTCCCTTCTTTCATTCATGAACATATCATTTTCATGATCTAGCAAATAGTGCTCTAAAGGATCCCTGGGAGGTACGGCAATAGAAGCAAGACCAATAATTTCATCCTTACTAGGCAATTCTTCCTCACGATGTTGTTTACTAAATTTAGAGAAATTAAACTCATGAACCATATCATCCAAGCCAATAGTAACAACATTCTTTTCGCAATCTATCCTAGCATTAACAGTGTTCAAGAAGGGTCTACCAAATAAAATGAGACAAAAGCTATCTTGTGGAGAACCAAGAACAAGAAAATCAGCAGGATATTTAGTTTTCCCACACAAGACTTCAACATCTCTAACAATTCCCACTGGTGAAATAGTATCTCTATTGGCAAGCTTAATTGTGACATCAATTTCTTCTAACTCAATAGGTGCAATATCATGCATAATTTCTTTGTATAATTCAATGGGTATTGCACTAGCACTAGCGCCCATATCACATAGGCCATGATAACAATGATCTCCTATTCTAACAGAAATAATAGGCACGCCTATCACAGGTCTATGTTTATCTTTAGCACACGGTTTAGCAATTCTAGCAGTTTCACCACAAAACTGGATAACATGCCCATCAATATTATCAGACAAGAGATCTTTAACAATAGCAATATTAGGTTCTACTTTAACTTGCTCAGGAGGTGTATAAGTTCTAATATTGCTTTTACAAACAACAGTTGAAGCTTTAGCATGATCCTTTATTCTAACAGGGAAAGGTGGTTTCTCAACATAAGAAGTAGGAACAATAGGATCATTATAAGTGATAGTATTTTCTTCAACTTTAATAGGTGCAGCTACTTTTACTTCTATGGGAGGATGATATTTAAACCACTTCTCCTTGGGGAGATCAACCTAAGTAGCAAAAGATTCACAGAAAGAAGCTACTATCTCGTGAGTCAATTCCATATTTAGTGCTAAACTTACGGAAAATATCGGTATCCATGAAAGATTTAACACAATCAAACTTAGGTGTCATACCTGACTCCTTACCTTCGTCGAGGTCCCAATCTTCAGAGTTGTGTTTAATTCTATCCAATAAATTCCATTTAAATTCAATAGTCTTCATCATAAAAGAGCCAAAGACAAGAAGTATCGAGCATGGTGCGATTGTTATCAGAAAGCCGAGCATAAAAATTCTGAAGAATTGTCACTCTTGAGAGCTCATGATTTGGGCATGAATATAACATTGATTTAAGCCTCCCCCAAGCTTGAGCGATGCTTTCTCCTTCATGAGGCCAAAAATTATATATATAATTGCGATCACGATGAACAAGATGCATAGGGTAATACTTTTGATGAAATTCCAATTTCGATCTTTTATAGTTCCATGATCTCGTATCATCACATAGCCTATACCATGTCAATGTGTCTCCCTTCAAAGATAAAGGGAATACCTTCTTCTTAACAACATCATCGGCTATACCTGCAAGCTTAAATAGTCCACAAACTTCATCCACATAGAGTAGATGTTCATCAGGATGCTTTGTTCCATCTCCTGTAAAAGTGTTAGGTAGCAGTTTTTCCATCATACCCGGAGGAATTTCAAAAGGAGTTTCATTTTCAATAGGTTCAGTAGGTTGAGGAGCAACTCTTTGCTCTACTAGACGGGGTGAAGATACCCCGAACAAGCCCCTCAGAGAATTACTTTCCATAGTAACAAGTGACAGTAAATTTCAGCACACTATATAAATTTTTCCTTACCAAATTCCACCTACCAAAGGCGCTTCACTCCCGGCAGCGGCGCTAAAAAGAGTCTTGATGACCCACAAGTATAGGGGATCTATCGTACTCTTTCGATAAGTAAGAGTGTCGAACCCAACGAGGAGCGAAGGAAATGATAAGCGGTTTTCAGCAAGGTATTCTCTGCAAATCTTGAAATAAGTGGTAACAGATAGTTTTGTGATAAGATAAATTGTAACGAGCAACAAGTAACAAGAGTAAATAAAGTGCAGCAAGATGGCCCAATCCTTTTTGTAGCAAAGGACAAGCCTGGACAAATTCTTATAATAGGAAAAGCGCTCCCGAGGACACATGGGGATATCGTCAAGCTAGTTCTCATCACGTTCATATGATTCGCGTTCGGTACTTTGATAATTTGATATGTGGGTGGACCGGTGCTTGGGTACTGTTCTTACTTGAACAAGCATCCCACTTATGATTAACCTCTATTGCAAGCATCCGCAACTACAACAAAAGTATTAAGGTGAACCTAACCATAGCATGAAACATATGGATCCAAATCAGCCCCTTACGAAGCAACGCATAAACTAGGGTTTAAGCTTGTCACTCTAGCAACCCATCATCTACTTATTACTTCCCAATGCCTTCCTCTAGGCCCAAATAATGGTGAAGTGTTATGTAGTCGACATTCACATAACACCACTAGAGGCTAGACCACATACAACTCATCAAAATATCGAACGAATACCAAAAACACATGACTACTAATAGCAAGACTTCTCCCATGTCCTCAGGAACAAACGTAACTACTCACAAAGCATAATCATGATCATAATCAGAGGGGTAATAATATGCATAAAGGATCTGAACATATGATCTTCCACCAAATAAACCAACTAGCATCAACTACAAGGAGTAATCAATACTACTAGCAAACTACTAGCACCAATCCCGGACTTGAAGACAAGAATTGGATACAAGAGATGAACTAGGGTTTGGAGATGAGATGGTGCTGGTGAAGATGTTGATGGAGATTGCCCTCTCCCGATGAGAGGAGCGTTGGTGATGATGATGACGATGATTTCCCCCTCCCGGAGGGAAGTGTCCCCGGCAGAACAGCTTTGCCGGAGCCCTAGATTGGTTCCGCCAAGGTTCCGCCTCGTGGCGGCGGAGTTTCGTCCCGAAAGGTTGCTTCTGGTTTTTTTTCTCATCGAAATACTTCATATAGGAGAAGATGGGCATCGGAGAGCCACCGGGGGCCACGAGGTAGGGTCGCCCAAGGGGCGCCCCACCCTCGTGAGCGGTGTGTGGGCCCCGGCCTTCATCTTTGGCGATTTATTTTTCTTTATTTATTTTAAGATATTCCTGAGTTTCAGGACTTTTGGAGTTGTGCAGAATAGGTCTCTAATATTTGCTCCTTTTCCAGCCTGAATTCCAGCGGCATTCTCCCTCTTCATGTAAACCTTGTAAAAAAAGAGAGAATAGCCATAAGTATTGTGACATAACGTGAAATAACAGCCCATAATGCGATAAATATTGATATAAAAGCATGATACAAAATGGACGTATCATCCAGTACTCGCTAAGTTTGAAAATCCTACCGAGTGGTGAGCCTGTCTCTCACTCGGGGGCTTAGCTGCAGTCCAGTACTCGCCTAAGATTGAAAAATCCTACCGAGTGGTGAGCCTGCCTCTCACTCGGGGACTTAGCTGCAGTCCAGTACTTGCCTAAGTTTTAAAAGTCCTACCAACCGGTACGGGTCAGCCATGCCCCCCCCCGGGCGGTTGAATCGTCAAGAAGAAGGACGAGATTGAGAGGGCAATCTTCCGGCTCGAAGGCTTAGCTGCAGTCCAGTACTCGCCTAAGTTTGAAAAATCCTACCGAGTGGCGAGCAATCCTCCCACTCGGGGGCTTAGCTGCAGTCGATGCTACGCCTAAGTTTGAAAATCCTACCGAGTGGTGAGCAATCCTCCCACTCGGGGCTTAGCTGCAGTCCAAGATGCTAGCCTAAATTTGAAAATCCTACCGAGTGGTGAGCAATCCTCCCACTCGGGGGCTTAGCTGCAGTCCAATACTCGCCTAAGTTTGAAAAATCCTACCGAGTGGTGAGCGATCCTCCCACTCGGGGGCTTAGCTGCTGTCCAGTACTCGCCTAAGTTTGAAAAATCCTACCGAGTGGTGAGCGATCCTCCCATCGGAGGCTTAGCTGCAGTCCAGTACTCGCCTAAGTTTGAAAAATCTTACCGAGTGGCGAGCAATCCTCCCACTCGGGGGCTTAGCAAAGTGCGGGTCGTCCACGACCACCACTTCAGGGCTGCACCGTCAAGAAGAAGGACGAGATTGTGCGCACTGTCAAAGGCCCATCCAACGGCTGGCGCCAAAGAAGACGGCTGGCAGGAACGTCAAGACCATTGCTGAGTGCCTTGCTGGTGAGCTGAGACAGGAACGTCAAGACCACTGCTGAGGGCCTTGCTGATGAGCTGATCAATGCTGCTCAAGGATCGTCCAACTGGTCGACTGTTGATTCCTCTTCAGAAGCTGTATCGAGCAAATATAAACCAATCTGAGAGAAGAACAAGTTCGATCGGTACCAACTAAAAAGAGTTTTAGTTCTCTCAGACCCCCGCCGACTGCCCGCAGTCGATGGCGGTCTCGGGGACTACACCCAGTGGGTGCACTAAGTGTGCCCCCACTGGAGTAACCTCCACTCGGTATGGCCTGACCAGTCTGAGTGATGAACAACAAAAAAAGATAGGCTCTATGACTCCCGCCGACTGCCCGCAGTCGACGGCAGTCTCGGGGACTACACCCAGTGGGTGCACTCAGCGTGCCCCCATTGGAATAGTATCCACTCGGAACGGTCCGCCCGGTCCGAGTGACGGCCAAACAACAAAAAAAGACACGTTCCAGGCATGAAGAAATTCCGAGTAATCAGTTACTCGATGCAGCACCAGCTCCAAATCACTCCAAAAAAATTTGCTATAAGGTGAGTTTAAGGCTCCTCCGTGGACCTGTTTTGAGCCTTCTTCTAGGACTCATAGTGTGAAACTCATAAGTTTGGATCTAGAGCCGACGCGTATTGACGTTCCTCTGGGATAAGAATGGCATCTCACCGAGAGAGCAGTCCATGCGTCGATATTGTTGCCTGGATTTAATGAGACATCCATATTCTGATCATGAGTTAACCTCTTCCGAGAGATGATCGAATGTCACCAAGTTGCTCCTCGTAAGCACTTACCCCAGATCAGTCGGAAGCGAAGTGCCGAAATCCATTGAGATTTTGTTCAGACCTTAGTTGTCTGAAAGTACGATGAAAGGTACCGAGTATTTCCGAAATCACTCGGGCCAAGTTGTGTCTTTCACAAACTCATTCTACAAAATCGCAATCGATTCGGGGGCTAATGTTGGGGATACACATAACAGGTAGGCCCACGAAGGGTCGAAGTATCATAAAGCATGTGGTCCACACAACATGTGGGTCCAGATAAATTTCATACAAACATACTATCCACTCGGACAAGTAGCATACTATCCACTCGACCAAGCAGTATACCATCCACTCGGATGACAGTTCACCACTCGACCGTACGACTCACTCGGATATATGAAGACCAGCAGGCAACAAAGCAGTCGACATCATTCTCATGGTGAGGGCTTGGTAGTGGGATGGCATTATGACATTCATGCCCCACTTTGTAACATAGGAGGTGAGGGGATGGCGCACTCTATATAAGACACCCCCACCACTAGACTTGGGGGGCAGGCCCTCATTCTTCTCCTTCTAGCTCTCTCTCTTTTCACCATTAGTCTTGGGACTACGGGGATCCATTCCCCTCCAATTGTAATCTCCGGATACATACTAAGATAAACAAAGCCTCTCCGGAGCACGAGACGTAGGGTTGTTATCTCCATCGTGAGAGGCCCGAACTCGCTAAAACCACTGTGTCACCCATTTGCATCTTGATAGATCATGCTCCTTTATCCTACCCCTCTCTTATTGTCGGAATCGTTCCCACGACAGGGGGCACCCTAGAACACACAAGTTGACATTGTTTAGCCGTGTGCGGTGCCCCCCTCCACAGTTACACACCTCGGTCATTTTGTCATAGTGCTTAGGTGAAGCCCTGCACCGGTAACTTCATCATCACCGTCACCACGCGATCGTGCTGACGAAACTCTCCCTCGGCCTCAACTGGATCAAGAGTACGAGGGACGTCCCCGAGTTGAACGTGTGCTGGTCGCGGAGGTGCCGTACGTTCGGTGCTAAGATTGGTCGGATGGTGAAGACGTACGACTACATCAACTGCGTTGTCATAACGCTTCCGCTTTCGGTCTACGAGGGTACGTGGACACACTCTCCCCTCTCGTTGCTATGCATCACATAGATAGATCTTGTGTGATCGTAGGAATTTTTTTGAAATTACCGTGTTCCCCAACAGGTCCACCAACCATTAATGAAAGTCATCATCACGTGCACCCGAGAAAAATACACGTCATGATCTCCATCGTAACTGTTCAAGTCATTGTCTTCCTTTTAGGGTTGTGATCATCATCTTCAAAATCAGCACAACTACTCTCCTCTCTCCCTCTTGTTCTTCATTAGTTGCCTCCATGTCAGAGAATCCTCTACTCTCTAAGAACGTCTCCAACTGGACAAAGCTAATATGACCCCTCATTTGTTCACGGATACGTGTTGATAGTGATTGGGCATGTCCACTATGAACCCCAATTTATCTTTGTACGCAGTCGTGCCCCCCCCCACCCAAACTATCACCAGACACATGCATATAATTGGTGGGGATGGAGAGAGAGAGAAAAGAAATATAAAACGTGGTACAGGTGGCCCAGGTTTGACATTCGATGTTTGGACACCCCCATATCCTCCTACACACGATTTGGGTTTGTGGATTTGCAGACAACCCAGTCATATAGGGACAATTTGGAAGGGCCGATTGAGTGTTGTTTCTCCGCCACTCTGGTCCAGGCGGGTTGTCCGCTGGACTTATGAGGACAGTTTGAGGGATCCAGTTGAAGATGCTCTGACCACTCTTCTTCATTCCCGGTGCTTTCTCTGCTTCTTGCTATTTTGCATCTCCGAGTAAAAACATTTGTGTTGAGTTTCTAGTGCTTATGGCAAAGGCAAGTTAGCTACAACAAACAAAATCATACCATGTCATCAACCAACCTAAGATTTTCAATGTTCTTATTGTGGTCAAGATATAACTTACAAGAAAAAGACCAAATGTCATGCATGACAACATGTGATGAAAGTACACCTGAACTTTGGTGCACCTATTATTCAAATGCCCTTTCTCTGGAGCCTCTGTTGTTCTTCAGGTATTTCTTGGGCAAACCATGATTGCAGACTTGCATTGTTGCATTTTGATAATATGACCTAAAATAGACGAATGTTCATGGAGATCTTCACTATGGCCGCATGGGTGATCTAGAAGGAAAGAAAAAAAAAGCACTTTAAGGGAGGGGGGAGTTGCTTCATCACATGCCTCTTGGCTGCCAGATTCAAAGAGTCTTTCTCTATGATGGCGCACAAGACCAAGCAGAGCCTTGAACCATTCATTACATCTTTCATTGACCCTCTCTAGCTTTGCTTTTTTATTTTTATTTAGCACCTTGATGTTTTATTTTCTCCTTCTAGTTGTACAGCTAACAACCCCCCTCTTGTACAGATCCAACTGTAAACCCTTTGTTTATTAATTAAAATTCAGTGGGAGCCTCTCCCACTGTCCTCAAGTTTTAAAAATGCATGGCCGTGCGGCGAGCTCCCTTGCCACTGCTCCCACCTCTCTCCCGGCAGCCCACCACCCATAGCCACCCACCCTAAAAGTTGTCTTGACCCACTCTAGCGCTCACTCTGTGAGCCTTCGCTGTGGTAGCAAGGTTTGTTTCAACATTCATGTCCATGTCGGAAATCCAGGTATACCTACGTCCAAAACTTTCTCATGTCGTACTTCCACTCTATGAAATTGGCATTCCCCTCCCCTCTCCAACCAGATGGTCCTCCCATTTGCGGTTGGTTCACACCACCACTCAATCATCGTGTTTTTCGCCCTTTATATATCACAAACATGGGTGGCTAATGACCCTCTTGTCATATTAGTGGCCCATGTTTGTCTTGTCTCCTTAGTGGCTCATACTACTAAAGTTGATGTAAATTATCTCAAAAATTGTAATTAGTTGTTACATAATGTGGAAACGAATAACCGTTTGGAGCCACCATTATGAGATTGTGGAAAACGAATTATATTCAAATTCACTAAAGACTTAAACAATGAAACATTTTTAATGCTTCCGCAAAAAAAATACTTTTAATGAACATCCTTGCTGCCTACTAGAGCATTTGCCCTCTCTATGACGAAGGGTTGGAAACCACCAATCACCTAATTTTTCGTCGCCCCCTTTCATTGAGATTTTGGAGGTCTGTTAGTGCACCCTCCGTGGAGATCCTGAATGATCACTCCTCACATGAGCTATGTGCTCTCTTCTAAGTGCAGCATTGGACTTCTTCGACATTCCTTCTCCTATGCTATCGGTGGCTTTGGAAGAATCAGAACGGGGTTGTCTTCAGCGATGACACCCCCTCGCTCTATATCCTCCACTGCTAGTGCCACAAGGGCGCAACCCTCTGGCATCAGCGCATGCCTTTGGATTTCATAAGTGATGCAGTAGCTTGGGCCACCTATTTTTTGCCTTTTATAATCTCTATCAAAATAGGATACTCCCATGTAATCTTACAATCTAACTCGTAGACCATTCGTCGTGCCAATACAAAAACCGAAGCGGAACCCCCACCCCCACCCCACACACACACCCTCTACCCCCACACCTTTTAATGAAAACATGTTATCAGTGTTATCCTCACTTCTAATCTTTCTTAGACCATTCTTTTTTTACAACATTCTTAGATCATTCTTGTTATGGTCAACCCATGCACACATGAGTAAACCTTAATCATTCATATGCGACTGCTCAGTAATCGATGATGTATTTTACTTGTTTCAAAAATTCCAAATTGAATACTATATGTATACAAATGGACGGGGAGAAAATCTTCTGATTGTGAACATTTGTCATCAGAGGGTGTTGGGTTCTTTTGTGCACTATGAGCTATGATGATGTGAGTAGATGTCAGAGAATTTGTACACTAAAGCAAATGCATATTTCTGTATTCCAATGACATTTGTAGTTTCGATGGCGCATTAAACATACACCCTCTGTTAAAAAATAATCCTCATGGCTAAATGGTCTCCGGCCCAAAGATGTCACGCCAAAGATCTTAGAGATATCTTAATAGAAGGCATACTTGCTTAGCAAGGCTCTTGACAACAACTTCTGGATCTGGCAAATCTACACTTGTCAGGTCCTCACTTTGACCCATCCAGGAGTTTATTGCTCTTTGGGGGATGATTGATGGTGTTACTCTCAACCTTGATAGGAAGGACACAATATCTTGGAAATTCACTTCTGGTGGCGAATATTCAACGTCTACGACGTTCAAGGCGCAGTTTGCAGGGCTTGTTCTTAGCCCGACTTCGCCTACAATTTGTAAGAATTGGGCTCCTATAAGTGCAAAGTCTTTGCTTGGCTAATCATTCAAAACCATGTGTGGACGGCAGATTGGTTGCATTGGCAGGGATGTCCAAATTGTGGCCTGTGCCCCCTATGCAAGCAAGTTCTGGAGTCTGCCGCTCATCTTCATTTCTAGTGTAGATTCACCGCCCGAGTTTGGAACAACGTCATGGTTTGGCTTGGCATCCACGGACACCCGCCGTTGGCTTGGCGCCATGAAGACTATGTTCAAGATTGGTGGGTGAAGACAATCAACACTGGAGAGCATATCAAGAAGGCTACTGGCTCAGAATGATGCTTGTCTCGTGGGAAACTTGGAATGAGCGGAACGCTAGAATCTTTCGCAACATGGCTTCACCGACCACCACAGTTGTTGCAAAGATCAAAGAGGGCCCATCTTTGGGTGGTGGCGGGAGCCAAGCACCTGATTGCTCTTATGTTGCGAGTGTAGTCTTTTTATTTTGGCCGTCTTGCGGCTTTTGTCTAAACCTTTTTCTTAATCAATAAAAATGACAAGTCTTTTGCCCTGTTTAAAAAAAGACATTTTAGCAGTACAATTTAAACTATCAAAATGTCTTGTATTTAAAAACAGAGGTAGTACAAGACAAGAGATTATACAGAAATAAGCAGGGGTTGGTGGGTTGTTCTATTAGTAAACAACTTCCTCACCTACTCCTGATCTCATCTCATTAGCAGGGCTCATTAGTCCTCATCCGAGTCACCTAGTACGTGGTAAGCACAGCTCGCAGGAATCTAAAAGACTAGAAAACATTGTTAAAGTCTTGCCTTGACATCTACTGCCATTCGCAAATCAAATTTTAAAACTACATTATTGCCCACATGGTGGCAAGTCATACTGACGTTCATTAAACTTGAAGACTTGAAAGGCTACCAGAAGTCATCTGCAATTTGTACAACAACCGAATCAGAGCAGCGACAGCTCTCTCTTCCTCTTCTCCGATTTGTGACCATGAATGGAGCTCAGAAGCTGAACCATTGCCGAACGGCCTACCACTTCCAGCCTGCCAAGTGCTGGCAAAATGGTACGCCCTTCAAATTTGCGCTTTGGCGCGCTATTATCTGATCAGTTCACATGTTTTTTGTAAGTAATTTTCACTACAATTTTGTTGATCCCTGTCTGCAATCCCTGAATTTGGACGATCACACTACGACGGTTCGATGAAAACTTGCAGATCCCAACGGTACGTGTTTTCTTCTTCCCTCTAGTCCGTCCAACAGATAAACTTATCATGGCAAAATATTGATAATCGGCTAGTTAATCTTGGTTATTGACAGTTATTTTGCGTCATACCGGCAGGGCCAATGTACCACAACGGCATGTACCACTTCTTCTACCAGTACAACCCTCGCGGCCCGACCTGGGGCGACGGCAAGCTATCATGGGGCCACTCCGTCTCCGGCGATCTCGTGAACTGGGCCGACGTTGGCAATGCGTTGGACCCTACCTCCCCGTTCGACGTCAACGGCTGCTGGTCGGGCTCCGCCACCGTCCTCCCCGGCGGCCGCCCGGCGATCCTCTACACCGGTATGGACGACGCCGACAAGGCGCAGGTGCAGAACGTGGCCTTCGCCAATAACCCCTCCGACCCGCTCCTCCGCGAGTGGGAGAAGCCCAGCTGCAACCCGGTCATCCCCATGCCGGCGGACGTCACCGGCAACAACTTCCGCGATCCCACGGAGGCGTGGCGTGGCCGCGACGGCCTATGGAGGGTCGCCGTCGCCGCCGAGGTCGCCGGCGTGGGCTCCTTGCTCGTGTACCGGAGCGCGGACTTCCTCCACTGGGAGCGCAACGCCGGCGCTCCACTTCACGTCGCCAGCGTGCGCGACGGGGACGGCCCCGCCGTGCTAGAGTGCCCGGACCTGTTCCCGATCGCGAAGGCTGGATCCACGGAGGGTCTGAACGCTTCGGCGGGTGGTGCCGGGGTGTTGCACGTGCTCAAGCTCAGCGACTTCGCCAAGGAGGACCACTACATGGTCGGGCGGTACGACGACGAAGAAGACACCTTCGCGCCGGCAGAGCCCGAGCGCGGCGGCGACTGCGCCAACTGGCGCCGGCTCGACCACGGCCACCTGTACGCGTCCAAGTCCTTCTACGATGCCCGCAAGAAGCGGCGCGTGCTGTGGGCGTGGGTGGACGAGACCGACAGCGGCGGCGAAGCCAGAGGCTGGGCCGGCATCCAGGCGTTCCCGAGGGCGATGTGGCTGGACACCGACGAGAAGCGGCTGGTGCAGTGGCCAGTCGAAGAGATCGAGACGCTGAGGAGGAAGCGGGTCGGCCTGCAGTGGGCGACGGAGGTGGAGGCCGGCGGCAGGAAGGAGATCACCGGCATCATGAGCTCGCAGGCTGATGTGGAAGTGGTCTTCGAGGTCCCGAACCTGGAGGATGCCGAGACGTTGGACCCGAAGTGGCTGCAGGATCCCAAGGGGCTGTGCGCCGAGAAGGGCGCGTCCGCGCCGGGCGGAGTCGGCCCGTTCGGGCTGCTCGTCATGGCTTCCGGCGACCTGAAGGAGCACACCGCCATCTTCTTCAGGGTGTTCAAGCACCATGACACGTACAAGGTTCTCATGTGCACCGACCTCACGAAGTACGTATCCTTGACATTTTGTGAATCTAGAAAGAAAGAAAAGCCATGTCTTTTTTAGAAAAGACCATCATAGCTTGCTTTATTAATTGTTCAAAGACACTGTATCATCCACAAGTACCGGGACTAGAAAGCTCGGCGGCTCCTCAGTCCAACTAACAGAAGTCTTATTACAAAAAGAAAATTGAGCAAGCACACGCGCTGCTTTGTTAAGGTACGAGAACAATGTTTAAAAACGATCTTCCTGATTGAAGTAGACACATGCCGTATCCCATCATATGAATTGTCTGTCACAATAATTTATCACCACTTGTGAGTCCGATTCAGCTTCCATCCGAGGAAATCCCAAAGAGTTAGCAAATATGAGCCCGTTCCTCATTGCCATAGCTTCAGCCATCATTGCATCCACAGCATAGTCTAAGTAGATGCATTATGCAGCAAGGAAATTGTGAAAAGGGGTTTCCCCCCACTTTATATATAAAGCACCATCATCGAATAAGTTAAAACCGGCCGATACAAATACACACACACCGCACACACCCAAGACTGGATACAAGGCCGCCGAAAACGGCAACGCCACCCCAACAAACACCTAGTAAACACCAGATGGAACAATACGCACTACTACGGAGTCGTCAGGGTCCTCAACCGTGGGAGAGACACCGCGAAGAGGAGATGCCGTGTGTGACGCTCAATGGGCTCCAAGACGGCGCCTTCAGCAAGGGAACGACACCGTAGCGTCGCCACCACCCAATCTAAGGATTAGGTTTTCCCCTGAAGCACCGACAACAGATGAGATGCCGCGACAGCGCCTTCAAGAAGGGGACGACGCCAGAACGCCGCCGCCGCTAGCCTGATAAGACAAAGCGGTTTTCACCCCGGCCAACACTCATCGTCATCGAATTGGGTTACGGGCCACCGCAACGCCACCACTGAACAACACACCCCGGTCAACATGCCGCCCACACAGCCATGGTGACCGGACAGCGCCCGAGCCGCGTGCTCCGCCCATGAGCACCCGGCTACCACCAACCGGGCCGCCGCCACGGCATCCGAGCCCCACCCCCCTCCAGGATCCACCTAACGGACACGGCTGACCGGAATGGAGCAGAAGATCACCCTTCCACCCCAAAGTTGACACCTTGGCGGGGTTGGTGACCTCAGCGGCCAGATCTGGGCCAGGGGAACTCCGGCAGCCACCCGAAGCAGCCGCCAGATGCCACGGAGGGGGCACCCGCCCCCTTCCCGAGGTCCCCTGCCACCTCCGGCAGACCTCGCGCGCACCACACCGCACCATGGAGCCACCCCAACCTGACGAGCCCGAATATGAAACCGAAGAGGAGGGAGGGAGCTCACCCAAGTGAAGCGCAGACCAACCGCCGCCGGAGCAAGTCCCGCCGTCGCCTCGGAAGACCAGGCCACCACGAGGCTGCAGCCACGCCGCTGCAAGCCTCCCCACGCCGAGCTCCATATGGGTCTCCGCCGCCACCCGTCGACACCCGCCGCCAGCCGAGACCAAATCCGGGGAGGATCTGGTTGGGCGCGCCCGGCCCGCCACCACCAGATCCGGCCTTGCAGCGGCTGTCGCGCCTGAGCAGACGCCCGATCGCCGTCGCGCCGTCACGCTGCCACCACAGGAGCGCGCCACTGCCCCGCCGTAGATCAGCGCCCCGACGGCGGCCGCCCGTGCCGGCCGTGGACCCCTGGGGAGGGAAGAAGGAGGCCCCGCCGCCCGAGCAGTCAGGCTTCGCCCGGCCTGCTGGCGGCAGCAAGGGGGGAGGCCGCGGGAGAAGGGGTGTGGAGGAGGGGGGCTAGGGTTCCCAGGCGCTTCATGAGGCGCCAGCGGAGACGGGAGGAGGAGGAATTCCACAGCAAGGAAATTACCTTGTCCATCCCTAATCACGGCCGCGGTCGCCCCTCTTCCTTCATCTGGATAGAAGGCCGCATCAACATTTAGTTTCACAAATTCAATATCTGGCTTCATCCACCCTAGTTGCTTGGTCCCCGATCTAGGTAGAGAAGCTTCATAAAAATTATTTGCAATTGCCAACATCGAAGTATGTTAATTTCTGAACATCTTTCTGCAAACATGGGAAATGCATGCACAGGTCATCTACGAGAGCAGAAGGGGTAAAAATCCCGTCCTACGGGGCATTTCTGGACGTGGACGTGGAGAAGGACAAGAGCCTGTCGCTCAGAACACTGGTGAGTTTAGTCCATTTGCCTTGAAAAACTGGTACAGGGCCGGTATTATTAACACACGTCGTGTATACACAGATCGATCACACGGTGGTGGAGAGCTTCGCCGACGGCGGGAGGACGTGCATGACGGCTCGCATGTACCCGGAGCACGCGGCGACGAGCAGCAGCCGGCTGTACGCGTTCAACTACGGCGCCGACGCCGTGAAGGTGTCCAAGCTGGAGGCCTGGGAGCTGGCGACGGCGGCCGTGAACGGCGGCGGCGTTATATAGCTCGGTTGCGACGGGCGGAAGTGGAGCGGCGCGCCTTGCGTGATAATTTGTGATGATTTATCATATCTTTTCTAATAATGGAACAATTGGAAACATGTTGGAGTGACTAAGGTTTAATGAGAAATTAGTAAATCAAGCCCTGGATTCGATTCGAGCAAACGGTTTTTGTGTTGTATCATGTGTTTCTATTGCATCTCATGTTTTTAGATGCATATTGTTTCTATCACGTCTCGTGTTTTTAACATTGTTTCTGCCGCTACATCCCTTACTGTATGTAACCAGTGGCGGATTCAGGAATTAAAGTAGTGAACATTCAATAAAAAAAATAGATACAAATGCATGTCTAATCCACCAAAACTTATATACAAAATACTAAATGAAAAGGGCATAAGTTTTCGAGTGAAGCATAAGAAGGTCTCTATTTACATGGCTTTTTTGTTTTCCATTATTAAACTTTGACCATAAATTTAGCCAACAATATATAGATTACATGTCATAGAAATAATACGGTTGGAAACTCTATTTCAATACTGGGTGTGAAAAGGAGATTCAATACTGGGAAGTAGGCGTGGCCGGGACTTGGGAGGGGTTCGGTTTGGATAGAGAGATCGATGGATTCAGTACTGGGTGGATCGGTAAAGTTTTTGGAGGTACTGGATCATACTCTCTTCATCCTAAAATAAATGTCTCAACTTCAGTACGACTTTGTACTAAGGGAGGGAGTAGTTCGTTAACTTCTTTTAGATAGCGTAGTTCGGCAACTATGGGTGGACGTTTGGTGCGATCCAAATTGGGCTTTAAGTGGAATCGATGTAGCCGAGTCTACCGTGCACTATAACCCCAACTCAAATTCATGTGTTCGTTTGCGCTCTGGTCGTTCTTGTCATCGTTGCCATTTTGAGTCGTGTTATTATCGACTACTGTTCAGGTTCTTACAAAGGATGTTTTCCTTGTTTTCCCTATGGATACACTTGCCCTAATGGAGCTATGGTTTGATGCTCTTCCAGTTGCAGACCGTTGACGCTTGTGGTGGTGATGGTTTGGTTCCATAGTTGAGTCGTGCCTATTTGAGTGTTTTATGTGTGGTACTTTCTTCAACGCTGGATCATCTTCTATCTTTATGATACATTACACAACTCTTCTACATGGTTAAAAAAAGCATCATTGCAAAATTGCTCCCTTTTCTCCTCAATGGAGCTAGAGGGCGCTTATGGCTCGAAGCAGAGGTCATTGACTGTGCTATTAGCCATGTTATGGGACACAACGCCGGAGGGCGCCACCGAGGACCAACCTTACTTGTGTTTGATAGGCCTCACACATAGATGGTGTCTATGCACGGTGATACGTCCATTTTGCATCATGTTTTTATATCAATATTTATTATATTATGGGCTATTACTTCACATTATGTCACAATACTTATGCCTTTTCTCTCTTATTTTACAAGGTTTATATGAAGAGAGAGAATGCCGGCAACTGGAATTCTAGGCTGGAAAATGAGCAAATATTAGAGACCTATTCTGCACAACTCCAAAAGTCCTGAAACTCCACAAAACTCAGTTTTGGAATATATTAAAAATATTGGGCGAAGAAATCACCAGAGGGGGCCACCACTGTCCACGAGGGTGGAGGGCGCGCCCTACCCCCCTGGGCGCGCTCCCCTGCCTCGTGGGCCACCTGGAAGCCCCCCGATGCCCATCTTCTGGTATAAGGTGTCTTTTGCCCTGAAAAAAATCAGAAGGAAGTTTCCGGGACGAAGCCCCGCGTCTCGAGGCGGAACCTTGGCAGAATCAATCTAGGGCTCCGGCGGAGCTATTCTGCCGGGGAAACATCCCTCCGGGAGGGGGAAATCGTCACCATCGTCATCACCATCGATCCTCTCATCGGGAGGGGGTCAATCTCCATCAAAATCTTCACCAGCACCATCTCCTCTCAAACCCTAGTTCATCTCTTGTATCCGATCTTTGTCTCAAAACCTCAGATTGGTACCTATGGGTTGCTAGTAGTGTTGATTACTCCTTGTAGTTGATGCTAGTTGGTTTATTCGATGGAAGATCATATGTTCATATCCTTTATGCATATTAATACCCCTCTGATTATGAACATGAATATGATTTTTGAGTAGTTATGTTTGTTCCTGAGGACATGGGAGAAGTCTTGTTATAAGTAGTCATGTGAATTTGGTATTCGTTCAATATTTTGATGAAATGTATGTTGTCTTTCCTCTAGTTGTGTTATGTGAACGTCGACTACATGACACTTCACCATTATTTGGGCCTAGGAGAAGGCATTGGAAAGTAATAAGTAGATGATGGGTTGCTAGAGTGACAGAAGCTTAAACCCAAGTTTATGCGTTGCTTCGTAAGGGGCTGATTTGGATCCACATGTTTCATGCTATGCTTAGGTTTACCTTAATTCTTCTTTCGTAGTTGCGGATGCTTGCGAGAGGGGTTAATCATAAGTGGGATGCTTGTCCAAGGAAGGGCAGTACCCAAGAACCGGTCCACCCACATATTAAATTATCGAAGTAACGAACGCGAATCATATGAGCATGATGAAAACTAGCTTGACGATAACTCCCATGTGTCCTCGGGAGCGCTTTCCTTTATATAAGAGTTTGGCCAGGCTTGTCCTTTGCTACAAAAAGGATTGGGCCACCTTGTCGCACCTTGTTTACTTTTGTTACTTGTTATCCATTACGAATTACCTTATCATAAAACTATCTGTTACCGATAATTTCAGTGCTTGCAGAGAATACCTTACTGAAAACCGCTTGTCATTTCCTTCTGCTCCTCGTTGGGTTCGACACTCTTACTTATCAAAAGGAATACGATAGATCCCCTATACTTGTGGGTCATCAAGACTCTTTTCTAGCGCCATTGCCGGGGAGTGAAGCGCCTTTCGTAGGTGGAATTTGGTAAGGAAAAATTTATATAGTGTGCTGAAATTTACTGTCACTTGCCACTATGGAAAATAATCCTTTGAGGGGCTTGTTCGGGGTATCTTCACCCCGACCAATAGAGCAAAGAGTTGCTCCTCAACCTACTCAACCTACTGAAAATGTTTACTTTAAAATTCCTTCGGGTATGATAGAGAAACTGCTAGCTAATCCTTTTACAGGAGATGGAACGTTACATCCCGATATGCACCTAATCTATGTGGATGAAGTTTGTGGATTATTTAAGCTTGCAGGTATGCCCGAGGATGTTATCAAGAAGAAGGTCTCCCCTTTATCTTTGAAGGGAAAGGCATTGACATGGTTTAGGCTATGTGATGATATTGGATCATGGAACTATTGGAAATATGCCCTAGAGGCAATAATAAATTAGTTATTATTATTATATTTCCTTGTTCATGATAATCGTTTATTATCCATGCTATAATTGTATTGATAGGAAACTCAGATACATGTATGGGTACATAGACAACACCATGTCCCTAGTAAGCCTCTAGTTGACTAGCTCGTTGATCAATAGATGATTACGGTTTCCTGACCATGGACATTGGATGTCGTTGATAACGGGATCACATCATTAGGAGAATGATGTGATGGACAAGACCCAATCCTAAGCCTAGCACAAAGATCGTGTAGTTCGTATGCTAAAGCTTTTCTAATGTTAAGTATCATTTCCTTAGACCATGAGATTGTGCAACTCCGGATACCGTAGGAATGCTTTGGGTGTACCAAACGTCACAACGTAACTGGGTGGCTATAAAGGTGCACTACGGGTATCTCCGAAAGTGTACATTGGGTTGTACGAATCGACATCGGGATTTGTCACTCCGTGTAACGGAGAGGTATCTCTGGGCCCACTCGGTAGGACATCATCATAATGTGCACAATGTGACCAAGGGGTTGATCACGGGATGATGTGTTACGGAACGAGTAAAGAGACTTGCCGGTAACGAGATTGAACAAGGTATCGGCATACCGACGATCGAATCTCGGGCAAGTACAATACTGCTAGACAAAGGGAATTGCATACGGGATTGCTTGAATCCTTGACATCGTGGTTCATCCGATGAGATCATCGTGGAACATGTGGGAGCCAACATGGCTATCCAGATCCCGCTGTTGGTTATTGATCGGAGAACGTCTCGGTCATGTCTGCATGGTTCCCGAACCCGTAGGGTCTACACACTTAAGGTTCGGTGACGCTAGAATTGTTATGGGAAATAGTATGTGGTTACCGAAGGTTGTTTGGAGTCCCGGATGAGATCCCGGACATGACGAGGAGCTCCGGAATGGTCCGGATGTGAAGATCGGTATATTGGACGAAGGGTATTAGAGTCTGGAATTGTTCTGGGGGTACCAGGTGATGACCAGCATGTCCGGAAGGGGTTTCGGAGGCCCCGGCAAGCTTTGGAGGGCCTTATGGCCCAAGGGGAGAGGGCACATCAGCCCACTAAGGGTCTGAGCACCCCTCCCACCCCATCTCACGTAACCTGGAGAGGTGCGGGCGCCACCCCTAGGGCAGCCACCCCTCCCAGCTTGGGGGGCAAGTTTCCTAGGGGGTGGGGGCGCCAAAACCCATCTAGGGTTTCCCCTATGGCCGCCGCCCCTCCCCTAGGGAACCCTAGGGCGCCTCCCCCTCCTCCCTTCCCCCTATATATAGTGAGGGAGAGAGAGAGAGGGCAGCCGGACCCTTCCCTTGGCGCAGCCCTCTCCCTCCTCCAACACCTCCTCCTCCTCCTCCGTAGTGCTTGGCGAAGCCCTGCCGGAGAACCACGAGCTCCATCACCACCATGCCGTCGTGATGTCGGAGTTCTCCCTCAACTTCTCCTCTCCCCTTGATGGATCAAGAAGGAGGAGACGTCCCCAGGCTGTACGTGTGTTGAACGCGGAGGCATCGTTGTTCGGTGCTTAGATCGGAATCAACCGCGATCTGAATCGCTGCGAGTACGACTCCTTCACCCGTTCTCTTGAACGCTTCCGCTTAGCGACCTAGAAGGGTATGTAGATGCACTCCCCTCTCTATCGTTGCTAGTCTCTCCATAGATAGATCTTGGTGACTCATAGAAAATTTTGAATTTCTGCTACATTACCCAACAGTGGCATCATGAGCTAGGTCTATTGCGTAGCTTCTATGCACGAGTAGAACACAAGTTGTTGTGGGCGTTGATTTTGTTCAATATGCTTACCGTTACTAGTCCAATCTTGTTTCGACGGTATTGTGGGCTGAAGCGGCCCGGACCGACCTTACACGTACACTTACGTGAGACAGGTTCCACCGACCGACATGCACTTGTTGCATAAGGTGGCTAGCGGGTGCCGATCTCTCCCACATTAGTCGGATCGGATTCGATGAAAAGGGTCCTTATGAAGGGTAAATAGCAATTGACATATCACGTTGTGGTTTTGCGTAGTTAAGAAACGTTCTTGCTAGAAACCCATAGCAGCCACGTAAAACATGCAAACAACAATTAGAGGACGTCTAACTTCTTTTTGCAGGGTATGCTATGTGATGTGATATGGCCAAAAGAATGTGATGAATGATATGTGATGTATGAGACTGATCATGTTCTTGTAATAGGAATCACGACTTGCATGTCGATGCGTATGACAACCGCAGGAGCCATAGGAGTTGTCTTTATTTATTGTATGACCTGCGTGTCACTGAATAACGCCATGTAATTACTTTACTTCATTGCTAAACCGTTAGCCATATTAGTAGAAGTAATAGTTGGCGAGACAACTTCATGGAGACACGATGATGGAGATCATGATGATGGAGATCATGGTGTCATGCCGCTGACGATGATGATCATGGAGCCCCAAAGATGGAGATCAAAAGGAGCAAAATGATATTGGCCATATCATGTCACTTTTTGATTGCATGTGATGTTTATCATGTTTATGCATCTTATTTGCTTAGGACAACGGTAGTAAATAAGATGATCCCTCATTAAAATTTCAAGAAAGTGTTCCCCCTAACTGTGCACCGTTGCGAAAGTTCGTTGTTTCGAAGCACCACGTGATGATCGGGTCTAACGTTCACATACAACGGGTGTAAGACAGATTTACACACGCGAAACACTTAGGTTGACTTGACGAGCCTAGCATGTACAGACATGGCCTCGGAACACAAGAGACCGAAAGGTCGAGCATGAGTCGTATGGTAGATACGATTAACATGAAGATGTTCACCGATGATGACTAGTCCGTCTCACGTGATGATCGGACACGGCCTAGTTGACTCGGATCATGTAATCACTTAGATGACTAAGAGGGATGTCTATCTGAGTGGGAGTTCATAAGATGAACTTAATTATCCTAAACATAGTCAAAAGGTCTTTGCTAATTATGTCGTAAGCTCGCGCTTTAGTCCTACTGTTTAGATATGTTCCTAGAGAAAATTCAGTTGAAAGATGATAGTAGCGATTATGCGGACTAAGTCCGTAAACCGAGGATTGTCCTTGTTGCTTGGAAGAAGGCTTATGTCCTTAATGCACTTTGCTCGATTGTGCTGAACCTCGAACGTCGCTGTGGATGTTGCGAACATCTGACATACACGTTTTGATAACTACGTGATAGTTCAGTAATGTTAAATGGTTTAGAGTTAAGGCACCGAAGACGATTTCGAAACGTCGTGAAACATCTGAGATGTTTCGAGGGCTGAAATTGGGATTTCAGGCTCGTGCCCAGGTCAAGAGGTATAAGACCTCCGACGAGCTTCTCGGCCTACAAACTAAGGGAGAAAAGCTCAATCGTTGAGCTTGTACTCAGATTGTCTGGGTACAACAATCACTTGAATCGAGTGGGAGTTAATCTTCCAGATGAGATAGTGATGTTTCTCCAAAGTCATTGCCACCAAGCTACTAGAGCTTCGTGATGAACTATAACATATCAGGGATAGATATGATGATCCTTGAAGTATTCGTGATGTTTGACGCGCTGAAAGTAGAAGTCAAGTAGGAGCATCAATTGTTGATGGTTAGTAAAACCACTAGTTTCAAGAAGGGCAAGGGCAAGAAGGGATACTTCATGAAACGGCAAAACAGTTGTTGCTCGGTGAAAACCCAAGGTCGAACCCAAACCCGAGACTAAGTGCTTCTGTAATGAGAGGAGCGGACACTAAAGCAGAACCACCCTAGATACTTGGTAGATAAGAAGGCAGGCAAGGTCGACGGAAGTATATTGGATATACATTATGTTAATGTGTACTTTACTAGTACTCCTAGTAGCACCAGGGTATTAGATACCGGTTCGGTTGCTAAGTGCTAGTAACTCGAAATAAAAGCTACGGAATAAAAGGAGACTAGCTAAAGGTGAGTGACGATATGTGTTGGAAGTGTTTCCAAGGTTGATATGATCAAGCATCGCACGCTCCCTCTACCTTTGAGATTGGTGTTAAACCTAAATAATTGTTATTTGGTGTTTGCGTTGAGCATAGACATGATTGGATTATGTCTATCGCAATACGGTTATTCATTTAAGGAGAATAATGGTTACTCTGTTTATTTGAATAATACCTTCAATGGTCTTGCACCTAAAATGGATGGTTTATTAAATCTTGATCGTAGTGATACACATGTTCATGCCAAAAGATATAAGATAGTAATGATAGTACAACCTACTTGTGGCACTGCCATGTAAGTGATATTGGTATAAAACGTATGAAGAAGCTCCATGTTGTTGGATCTTTGGACTCACTCGTTTTTGAAAAGTTTGAGACATGCGAACCATGTCTATTGGTGTATATGCATGAAGAAGCTCCATGCAGATGGACCGTTTGGACTCACTTGATTTTGAATCACTTGAGACATGCAAATCATACCATATGGGCAAGATGACTGGAAGCCTCGTTTTCAGTGAAATGGAACAAGAAAGCAACTTGTTGGAAGTAATACATTTTGATGTGTGCAGTCCAATGAGTGCTGGATATCATTATGTTCTTACTTCACAGATGATTTGAGTAGATACTGAGTATATTTACTTGATGAAACACAAGTCTGAATTATTGAATGGTTCAAGTAATTTCAGAGTGAAGTTGAAGATCTTCGTGACAAGAGGATAAAATGTCTATGATATGATCATAGAGATGAATATCTGAGTTACGAGTTTTGGCACACAATTAAGACATTGTGCAAATTGTTTCACAATTAATACCGCCTGGAACACCATAGTGTGATGGTGTGTCCGAACATCATAGTTGCACCATATTGGATATGGTGTGTACCATGATGTCTCTTATCGAATTACCACTATCGTTCATGGGTTAGGCATTAGAGACAACCGCACTCACTTTAAATAGGGCACCACGTAATTCGGTTGAGATGACACCGTATGAACTATGGTTTGGAGAAACCTAAGCTGTCGTTTCTTAAAAGTTTGGGGCTACGACGCTTATGTGAAAAAGGTTTCAGGCTGATAAGCTCGAACCCAAAGCGGATAAATGCATCTTCATAAGACACCCAAAAACAGTTGGGTATACCTCCTGTCTCAGTTTCGGAAGCAAAAGGGATTGTTTCTAGAATCGGGTCCTTTCTCGAGGAAAAGTTTCTCTTGAAATAATTGAGTGGGAGGATGGTGGAGACTTGATGAGGTTACTGAACCATCACTTCAACCAGTATATAGCAGGGCACAGGAAGTTGTTCCTGTGGCACCTACATCAATTGAAGTGGAAGTTGATGATGGTGATCATGAAACTTCGGATCAAGTCACTACCGAACCTCGTAGGGTGACAAGGATGCGTACTACTTCAGAATGGTACAGTAATCATGTATTGAAGGTCATGTTGCTAGACAACAATGAACCTACGAGCTATGGAGAAGCGATGGTGGGCCCGGATTCCGATAAATGGCTCGAGGCCATAAAATCCGAGAGAGGATCCATGTATGAAAACAAAGTGTAGACTTTGGAAGAACTGCTTGATGGTCGCAAGGCTATTGGGTATAGATGGATTTGTTGGGGAACGTAGCAGAAATTCAAAATTTTCCTACGTGTCATCAAGATCTATCTATGGAGAAACTAGCAACGAGGGGAAGGAGAGTGCATCTACATACCCTTGTAGATCGCTAAGATGAAGCGTTCAAGAGAACGGGGTTGATGGAGTCGTACTCGTCGTGATTCAATTCACCGATGATCCTAGTGCCGAACGGACGGCACCTCCGCGTTCAACACACGTACAGCCCGGTGACGTCTCCCACGCCTTGATCCAGCAAGGAGAGAGGGAGGTTGAGGAAGACTCCATCCAGCAGCAGCACA
This sequence comes from Aegilops bicornis, assembly GCA_021605145.1. Lineage (NCBI taxonomy): Eukaryota > Viridiplantae > Streptophyta > Magnoliopsida > Poales > Poaceae > Aegilops > Aegilops bicornis. Next base: position 783,808,182 of record CM038670.1, read on the forward strand.
ACGGCGTGGTGGTGATGGAGGAGCGTGGCAATCCAGCAGGCTTCGCCAAGCACCATGGGAGAGGAGGAGGAGGAGAGGCAGGCTGCGCCAAATAGAGATCGAATCGCGTGTTATGGGCAGCCCCATAGGCCTCATATATATAGGGGAAGGGGAGGGCTGCGCCTCTAGGGTTTCCACCCCTAGGGGTGGCGGCCAGCCCTAGATGGGTTTTGGGGCGGCCAAGAGGGGGAGAGGGAGGCGCCCACTAGGTGGGCCTTAAGGCCCATCTGAACTAGGGTTTGCCCTCCCACTCCCCTGCGCCTTGGGCCCCTTGTGGGGGCGCACCAGCGCTCCTAGGGGCTGGTCCCTCCCACACTTGGCCCACGCAACCTTCTCGGGGCAGGTGGCCCCACTTGGTGGACCAGGACCCTCCCGGTGGTCTCAGACATTACCGATATCGCCCAAACTTTTCCGGTGACCAAAACAGGACTTCCCATATATAAATCTTTACCTCCAGACCATTCCGGAACTCCTCGTGGCGTCCAGGATCTCATCCGGACTCAACAACATTCGCAACCACATACAAACTTCCTTTATAACCCTAGCGCCATCGAACCTTAAGTGTGTAGGGTTCGGGAACCATGCAACATGACCGAGACGTTCTCGGTCAATAACCAACAGCGGGATCTGGATACCCATGTTGGCTCCCACCTGTTCCACGATGATCTCATCGGATGAACCACGATGTCAAGGACTCAATCGATCCGTATACAATTCCCTTTGTCTAGCGGTATTGTACTTGCCCGAGATTCGATCGTCGGTATCCCGATACCTTGTTCAATCTCGCTTTCGGCAAGTCTCTTTACTCGTTCCGTAACACATCATCCCGTGATCAACCCCTTGGTCACATTGTGCACATTATGATGATGTCCTACCGAGTGGGCCCAGAGATACCTCTCCGTCACACGGAGTGACAAATCCCAGTCTCGATTCGTGCCAACCCAACAGACACTTTTGGAGATACCTATAGTCTCTGTTGCAAAAGGCAGTGCCTAGGAGGCGCTTAGGCACGCCTAGGCACTAGGCGATGGCCCAACGCCTCGCCTGGGGCATAAATGGTAGTCTAGGCAGTGCATGCAACAAATTGTTTACCCAAGCAAGAAATCATGCCATATTGCACTGAAATGCCAAACATCACATATTCAAATGGTAGTAGCTGGTACTTAACTTATTTATCTAGCCTAAATTAACATTAGTACACATATAATAACCACAAATACACCCTGATAGTAGAATCTATATTACCGCCTAGGCTGGGCCTAGGGCGCTTAAGCACCGCCTGGGCACTAGGCGAAGGCCAACCGCCTCGCTTACGCCTACCGCTTTTTCCAACCTTGCCTGTAGTGCACCTTTATAGTCACCCAGTTACGTTGTGACGTTTGGTACACCCAAAGCATTCCTACGGTATCCGGGAGTTGCACAATCTCATGGTCTAAGGAAATGATACTTGACATTAGAAAAGCTTTAGCATACGAACTACGATCTTTGTGCTAGGCTTAGGATTGGGTCTTGTCCATCACATCATTCTACTAATGATGTGATCCCGTTATCAATGGCATCCAATGTCCATGGTTAGGAAACCGTAACCATCTATTGATCAACGAGCTAGCCAATAGAGGCTTGCTAGGGACATGGTGTTGTCTATGTATCCACACATGTATTTGAGTTTCCTATCAATACAATTATAGCATGGATAATAAACGATTATCATGAACAAGGAAATATAATAATAATAACTAATTTATTATTGCCTCTAGGGCATATTTCCAACAGTCTCCCACTTGCACTAGAGTCAATAATCCAGTTCACATCGTCATGTGATTAACACTAATAGGTCACATCGCCATGTGACCAACACCCAAAGAGTTTACTAGTGTCTGTAAACTAGTTCACATCATTATGTGATTTAGACTCAATGATTTCTGAGGTTTGATCATGTTTTGCTTGTGAGAGAGGTTTTAGTCAATGGGTTTTAGTCAACGGTGCGAACCTTTCAGATCCATGTGTGCTTTGCAAATTTCCAGGTCATATTATAAATGCTGCTTCCACGCTCCACTTGAAGCTATTCCAAATGGTTGCTCCACTATACGTATCCGGTTTGCTACTCAGAGTCACTCGGATAGGTGTTAAAGCTTGCATCGACGTAACCCTTTACGCCGAACTCTTTATCACCTCCATAATCGAGAAACATGTCCTTATTTACTCCAAGGACAATTTTGATCGCTGTCCAATGATCCATTCTTGGATCATTCTTGTACCCTATAGTGACTCATGGCAAGGCACACTTCCGGTGTGGTACATAACATAGCATACTGTAGAGCCTACGTCTGAAGCATAGGGGACGACCTTCGTCCTTTCTCTCTCTTCTGCCGTGGTCGAGCTTTAACTCTAAACTTCATACCTTACATCTCAGGCAAGAACTCCTTCTTTGACTGATCCATCTTGAACACTTTCAAGATCATGTAAAGGTATATGCTCATTTGAAAGTACCATTAAGCATTTTTGATCTATCCTTATAGATCTTGATGCTCAATGTTTCAAGTAGCTTAATCCAGGTTTTCCATTGAAAAACACTTTTCAAACATCCCTATATGCTTTCTAGAAATTCTACATCATTTACGATCATCAATATGTCAACAACATATTGTTATCGAAATTCCATAGTGCTCCCACTCACTTCTTTGGAAATACAAGTTTCTCATAAACTTTGTATAAACCCAAAATCTTTGATCATCTCATCAAAGCGCACATTCCAACTCCGAGATGCTTACTCCGGTCCTTAGAAAGGATCGCTGGAGCTAGCATACCTTTTAGCATCCTTAGGATCGACAAAACTTTTCTCGATTGTATCACATACAACCTTTCCTTACGTAAACCGATAAGGAAACTCGTTTTGACATCCATCCGCCAGATTTCATAAATGCAGCTTATGCTAACATGATTCCGACGGACTTAAGCATCGCCACGGATGAGAAAATCTCATCGTAGTCAACTCCTTGAACTTGTGAAAAACTCTTCGCCACAAGTCGAGCTTCATAGACGGTGATATTACCGTCCACATCCGTCTTCTTCTTAAAGATCCATTCATCTCAATGGCTTGCCGATCATCGTGCAAGTCCACCAAAGTCCATGCTTTGTTCTGATACATGGATCCTATCTCGGATTTCATGGCTTCTAACCATTTATCGGAATTTGGGCCCACCATTGCTTCTCCATAGCTTGTAGGTTCATTGTTGTCTAGCAACATGACCTTCAAGACAGGATTGCGTACCACTCTGAAGTAGTATGCATCCTTGTCACCCTACGAGGTACGTCAGTGACTTGATCCGAAACTTCATGATCACTATCATAAGCTTCTACTTCAATTGGTGTAGGTGCCACGGGAACAACTTCCCGCGTGCCCTGCTACACACTAGTTGAAGTGATGGTTCAATAACCTCATCAAGTCTCCACCATCCTCCCACTCAACTTTTCGAGACGAACTTTTCCTCGAGAAAGGACCCGATTCATGAAACAATCCCTATTGCTTTCGGATCTGAATTAGGAGGTATACCCAACTGTTTTTGGTTGTCCTATGAAGATGCATTTTATCCGCTTTGGGTTCGAGCTTATCAACCTGAAACTTTTTCACATAAGCGTCGCGGCCCCAAACCTTTAAGAAATGACAACTTAGGTTTCTCTAAACCATAGTTCATACGGTGTTATCTCAACGGAATTACGTGGTACCTTATTAAAGTGAGTGCGGTTGTCTCTAATGCCTAACCCATGAACGATAGTGGTAATTCGATAAGAGACATCATGGTACGCACCATATCCAATAGGGTGCAACTATGATGTTCGGACACACCATCACACTATGGTGTTCCAGGCGGTATTAATTGTGAAACAATTTGCACAATGTCTTAATTGTGTGCCAAAACTAGTAACTCAGATATTCATCTCTATGATCATATCATAGACATTCTATCCTCTTGTCACGAAGATCTTAAACTTCATTCTGAAATTACTTGAACCATTCAATAATTCAGATTTGTGTTTCATCAAGTAAATATACTCAACATCTACTCGAATCATCTGTGAAGTCATAACATAACGATATTCACTGCATGCCTCAAAGCACTCATTGGACTGTACATATCAAAATGTGTTGCTTCCAACAAGTTGCTATCTTGTTCCATCTTCTTTGAAACCGAGGCTTTTCAGGTCATCTTGCCCATGTGGTATGTTTTGCATATCTCAAGTGATTCAAAATCAAGTGAGTCCAAACGATCCATCTGCATGGAGTTTCTTCATGCGTATACACCAATAGACATGGTTCGCATGTCTCAAACTTTTCAAAAACGAGTGAGTCCAAAGATCCATCAACATGGAGCTTCTTCATGCGTTTTATACCAATATGACTCAAATGGCAAAGTACACAAGCAGGTGGTACTATCATTACTATCTTATATCTTTTGGCTTGAAAATGTGTATCACTACGATCGAGATTCAATAAACCATTTCTTTAGGTGCAAGACCATTGAAGGTATTATTCAAATAAATAGAGTAACCATTATTCTCCTTAAATGAATAAATCAGACATGTATAGACATAATCCAATCATGTATATGCTCAACGCAAACACCAAATAACAATTATTTAGGTTTAACACCAATCTCGATGGTAGAGGGAGCGGGCGATGCTTGATCACATCAACCTTGGAAACACTTCCAACACATATCGTCAGCTCACCTTTAGCTAGTCTCCGTTTATTCCGTAGCCTTTTATTTTGAAAGTTACTAACACTTAGCAACCGAACCGGTATCTTAATACCCTGGTGCTACTAGGAGTACTAGTAAAGTACACATTAACATAATGTATATCCAATATACTTCTATCGACCTTGCCAGCCTTCTTATCTACCAAGTATCTAGGGTAATGCTGCTCCAGTTGGCTGTTCCCCTTATTACGAAGCACTTAGTCTCGGGTTTGGGTTCAACCTTGGGTTTCTTCACTAGAGCAGCAGCTGATTTGCCGTTTCATGAAGTATCCATTCTTGCCCTTGCCCTTCTTGAAACTAGTGGTTTCACCAACCATCAACAATTGATGCTCCTTCTTGACTTCTACTTTCGTGATGTCAAACAACGCGAATACCTCAAGGGATGATTATATCTATCCCTGATATGTTATAGTTCATTACGAAGCTCTAGCAGCTTGGTGGTAATGGCTTTGGAGAAACATCACTTTCTCATCTGGAAGATCAACTCCCACTCGATTCAAGTGATTGTTGCACTCAGACAATCTGAGCACAAGCTCAACGATTGAGCTTTTCTCCCTTAGTTTGCAGGCTAAGAAAACTCGTCGGAGGTATCAAACCTCTTGACGTGGGCACGAGCCTGAAATCCCAATTTCAGCCCTCGAAACATCTCATATGTTCCGCGATGTTTCGAAAACGTCTTTGGTGCCTCTACTCTAAACCGTTCAACTGAAATATCACGTAGTTATCAAAGCGTGTATGTCCGATGTTCGCAACATCCACAAACGACGTTTGGGGTTCAGCACACTGAGCGGTGCATTAAGGACATAAGCTTTCTACTGATCGCATAATTGCTACTTTCAACTTTCAACTATATTTTCTCTAGGAACATATCTAAACAGTGGAACTAAAGCGAGCTTTTACATAATTTGCAAAAGGTCTTTTGACTATGTTCAAGATAATTAAGTTCATCTTATGAACTCCCACTCAGATAGACATCCCTCTGGTCATCTAAGTGATTACATGATCCGAGTCAACTAGGCCCACTACAACAAGAACCCCCCTACAGCAACGCATCAATACATTGCCAAATGCCCATATAAGCGTTGGTAAGCTCTACACCAACGGATTTGTATGTGTTGTCGTTGGTGGCATTGGAAGGGTCTACAACAACGCATATACATGCGTTGGTAACTAATGTGTATAAGCGTTGCAAGTTTAGCAACGTATAAACTATAGCCTCCGCAACACTTCATATGCGTTGGTGATTACCCTGCACAAACGGATTTTAAAATGGAGAAAACATATCATTGCAACTCTGGAAGCAGTTGCTACATACATTATTAGGCCAATGTTGCTACTGTACGGGAGATGCAACATAGTAAGAAAGACATCATATATTAGATCAACAATGTTGGTTTACAAAGAACACCATCAAAATAATACATATATGTGTATATATATGCTGTGCTCTAAGTATTGCTCATCAGAACGGAATTGTTGACAACAAATTGTACCTTCAGCTTGTACACATGTGTTTAACAAGAACATGTGCATTGTACAAAGAAACAAATCGTAGCTTCATTCCGGAAAACAAAAACCTAAGCTCATCACATGAGCATCTACACTGACATGTTCACCCTTCATTAACTGAAACAAAAATGATCAGCTTCTCTTGGCATCCATAACTCCATATCCAGATGATAGGTCCTGCCAGTTCCAGCTCTAATAAATTGCATGTTCTTGGTATTTCTGCTAGCAATGAAGTAAATACGAATAGTTAAGTATACTACCTTGGATAATAAATAAGTTCTGGGCGAATATTAAATGCAAGTTACCAACCAAGAATTTTTCTTATTTCAAGGTGATCCCTTAGGAGTTATGTACAAATTTAGTTTCAGAAAACATAAGCAAAAGAAAAACATGAAAGTAAATAAAATTAGTTGAAGCTATATTCTTGTAAACTTGGTACAACGAATGCACGACAACATATTCAATTAATAATGTCAATTGCAATTGGCTGTCAGATTGTGCCAAGTGTGGAAGAAATAATAAATTTAGACACACCTTATGCTTGTCAATACTGGGTCATGTTTACATTTATACATACTAGATAAGCAAACGTAAACTCTAGGATCAAGGTATAATTATCCATCTTAAGCTATCATGTTCACGTGCGTGTATATCAATATGAAGAGAGGATAATATAAAAAATTCAGAGAAGACATGGTGAGAATTAGTAGGAGAAATACTAATGAAATCAAACAAGCTATACACATGTTACTTGTTCTGTACTAGCATATATGGTTGACTGCACAACTCATGATTAAATTATAATTAAAAGAAGGGTTGATGTAAGTATAGCAACCTTCATACTAAGATATCTTAGCACCAGATTTTAGTTAATAGCTTAGTAACATTTGTTCTTATCATATCCTTTTATCTCCTCTTCACAAGCTTTTCTTAGAAATAAAAAATCTATAGAATTATCACAATAATAGGCTAAAATCAAGACTGGCCTAAGTTTGTATCTCTTGTACTCCAGGATCATGGCGTATCACGTTCTATTCAGCTTATGAACCTGATGACAGAAAGATATTTGTACATTAGGTAAATTAATAGATCCAACAAAAATAGTTGAGATCAAGTTAGGGTTGTTAGGCAAACACCTTCTTGAAAGGAATGCATGTTCTCACTTAGGAACCAATACCTGGTAGCAAGCATATGGAACTATGTGCTGATTTAACAAGTTCATATACACCCTATCTCTGAAAATACACTAACAAGTCCTGGAACTTCCTATGGTGTTGCTGTGTTATGTGTACTGGTGCATGTTTGTCTTGAACAAAGAGATCAATGGAGTCTGATCTACATCAAAAAATTTATTAAAAAAATATCAAAATTAGAAAAGGCTCCCGTTTACTTTGGATCTTACCTACGCATCGGTTTATACTTCCGAAGTCAGAGTGTAAGAATAGGCAGAGGCACGGAGCGATTGTCACAATGCATTATCCTGCAATCATATGCAACAATAGTTAATATTCTTGAGAAATAAAATAGATTACCACTGCACAATATGAACAAACATTTACGCAAATTACAAGATGAAATTACCTGCTGGGAGAGAGATATCAAATATATGGGATAAACGTGCTGGAAAAGAGATCAATATAAATGAACAATTAACATGGCATATTAAGATGAATCCATATATACACGCCACACACACACACACACACAGAGAGAGAGAGAAGGGATAGATGAACACTACACCTACATGATGCCATTAACATGCTGCCATCATTGCCGGTCATACTTATCTTCCCAAGTTGCGGCACTCACGCGCAAATGCTCAACCTCATTACGTCAAGTAGCTTTTTACTATAAGTGTAAACCTGCAAGACCATAGTACACTAAGTAACAACTTAAAATTCAAATACTAGAGAGAATTAAAGATGTAGTGTGGCATCTCACGAAGCATTTTTTGTGATGCATCCTTATGAACTACTCCCTCTAATCCTTATTACTTGTCGCTCAAACGGATGTATATAGATGTATTTCAGTTCTAGATACATCCATTTGAGCGACAAGTAACATGAATCAGAGAGAGTAAAATAGATTGCAAATCATCATAACATTCAAATAAATAGAAAGATTTTCAGTATTTAGAAGGACCTCAAGTTAAACAAAATAGTTCAAATGAATCAGATTTACGTATATACTCATGGTTAATATTATTGATGCCTCCTTGACAACGAAAGGTGTTGTGAACGTAGTGAATAAATAAATGTGCAATAACTCCTATTTCCACATAGAACTATATTCTCTCCCAATAAGCCTCGTAGGATGCAAACATTGATATCAAAACAAGACTAGTGAATAGTCATCTGAAGAAAAATAATTATTTTGTTTTGGAGTGGCATGGCTACCTACGAATAGTATAGGTGCAAACAACAATATGTTCTGAACAACTAAAGCAGAGGATCACCAGCAAAAACGTGCATAACAAAGTTAGAGGTTCAGATTTCCTCCAACAAAAAAAGAGGATCGCTAGCCATAACTTAAGTACAACAGTATAAATATGCACTGACCAGTTGAATAGGAATGGGACAAACATGTTGTCCAATCCCGTACTAATTGTCACCCACGCACAAGTGGAACGTTTGAGAATCTGGGGCACCAAATCCCAATCAGAATAATGGAAGCCACCATGTTGAGAGTGGCGCGGTTGATGTTGTATCCAGCCGTGATCTACAACGCCAGACGGCAAAACTTTAGGTAGCCATGCCAGAAAGGACCAGAGAGATAAGAGCAGAGAGGAGGGGTGACTCACTGAACCATCGGCGTCGCAGTTGGGGTAGCAGAGGCAGAGCAGCACCGTCGAGCCCGTGGCGGCAGCTGCATGCGTGAAGACGCATGTGTTGGTGAGCCGGCAAAAACCAGAGGAGCAGGAGACGCGTCGGTGTTAGGGTTGCTGCAGGGGCACAGGGCCGTGCAGGATGTCACGGCGGCTGAGGATCAGAGGAAGCACTCAATGGGAGCCAGGGCGATGGGGCCAGTGAGTAACAGCGCAGGAGAGCACTGGAGCTAGGCCGAATCGGAGATCGCGGCAACGGCGTCGCGGCCATGGATCTTGGGTGAGAGAGGGATCGGGGGGAGAGATGGGATAGGAAAAATTGACTTTTTCGGATAAGGTAGAGGTGGGCAAGGTGAGGTTAGTTTTTACGAGGGAACGGGGAGGTTAGCGCTGAGTGGGCAGGGTTTTTTTTTCTTAGGGAAACGCTGAGTGGGGAGGTGGGAGATTGAATCAACAACACTTATCCTAGTTCCGTTGGTACATATGTGTTGGTGTATGTGGGTTTTTGTTGTAGTGGCCGTGTCCGATCATCACGTGAGACGGACTAGTTATCATCGGTGAACATCTTCATGTTGATCGTATCTACTATACGACTCATGCTCGACCTTTCGGTCTCTGTGTTCCGAGGCCATGTCTGTACATGCTAGGCTCATCAAGTTAACCCTAAGTGTATTGCGTGTGTTTGAGGCCATGTACGTACATGCTAGGCTCGTCAACACCCGTTGTATGTGAACGTAAGAATCCATCACACCCGATCATCACGTGGTGCTTAGAAGCTGACGAACTTTTGGCAACGGTGCACTGTTAGGGTAGAACACTTCTTGAAATTGTTGTAAGGGATCATCTTATTTACTACCGTCGTTCTAAGTAAACAAGATGCATAAACATAATAAACATCACATGCAATTATATAGTAGTGACATGATATGGCCAATATCATATAGCTCCATTGATCTCCATCTTCGGGGCTCCATGATCATCATCGTCACCGGCATGACACCATGATCTCCATCATCATGTCTTCATGAAGTTGTCTTGCCAACTATTACTTCTACTACTATGGCTACCGGTTAGCAATAAAGTAAAGTAATTACATGGCGTTGTTTAATGACACGCAGGTCATACAATAAATAAAGACAACTCCTATGGCTCAAGACGGTTGTCATACTCATCGACATGCAAGTCGTGAATCCTATTACAAGAACATGATCAATCTCATACATCACATATCATTCATCACATTCTTCTTGGCCATATCACATCACGTAGCATACCCTGCAAAAACAAGTTAGACGCCCTCTAATTGTTGTTTGCATGTTTTACGTGGCTGCTTTGGGTTTCTAGCAAGAACGTTTCTTACCTACGCAAAACCACAACGTGATATGCCAATTGCTATTTACCCTTCATAAGGACCCTTTTCATCGAATCCGTTCCGACTAAAGTGGGAGAGGCGGCACCCGCTAGCCACCTTATGCACCAAGTGCATGTCAGTCGGTGGAACCTGTCTCACGTAAGAGTACGTGTAAGGTAGGTCCGGGCCGCTTCATCCCACAATACCGTCGAAACAAGATTGGACTAGTAATGGTAAGAAAATTGAACAAAAACAACGCCCACAACTACTTTGTGTTCTACTCGTGCAAAGAATCTACGCAATAGACCTAGCTCATGATGCCCTTTGTTGGGGAGCGTAGCGAGAAATTCAAAATTTTCCTACGTGTCATCAAGATCTATCTATGGAGAAACTAGCAACGAGGGAAGGAGAGTGCATCTACATACCCTTGTAGATCGCTAAGAGGAAGCGTTCAAGAGAACGGGGTTGATGGAGTCGTGCTAAATCGTGATTCAATTCACCGATGATCCTAGTGCCGAACGGACGGCACCTCCGCGTTCAACACACGTACAGCCCGGTGACGTCTCCCACGCCTTGATCCAGCAAGGAGAGAGGGAGAGGTTGAGGAAGACTCCATCCAGCAGCAGCACAACGTGGCGTGGTGGTGATGGAGGAGCGTGGCAATCCAGCAGGCTTCGCCAAGCACCATGGGAGAGGAGGAGGAGGAGAGGCAGGGGCTGCGCCAAATAGAGATCGAATCGCGTGTTATGGGCAGCCCCATAGGCCTCATATATATAGGGGAAGGGAGGGCTGCGCCCCTCTAGGGTTTCCACCCCTAGGGGTGGCGGCCAGCCCTAGATGGGTTTTGGGGCGGCCAAGAGGGGAGAGGGAGGCGCCCACTAGGTGGGCCTTAAGGCCCATCTGAACTAGGGTTTGCCCTCCCACTCCCCTTGCGCCTTGGGCCCTTGTGGGGCGCACCAGCGCTCTAGGGGCTGGTCCTCCCACACTTGGCCCACGCAACCTTCTCGGGGCAGGTGGCCCCACTTGGTGGACCAGGGACCCTCCGGTGGTCCGACATTACCGATATCGCCCGAAACTTTTCCGGTGACCAAAACAGGACTTCCCATATATAAATCTTTACCTCCGGACCATTCCGGAACTCCTCGTGACATCCAGGATCTCATCCGAGACTCCGAACAACATTCGGTAACCACATACAAACTTCCTTTATAACCCTAGCGTCATCGAACCTTAAGTGTGTAGACCCTACGGGTTCGGGAACCATAAGACATGATCGAGGCGTTCTCCGGTCAATAACCAACAGCGGGATCTGGATACCCATGTTGGCTCCCACATGTTCCACGATGATCTCATCGGATGAACCACGATGTCAAGGACTCAATCGATCCCGTATACAATTCCCTTTGTCTAGCGGTATTGTACTTGCGAGATTCGATCGTCGGTATCCCGATACCTTGTTCAATCTCGTTTCCGGCAAGTCTCTTTACTCGTTCCGTTACACATCATCCCGTGATCAACCCCTTGGTCACATTGTGCACATTATGATGATGTCCTACCGAGTGGGCCCAGAGATGCCTCTCCGTCACACGGAGTGACAAATCCGAGTCTCGATTCGTGCCAACCCAACAGACACTGTTGGAGATACTGTAGTGCACCTTTATAGTCACCCGATTCACGTTGTGGACGTTTGGTACACCCAAAGCATTCCTACGGTATCCGGAGTTGCACAATCTCATGGTCTAAGGAAATGATACTTGACATTAGAAAAGCTTTAGCATCTGAACTACAATCTTTGTGCTAGGCTTAGGATTGGGTCTTGTCCATCACATCATTCTACTAATGATGTGATCCCGTTATCAATGACATCCAGTGTCCATGGTTAGGAAACCGTAACCATCTATTGATCAACGAGCTAGCCAATAGAGGCTTGCTAGGGACATGGTGTTGTCTATGTATCCACACATGTATTTGAGTTTCCTATCAATACAATTATAGCATGGATAATAAACGATTATCATGAACAAGGAAATATAATAATAATAACTAATTTATTATTGCCTCTAGGGCATATTTCCAACAGGATTTTAAAAGGAAGACAGACAATGATGGTAAGTATCACCATTAAGAAAGCTCGACTTGTCATTAAGATGTTTTCTGACAAGATTCAAGGAGTTGACTACGGTGAGGCTTTCTCACTCATAGCGATGCTAAGAGTCTGTTTGAATTGGATTAGCAGTTACTGCATTATTTATGAAATCTTGCAGATAGGATGTCAAAACATTGTTTCCTCGACAATTTTCTTGAGGAAAGGTTGTATGTGATACAACCAGAAAGGTTTTGACAATCGATTGAAAAACGCTAACAAGTATGCAAAGCTCCAGCAATCCTTCTAAGGACTGGAGTAAGCCTCTCGGAGTTGGAATGTACGCTTTGATGAGATGATCAAAGATTTTGGGTTTACACAAAGTTTATGAGAAACTTGTATTTCCAAAGAAGTGAGTAGGAGCACTATAGAATTTCTGATGAGTATATGTTGTTGACATATTGTTGATCGAAATGATGTAGAATTCTGGAAAGCATATAGGGTTATTTGAAAAGTGTTTTTCAATAGAAAACCTGGATTAAGCTGCTTGAACATTGAGCATCAAGATCTATGAGGAGAGATCAAAAACCGCTAAATGGTACTTTCAAATGAGCACATACCTTGACATGATCTTGAAGGTGTTCAAGATGGATCAGTCAAAGAATGAGTTCTTGCCTGATTTGTAAGGTATGAAGTTAAGAGTTAAAGCTTGACCACGGCAGAAGAGAGAGAAAGGACGAAGGTCGTCCCCTATGCTTCAGACATAGGCTCTATAGTATGTTATGTTGTGTACCGCACCGGAAGTGTGCCTTGCCATGAGTCAGTCAAGGGGTACAAGAACGATCCAGGAATGGATCATTGGACAGCGGTCAAAATTGTCCTTGGAGTAAATAAGGACATGTTTCTCGATTATGGAGGTGATAAAGAGTTCAGCATAAAGGGTTACGTCGATGCAAGCTTTAACACCTATCCGAAAGTGACTCGAGTAGCAAACCGGATACATATAGTGGAGCAACCATTTGGAATAGCTTCAAGTGGAGCGTGGAAGCAGCATTTACAATATGACCTAGAGATTTGCGAAGTGCATACGGATCTGAATGTTGCAGACCCGTTGACTAAAACCTCTCTCACAAGCAAAACATGATAAAACCCCATAACTCATTGAGTCTTAATCACATGATGATGTGAACTAGTTTAGTGACACTAGTAAACTCTTTGGATGTTGGTCACATGGCAATGTGACCTGTGAGTGTTAATCACATGGCGATGTGAACTAGATTATTGACTCTAGTGCAAGTGGGAGACTGTTGGAAATATGCCCTAGAGGAAATAATAAATTAGTTATTATTATTATATTTCCTTGTTCATGATAATCGTTTATTATCCATGCTATAATTGTATTGATAGGAAACTCAGATACATGTATGGGTACATAGACAACACCATGTCCCTAGTAAGCCTCTAGTTGACTAGCTCGTTGATCAATAGATGGTTACGGTTTCCTGACCATGGACATTGGATGTCGTTGATAACGGGATCACATCATTAGGAGAATGATGTGATGGACAAGACCCAATCCTAAGCCTTGCACAAAGATCGTGTAGTTCGTATGCTAAAGCTTTTCTAATGTTAAGTATCATTTCCTTAGACCATGAGATTGTGCAACTCCCGGATACCATAGGAATGCTTTGGGTGTACCAAACGTCACAACGTAACTGGGTGGCTATAAAGGTGCACTACGGGTATCTCCGAAAGTGTCTGTTGGGTTGGCACGAATTGAGACTGGGATTTGTCACTCCGTGTGGCGGAGATGTATCTCTGGGCCCACTCTCTAGGACTTCATCATAATGTGCACATGGGTCACTGGAATAATTCAGACACCACCCCTAATTATTTCCAGGATTTTATAAAATGGTTTAGTATTTTACTAAATCAAAACAAAACTGAATAAATAGAAAACAGAAAAGAGAGAGAGAAAGGAAACTAACCTGGCAGCCCACCTGGCGGCCCAGCGCTGTGCTGGCCCATGCCAGCCAGCTGCTTGCTCTCGCCAGAGCAGGCACAGAGGTGACGCCGGCGAGCGTGAGCTCGCCACGGCGTCAGCTGCTTGCCGCCCGCGCCCCTGAGCACCTGGGAAGGCTCCACATCGCCCCCTCGACCGCCTGGACATCTCGCACTCCCCCTTGTCTCTCTCCCTCGCCTCTCCTCACCATGGCCGACGCCGCCGCAGCCTTGACCGCCCTATGTAGCGCGCTCTCCGTCCCAGCGCCCGGCGCCGCCATCGTGTCCAGAAGCTCCGCCGCCCTCCTCTCCTTCGAGCAAGCCGAGCTCGAGCGCTCGCTTGCCTCGCAGCCTCCGCAACAACCTCGCCCGACTCCGCCACAGCCGCAGATCCCCTTCGCCGTCGCCGCCGCACCAGCTCGTCCCCGACCTCGCCGACCGCTCCGATGTAATCGCCGTGAGCCCAGCTACCTCTCCATCCCTCTCGTTCTTGCTTTCGAGCCCTGCACCGAGCTCAGCCGCACTCGCCGCCGCCACCGCATGTCGCCGTCGTGGCCACAGCCACGTTGGCTCGATTCCGAGCACACCACCGCCCTCACCGCACTCGCAGGAGCCTGAAACACCACCCCACGTGCCTCGCCGTGCCCCCTAGCGCCGTGTTCGACCTCGGCCGAACTCCGGTGACCGCCAAGGTCGTCGACGGCGACGTTCTCGGCCACCCCGAGCTCCACCACTACCACCAAACGACGCGGCTCGCTCCCCGCGTCCCGTAGATGCCCTCCGCCGCCCTTTTAGTCGCCGGAGTACGAAACCGCACTCCCATCGCCGCGTCTGGCCTCGCCGGCGGCTAAACGTCGGTGGGTTTGACCCCGTTGACCTTTGACTGGGTGGGCCCAGGTTGACTTCCCCCTGAGTCTATGACAAGTGGGGCCCGCTTTGCTAATTAACCTAGGGTTAGCACCAACTAATTTTAGTTAGTTTAACTAACTGCTGACAGACGGGACCCACAGGTCAGTTTGACCTGGACTGCTCTGTTGACCACTGACGTCACCCTGATGCAGTGCTGACGCATTAATTCAATTACTGGAATTGTTCTTTACGGGAAATTCTAGAAAATAGTACAAACTTCAAAAATTCATTGAAATTAATCTGTAACTCCAAATGCAAAGGGTTATATATGAAAAATGATCAGAAAAATCCAATCTATCCATATGTACTAGTTTCATGCATGTTTAAACAAGTTAACCTGTTGTTTAGTGCAAAACATGATAAAGCACTATTTAAGATCACAAATGTGTTTGAACTTTGAATCTTTGGTTCAAAATAGCTCAAACCCATCTGGTTGTAGTTGCATTAGCCCAACACACTCATTTTACCATGTCATGATCATGCATCATATTGTGCATTGCATTGATTGTGTTTCTTCTACATTGCGGTACTTGTCCCTCTCGATAGACGTGGTTTCGACGCTGTGATCGTTGACACTGATGAAGAGCTATATTATCTTCGGAAGTGCCAGGCAAGCAAAAACCCCTTGTTCATTCCGATACAATCCCACTCTCTCGCTCCTGCTCTCTTTTACTGCATTAGGACAACAACGATTCATATGTTACTTGCTGCGGTAGTTGAACCCCTTTATCCTCTGCATGATCTGTCATTGCCACAGTAAATAGATGAAACCCACTAGCATGAGTAGGAGTTGTTTGACACCTGATGTGCCTACTCATTCATGCTTGTTTGTCATGCATGCTACTGCTTAGAGTTGAGTCAGGTCTGATTCATCGGGAATGAATTGGAATGGTGATGAACATGTCCTACTGTTGGAAGCTAAGTGTGTGAACACGATTTGGTAAAGGTATCGGTGAGAGGCCATGTAGGAGTACATGGTGGGTTGTCTCACTGAAGCCGTCCTCAGGAACTGACTTTTGTGTTTGTGATCCATGAACAGCTACTACCACACACCTGAAATATGACCCCGCTCGACTTATTAACCACCCTTGTCCTCTGTCCAGGAGTTGCAACTAGTTTCTGGTGTTTCTAGGATATGTGTTGGAGGCCGTGCTTAGCGCTGACCCTAGGGGTGGGCTATGATGCGGTAGATACACCGTGGCCCTGTGTACCGAGCGCCCGTTCGGTGTCTCGGGAACCCTGCACACATCGTTTGGGGCTGTGAGCGAAACTCCGGCCGGATCTCCTCGCGGATGGAACCCGAATAGGCGATAAACCTGGACTAGAGACTTGTGTGGTTAGTCAGTTCGTGGTCTACACCCACGTAGGCTTTCGCTTGAAGTCTGCCGAGCACATGTCGTGTGCAGACGCTAAGTGGTGGAAACATGTGTGAAGAAGTACACCCTGCAGGGGTTATAAATGATCTATTCGAATAGCAGCGTCATGATAATGGACTTCTGGGTTGCCTATAACAGTTCATAGACAAGTGAAAGTGGATACTTTAAAATACGCAAGATAAGCGTGAGTGCTATGGATGGCGTTCTCGTAGGGAGACGGGAGTGGATCCATAGTGGTGTATTGGTATGGTGAATATGTGGACTCGTGTGCGCCACCTCAAAAGAGTTACTTGCAGTCGTAGTTCAGGATAGCCACCGAGTCAAAGCTGGCTAGCTGCAGTTAAACTCCACCACCCCCTTTATTGATACCGATGCATATGTAGCTAGTTCTGATGTAAGTCTTGATGGGTACATTTGTACTCATGTTTGCCTATTTTATGTTTTGCAGAGAGATGTCAGTCTCGCTAGTAGTTCTGTGTGGACTTCGACGTTTAGCTTGATACCTCGGCTACGATCTTGTGCCCTCGGCAGGATCTGATAGATAGTCAGGCTTCTAAGCCATTTTCATTTGTAGATGTCTGTACTCAGACATGTTAAGCGTCCGCTTGTGCTTTGACTTGTATGCTCTGAGTGTTGGGTCATGGGACCCATGTTTGTAATATCTCGCTCCTCGGATCCTAATGAATAAATACTTGAGTCGTAGAGTTATGTTGTGATGCCATGTTGTATTTACACATATCGAGCATATTGTGTGTATGATTGAAATGCTTGGTATGTGTGGGATCCGACAACCTAGTTGTTTATCCTTGGTAGCCTCTCTTATGGGGAAATGTAGTCTTGTGCTTCCATGAGCCATAGTAGTCCGCTACAGCCCGGTTCACCGGAGTCTTGCTAGCCCAGCACTACTGCTTCGGAACATTTGACTGCCGGCGTGTGATTCACTTCGTTCCTGTTTCTGTCCCTTCGGGGAAATGTCACGCGGTGACATCTGGAGTCCTGCCTAGCCTGCTACAGCCCGGGTTCCCGGAGTCCTGTTAGCCCAGTGCTACAGCCGGGATTCGCACGCTGCTGACCGACATGCTCGATGTTGATTCATGTATACTGTCCCTATAAGTTAGTGCCACTTTGGGTACCACGACTAGTCATGTTGGCCAGGTTCTCTGTCATATGGATGCTAGCGACCTTTATCATATACGTGAGCCAAAAGGTGCAAACGGTCCCGGGCCATGGTAAGGCGACACCCGTGGGAATACCGTGCGTGAGGCTGCAAAGTGATATGAGATGTTACCGGCTGGATCGATGTGACTTGGAATCGGGGTCCTGGCAGCTTTGGTATCAGAGCCTGACTGCCTGTAGGATTACCAAGCCAAACTGGTCAAATTTGAGTCTAGAAATGCTCTAGTTATATAAGGGAATTGATTGTGGAAGGGAACGTAAGGCTCTTTTTACTCCTTTACCTTATGCCTTCTGATCTGAGTCAGCCTCTTCTTTTCTACGGGGATTAAGAACTAGGCCTTCTCATCTATCTATCAGGATGACGAGTTACTATGATAGAGACTTATAGGATTGATGTACTCAAGCCTCTGTTCAGTTCTATTAGTTCCATGTGTTCTTAGTTGATCTCAGAACATTGATATTGTGATGTCGAGTGGTTATGCCACCATTTTGCAGGATGTCTCAAATTATTTTGAGCATTTACAGCCGCTATGCTGTCCAAGTCATCCCAGGTTTCTAAATAGTCTGATGCATTTGCAAATCCTTTCTTTCAGTTCCCGATGTCCTTTATGGTCAGAATAAATACACTAATCGGTGCGTTGAGGTAATTTATTGCCTCAACATTTATGCTGGAGTTATTATTACGACCCTAGGTGTCTTAGAAGATTACCTAGTAAACTAGCCATGTTTTGTGTTCCCCGTGTGATGGTTCTGGCCATCATTCTCGAAAGCATCCCGTGATGATATTAGTTAGTAGGTATTCTATTCCTGGGTTCTTGAACCCGAGATTCACCGTACTTACCTCATGTTGATAGTGTTTGCTAGTTCCTTTAGGATATTAGTAACTTTGCGATAGTCCTCGAGGCCCGTGGTATTTCCTTCTTACAAATACCATGAACCATTAAGGCAGAAGTTCTCTGAACCAAAATACCACAATCAGAGTACTCTTGAGGAGTTCTCCATTCATAATTGTGATTCTGCCAGTTCTACCTTTCTGCATGGGTTATCCGGAAGAAATGTTGAGCTTCGCTCGACATACTAATCTATGCATCCACAACTCAGAAAAAAAAACATATGTTCCTTTGAGTTGTCCCTCTTTAGTTGTTTTCTGACCTCCATCTATCAATTGATAATCAAGAGTATGCGTGCATTCGTTCATCGATGCCTATTATTCTTGTGGTCTGTTAAGCCATTCTATTTCAGAATGACTAGGAGAAACAAACTCCAGTACCTCATCCATATCCAGGATTGGGTCAAAGTAGTTGTGTTCTGCAGATCAAATGTCAATCCAGTTTTTGCTCTGTTCTACCCTGGAGTATTACCCCCTTTATGTCAGGATTGTCATGAGAATTGCACCATCTCTTATGAATTCTTGATGTAGTGATACTTCTCACCATCATCATTCATTCCTCGGTCCTTGTATTGTTGTAACCGGAATGCCGACAAGTGAACTGTGATGTGTGAAATCAATACTTCGAGCAACTCGTTGCTTGGTAGTAAATGGACGATAACCTCATTCTTAACGTGTTGGTTATTGAATCATCACCCTAAGGTTGATCGTGCCCCCTAGTCCCTAATTCCGGTGCACTATTCGATCAATGAGTTAGGATTGTGTAAATCCCTTGCTCGTTTGATCATATCGTCTTGCTCTGAAAAGCAAGATTGTTCTCGAGCTGAATAACATATCGGTGGTTCATGATTTTCCGAATATCTTCTCGGAAGTATTACCAGGTTGCCACATGACCGCTATGTTTGGTTCGTGATCAAGTTGGTTTTCCATAAACCACCCTTTCTCCAAGGATCTGTGTTGGATACCCCTGAACTAGTTGGATAAGCTAAACAATAAATTGGAGAGTTGGAAGATAAAAGCCTCATTTGACCCGTTCATTCAAAGGGATATCCTTAGGTGTGCGTGTGTGTTGAAGAAAGATGATATCTTCATCGAATGGTCCCTGTGATCAGTTGTTGGATCTATTATATTAAACAATCTTTGATTTGAGCATGGGCTATTGTCAAGTCAAATCAGAACCAACGATATTCGTAATGTTGTCTTACTCATGCTTGATTCCTCGAGCATACACCATTATACTCTTTGGGTCTGGCCAATGCTGTCACCTTGTTCACATGATGGTGGAAGTCCAGTGATATGGAAATTCCGATGAGTTGTTGTTGAGCCCATCAGCAGCATTTTTGTCTCCCCCATGATTCATGTTGAACATCAACCTAGTGTTGAAAACTTTGTAAGCAATGCCTTCGTGTTCTGTTCATGAAGCTTATGCTTGGATGGAAGAAGTGACTTCCTTGAATTCATGTGCATTTGGTGCAAGTTGCCGCCGTGAGTTCGAGAAAGGTTGTTTTTGTTTCCTCTGGTACCATTCCAGGTCAGTCATGCATGTGCGAAGTATTCTATGGTCTGATAGACTGATCATCTTCATTCCATATGAATTTCCTAGCACATCAAGCCACTGATTGATTTGTTCAAAGAGAAGAAGTTCCTTCTTAAGAGCATGCCTTATGCAAGGACTTCAATATCCCTGACTATGGTTCCCCACCTGAACTCGGTAGTGTTTTGTTGTAAGACTACCATGTGGTCATGCTTGTCTGGGACAACGTGTTCACATGTGTTTAGCAGAACCAGCTCATGTTTTGGGGCTTGCTATCTTAGTTCATTCCTCGAGAATCTCACAACGCCATCTCGTCGAATCGTGTTGCAAACTTTCTTTCGGACATGCTGAGTCTGAAGTATCCTATCACCAATCGGATCTGAATCTCAAGCAGATATGATGGTTGGAACATTCCCAATAGTTGCATTTTGTCCCCAGCTTGCACCGCCATTGTGCCAATTTCCCATGGGCTGCCCTTCTCAGCAGTTGCTGTCCAAGATCATCTTTAAAAATGGACTTGTCATGGGTCCCATCCATTTCCGGTGATAAGCAAAAGTCTTCCATTGCGTTGTCTTCAACAAGGA
Organism: Aegilops bicornis; assembly: GCA_021605145.1. NCBI lineage: Eukaryota > Viridiplantae > Streptophyta > Magnoliopsida > Poales > Poaceae > Aegilops > Aegilops bicornis. The sequence goes on from CM038670.1 coordinate 783,829,216, forward strand.
AGTCTTCCGCCCCACGAGGGTGGAGCGCGTGCCTGGGGGGGAGGGCGCGCCCCCCTACCTCGTGCCCACCTCGAAGCTTCCTTGGCGTAGGGTCCAAGTCTCTTGGGTCATATTCGGTGAGAAAATCACGTTCCCGAAGGTTTCATTCCGCTTGGACTCCGTTTGATATTTCGTTTCTTCGAAACACTGAAATAGGCAAAAAAACAGCAATTCTGGGCTGGGCCTCCGGTTAATAGGTTAGTCCCAAAAGTAATATAAAAGTGGAAAATAAAGCCCAATATAGTCCAAAACAATAGATAATATAGCATGGAGCAATCGAAAATTATAGATACGTTGGAGATGTATCAGGCATCCCCAAGCTTAATTCCTGCTCGTCCTCGAGTAGGTAAATGATAACAAAAAGAATTTTTGATGCGGAGTGCTACTTGGCATAATTTCAATGTAATTCTTCTTAATTATGGTATGAATATTCAGATTCGAAAGATTCAAGACAAAGGTTTAATATTGATATAAAAATAATAATACTTCAAGCATATTAACAAAGCAATTATGTCTTCTTGAAATAACATGGCCAAAGAAAGTTATCCCTACAAAATCATATAGTCTGGCTATGCTCTATCTTCACCACACAAAGTATTTAAATCATGCACAACCCCGATGACAAGCCAAGCAATTGTTTCATACTTTTGACATTCTCAAAACTTTTCCAATCTTCACGCAATACATGAGCATGAGCCATGGATATAGCACTATATGTGGAATAGAATGGTGGTTGTGGAGAAGACAAAAAGAGAGGAGACAGTCTCACATCAACTAGGCGTATCAACAGGCTATGGAGATGCCCATCAATAGATATCAATGTGAGTGAGTAGGGATTGCCATGCAACGGATGCACTAGAGCTATAAGTATATGAAAGCTCAAAAGGAAACTAAGTGGGTGTGCATCCAACTCGCTTGCTCACGAAGACCTAAGGCATTTTGAGGAAGCCCATCATTGGAATATACAAGCCAAGTTCTATAATGAAAAATTCCCACTAGTATATGAAAGTGACAAAACGAGAGACTCTCTATTATGAAGATCATGGTGCTAATTTGAAGCACAAGTGTGGTAAAAGGATAGTAACATTGTCCCTTCTCTCTTTTTCTCTCATTTTTTTATTTGGGCCTTTTCTCTTTTTTTATGGCCTCTTTTCTTTTCTTTTCTTTTATTTTTCGTCCGGAGTCTCATCCCGACTTATGGGGGAATCATAGTCTCCATCATCCTTTCCTCACATGGGACAATGCTCTAAAAATGATGATCATCACACTTTTATTTTTCTTACAACTCAAGAATTACAACTCGATACTTAGAACAAAATATGACTCTATGTGAATGCCTCCGGCGGTGTACCGGGATATGCAATGATTCATAAGTGACATGTATGAAAGAATTATGAACTGTGGCTTTGCCACAAATATGATGTCAACTAAATGATCATGCTAAGCAATATGACAATGATGGAGCGTGTCATAATAAACGGAACGGTGGAAAGTTGCATGGCAATATATCTCGGAATGGCTATGGAAATGTCATGATAGGTAGGTATGGTGGCTGTTTTGAGGAAGGTTTATGGTGGGTGTAAGATACCGGCGAAAAGTGTGCGGTATTAGAAAGGCTAGCAATAGTGGAAGGGTGAGAAAAATGCGTATAATCCATGGACTCAACATTAGCCATAAAGGACTCATATACTTATTGCAAAAATCTACAAGTTATCAAAGCAAAGTATTACGCGCATGCTCCTAGGGGGATAGATTGGTAGGACAAGACCATCGCCGTCCCTAACGCCACTCATAAGGAAGACAGTCAATAAATAAATCATGCTCCGACTTCATCACATAACGGTTCACCATACGTGCATGCTACGGGAATCACAAACTTCAACACAAGTATTTCTCAAATTCACAACTACTCAACTAGCATGACTCTAGTATTACTACCTTCATATCTCAAAACAATTATCAAGCATCAAACTTTTCGTAGTATTCAACACACTCAAAAGAAAGTTTTACAAATCTTGAATACCAAGCATATTATTTGTTTTAAGCAAATTACCATGATATTTAAGACTCTCAAAATAATCTAAGTAAAGAATGAGAGATCAATAGTTTCTTTAATACAAACCCACCACCGTGCTCTAAAAGATATAAGTGAAGTACTAGAGCAAAACTATAAAGCTCAAAAGATATAAGTGAAGCACATAGAGCAAAACTATAAAGCTCAAAAGATATAAGTGAAGCACATAGAGTAACAAATTCCAATTCATGTATGGCTCTCTCAAAAGGTGTGTACAGCAAGGATGATTGTGGTAAACTAACAAGCAAAGACGCAAATAATACAAGACGCTCCAAGCAAAACACATATCATGTAGTGAATAAAAATATAGCTCCAAGTAAAGTTACCGATGGAAGTGGACGAAAGAGGGGATGCCTTCCGGGGCATTGTCGGTGTACTAGAGTAGGGGTACCCTAGTATACCGTACTCGTGCACGGACAGTTGCAGCACCCCGCGGGGTTTGCCTGGTCACCGCCAAGATCCTCCGTGGCTCCTTTGGAGCCATTCAAGAACAAAGTATTTGACTAAGAAGACAAGGCCCCGGCAAGAGGAGCTTGCCGGGAAGGCCATTCAAGGCATGCAGAAGACAGGGCCCCGCAAGAGGAACTTGCCGGGAAGGCTCGAGCGCGACAAGCCTCCGGACGCGACAAGGATTCGTCAAGAAGGCGCTTACGCGGCAAGCAACCTCACTCCGTCTCCGCTCCAGCTCATCCAGCAACGTGTCGCCATGGGACCATTCCATGCGCGCGTGTCAAGAGGATGTGCAGCCAGCAGAGAGCAGCGATAAGCGGCGCTGACAAGCTTGCCATTGTGGCGAGCGGTGGCGCACCTGACGGTCTCATTGCCTTTGTTTAAGGCGACCTGAGCGGGCATTTATTGCTTTTGTCCCTTGCCGTCGAGTTAGGTATTTTGCAACATAATCGCTCGAGTAGGTGTACCAACTCCTGTTTTTACATTTGTACCCTCGCCTATGTTGCCACCTGTCGGAGACCCTTGAGCATATAAAAGGAGGCCCATGCATAGCGTAGAAAGGGTTCGGTTCATTCGACTCACTCGAGACCAGATCACGCTCACGCTTAGGTTTTGTAGCTTGCATCGCTCCCTAGCAAGAACACAATACATCAAACAAGCAGCAGTAGGAGTTTTATCTCTCCGGAGAGCTCGAAGCTGGGTAAACTGCTCGTGTGCCTCCCTCGATCCGCTCTTCGTGCGATCTCCGCCCCCTCCGAACCACAAAGGGGCCTGGTCCGCCCGGCCCCATAGGTGTTCGTGGGTGCGATCAGCCTCCCGACATCTTTGGCGCGCCCGGTAGGGCGTCGAGGCCGTGTGAATCTCATCCGGCGTTCACACGAGCAGCGTCCTCAACATCTTCCTCAACATGCCACCGAAGAAGAAGGCTTGGCGGCAGCAGAGCCGTCCGCGTCGTACCCACCCTCACCGCAGCAACCGGGTGGTGGGGCAGACGCCGGCGGAGGAACGGGCGCCGACGAAGGTGTTCGCGACGTTGCCAAGTCCAAGGACAAGGCCCCGCAAACCTCGGCGTCCGCGCATCCCCCGCGCCCATCTCAGGAGACGCGGGACCAACAACATCATGGCGTTCACAATGCCATACGTTCGTTGGATCGAGACCCTCAAGACCAGCATGCGCGCCAACATGCTGGCACGAGTGAGATACGGTCGCCTGGACGGGGTGCTGCTCCTTCTAACATAGTTAGAAGTCCGAGCGTATCCCGCTCCTCGCACCGTTCGCCAATGCCACCCACTACTCCAGCAGAAGCTCTGGCGAGAGCTCAGCTGCTCCTCGGCTACCCTCCAACGGCCGATGTGGTCGACGAGTGGAGGGCCACTATCGAGCCTCATCGGCTTTGCTAACGGCGACGCTCCACGGCAACCAACGCCCGTCGTTGCCGCGGCAAGACGACAAGGCATGAGCCGGTGGCGGCAGACCGTCGGAGGTGCAACTACCATGCACTCTCTCCGCCCGAAGGCCAAGATCGCCGACTCACCGGATCCACCTCGACAGCGACTCCACCGCATCGTCGGATCCACGAGCTCGCCGCGATCAGCGCCAAGTTCTTCATGAGCGACAACAAGAGGACGCTCGAACTCGCATCGAGCGCCGGAGAGAAGCGCGATGTCAGTCCGACAAGCGCGCTGGGCCTTCTGTTGACATGCGCGCGCCGGAGGAGCCAGGCGACTTGCCGTACGCGGTAGGTTGCCCTGCGTTCACTCGTGAGCTGCGGCAAGTCCACGCCCAGCCAGAAAAATTTCAAACCAGATGTCTTGGGAGAAGTATGATGGCAGGGCGCATCCATCGAGAGTTCCTCAGCATCTACTCCATCGCGGTGCAGGCTGCGGGGGACGAGACGACAAGATCCTCGCCAATTACTTCCTTCGTGCTCAAGCCCAACGCGTCGAGATCTTGGCTCATGCACTTGCCGGACAGCTCCATATCCTCTTGGGCAGATCTATGCCATCAGTTTGTTGGCGCCTTCACAGGCGGCCACAAACCTCATGGCCAAGAGAGTGACCTTCATCTGCTCGCCCAGAAGGAAGGAGAGTCCCTGCACAAGTTCATAGAAGAAGACAAAGTCCAAGTCCGGCAAGAGCTCTGATGCCCACTCCGGCAAGCGCACCTCTTCGGAGTGCTGCGCTACCGTCGAGGACGCACCATCGAGCTCCACCGGCAAGTGCAAGAAGAAGATGGTAGCTCCGCCAAAGACCAAGAAGGTGCCCGCCAAGGAGGACGGCAGCCGGTGGTACCTTCACCATCGGTGCCTCTCTCGACCCTAAATAGGAAGGCGCTTCGTTGCTTTCCTGCGGGCGAATGTCGGCGTGTTTGCGTGGCAACCATCCGACATCCCGGTGTTCCCAGGAAAGTGATTGAGCACCGCCTGGCCGTTGTCCTCATGCGCTGCCCGTCACAAGCAAAAAGTCGAGGAAGCAAGCGGTGGGCGCCAAGAATTCATAGCGAAGAGATCAAGAAGCTGGAAGCGGGGCCTTGTCGGAGGAGTGCTCCATCCTACGTGGTTGGCCAATCCTGTAGTCATGCGCAAAGCAAATGGAAAATGGAGACTTTGTATTGACTTCACGGATGTTAATAAAGCTTGTCCCAAAGATCCATTTCCCTTACCGCGCATCGACCAGATTGTTGACTCCACGGCTGGATGTGATTTGCTTTCGTTTCTTGATGCATACTCAGGATACCATCAGATCTTCATGGCTGAAGAAGATGAGGAGAAGACCGCATTCATTACACCATGTGGCACATATTGTTTCATACGGATGCCTTCGGTTTGAAGAATCTGGATCAACATTTGCAAGGGTAGTCCATGACGCTTTTGAGCCGCAAATGCACAGAAATGTAGAAGCCTACATGGATGACATAGTGGTCAAAAGCAAGCACAAAGCAACTCTGGTTCAAGATTTGGACGAGACCTTTGCAAATCTGCGCAAGATCAACCTCAAGCTCAACCCCGAGAAGTGCGTGTTTGGAGTCCCTTCCGCAAGCTTCTCGGGTTCTTCGTCTCAACGAGGGATTGAAGCCAATCCCGACAAGATCAAGGCCATTGAGCAGATTGAAGCACCAAAGCGCGTCAAGGATGTACGAAGACTTGCGGTTGCGTAGCTGCTCTCGGCGGAGTTTATTTCTAGGTCTGCTTGGCGCATACCTGCCGCGTTTTCAAGATTTTGAAAAAGGCAGGTCCAATGAAATGGACTCCCGAAGCGGAGGCTGCGCTGCAGAACTTAAAGAGATACTGTCCTCCACTCCAACACTTGTCGCACCTAAGCCACAAGAGAAGTTGTTGCTATATATAGCGGCAACCAATCAAGTGGTTAGTGCTGCGTTAGTAGCGGAGAGGGAGGCGGATGACGAGCCAGCAACCACGGCAAGCACATCCAGCGACAAGCAGGGGGCTTCGCCGACAAGCTCTGGTCCCGACAAGGGCGAATCCGTGCGACGCATGACCAGATCACGAGAAAAGGATGGTGCAGCGCCCGATTTACTTTGTCGATTCCCTCCTGCAGGGGCTAGGTCAAGGTACTACGGTGTGCAGAAATTGCTTTCGGCCTCCTCATGGCCTCGAGAAAGTTGCGCCATTACTTCCAAGCACATGAGATCACGATTGTCACTCGCTTTACGCTCAAGAGGATCTTGCAGAATCCAGAGGCAACAGGCGGGATTGTCAGTGGAGCCTTTGGAACCCATCAAGCTTTGGTCTCAAGTTTTAAAAGCACTTCAACTATCCAAAGTAGAGCATTGGCGAGAATTCATAGCAGAATGGGCGCCAACGCCAGATGAAGAGATTCGAGACGAGCATTCCGTCCAAGGAAGCAAGCAAAGAGTGGCTAATGTACTTTGATGGTGCCTTCTCGCTGCAAAGGCGCCCGGTCTTGCGGCGTCTTGCTTATCGCACCCACCGGAGAGCACCTCAAGTACGTAGTCCAGATGCACTTTCCCAAGGAACAAGCAACAAACAATACTGCAGAGTATGAAGGTTTGCTTGCCGGTCTCAGGATCGCGGTGGACCTTGGGATCAAAAAGCTTATTGTCAGGGGTGACTCACAGCTTGTCGTCCGCCAAGTGAACAAAGATTATCAGAGTCCGTTGATGGAAGCCTACGTTGATGAAGTGAGGAAGCTAGAAGATCACTTTGACGGCCTACAAATGGAACATGTTCCAAGAGCTCAGAATGATATTGCTGACGGCCTGTCAAAGTGCGCTGCACTTAAGTTGCCTGTGGAACCAGGGATTTTCGTGCTCAAGCTGACTCAACCAACCGTAACACCATCAACTGGACAAAGCAAGAAGAGGAAGTTGATCTCTGGTGACTACTTTTCGACAGAGCTTCCTGAAGCCGTCGTTGCGAAGGTCCCCAAGATCAACTCCAACAGTCTTTGAGGCGATCTGCTCCGACAAGCCCCATGGTTTGTTTCGTTGAAGCAGACGCTTCCGACAAGTCTTGCTCCGGCAAGCTTGCCGGGGAGCATCAAGCTCCGGCAGAGCCGCAGGTCCTTGCCGTAGAAGCTGACGTTCTCGCAGCAGCAGATGTGCCTTTAGTCCTCATTGTCGAGCCGCAAGCTCCAGCATGGGCGCAGCCGATTGTACTTTTCCTTCAGACAGGAGAACTTCCCGAAGAGCAAGAAGAAGCGGAAAGAGTAGCCCGGCAGTCAAGTATGTACCAGTTTGTCGACAGACATCTTTATGCGAAGAAGACTCAACGGTGTGAAATTGAAGTGTATTCCGGGGAAGATGGGCGAAGCTGTTGGCGAGAGATACACGGAGGCATATGTGGTCACCACATTGGCGCAAGAGCACTTGCCGGCAAAGCTTTCCGACAAGGTTTCTTCTGGCCGACAGCCCTCCAGGATGCAACTGCACAAGTAACCAAGTGTGAAGCGTGCCAGCTCCATTCCAAAATGATACACCAACCAGCTCAGGCTCTCCAGACGATCCCTTTATCCTAGCCCTTTTCGGTCTGGGGGCTCGACATCCTCGGCCCCTTCCCCCGAGCTGTCGGGGGCTTTGAGTACTTGTACGTCGCCATCGACAAGTTCACAAAGTGGCCGGAAGTGGAAGCAGTGAGGAAGGTGACAGCACAGTCAGCAGTCAAGTTCTTCAGGTCGATTGTTTGCCGTTTCGGAATCCCTAACAGGATCATCACCGACAACGGCACACAATTCTGAAGTCGCACCTTCATGCAAGACGTCCAAGATCTTGGCGCCAAGGTCTGCTTTATACATTGCTCACCCGAGAAGCAGCGGTCAAGCGAGAGGGCAAATGCTGAAGTGATGCGCGGGCTCAAGACCGAACTTTCGACAGGCTGCACAAGTGCGGAAGAAACTGGATCGAGGAGCTGCCGGTGGTTCTTTGGTCGATCAGGACGACGCCAAATCGAGCCACCGGCCAGACACCTTTTGCTCTAGCCCATGGAGCAGAGGCAGTTCTCCCCACGGAACTCGTATACGGATCGCCTCGAGTGCTCGCTTACGATGAGATTGAGCAAGAGCAGCTGCGACAAGATGACGCGCTGCTCCTTGAGGAGGATCGTCTTCAGGTATGCGAGCTGCTCGCTACTGACAAGCTTTGCGTCGCTACCATAGCCGCAAAGTTAGTGCCAGAAGTCTCGAGGAAGGCGACCTTGTTCTTTGGCGTGTTCAGTCCGCCAAGAATTCAAACAAGTTGACGCCAAAGTGGGAAGGCCCTTATCGGGTGAAACGAGTCACTAGGCCTGGCGCTGTCCGCCTTGAGACCGAAGATGGCATCACGGTGAGCAACTCCTGGAACATTGAGCATCTTCGTAAGTTTTACACATAGGTCGCGGTTGCGGAACCCGTTCCGGCAACCACCTTTTGTACAAGTCTTGCCGCTGTTGCATGTAATCCTTTGTACAAAGCGAGCGCAGACCCGTGCATCAGTAAAGCTCATGTCTTGCGCACAACTTGTCAAATTCATGCTTTCATCATTTTATTGCATGCTTTGGCTAACGTTTTATGCAGCAACCACACCCGGTAAGCAAAATCGAGCCGCTGGGCTCCATAACTTTATTTTCTCTTCTTTCTTTTTTCTCAAAGAAAGGAAGGCTCCCTCGCGCACAAGTTAACCAGAGGGGAAGGAGAAGAAAATACTATGGACCAGGCATCGCTCGAGGAAGTTTCGCCTTATCGGGAAGCAAAAGACGGAAAAGCTAAGTTGCCAAAGTTTGAGCAATCAATTTTTAAATTTTTAAGTTATCTTCCTCGAACGAGAGTACTTTGTACGGAAAACCTGTGCGCAGAGGAACCAACTCGCAGGCTAGTCGCGCCCTTACTTTGTTTTGAGTCCGCTCAACAACTTAAGTGAGCTGCGGCTAGTCGCGACAAGGTTGCTTGTCGGGCGACCTTGCCGACGAACTCTTGACGTTCCGCACTCAGCCTTTCATGACAAGGTGCCCGCACCGACAAGTCCCCTAAATGCGTAGGGCGAGAAGCATTACAAAGGAAGGAATCAAGTAGAGGAAATAACGTTGCATTGATCGCCTAAGATAGAGTATATTACAAAATAACTTGTCGCTGATCTAACAAAGTGTTCTAAACATGATCAGCGGCGACAAGGGAAAGATAAAATTGGCGGCCTAGTCTACGCGGTCGCCATCAATCCGCTTGATCTTGTTCACCTTGTCCACAATGGGTGCGACAAGGGCTTTGAGCTCCTCCACGTTGGCATCTGGCGGCAAGGATCTGAGGACGCCGTTAAGGTTGAGGCCCGGATTGCGGAAGGCCACCTTTATCACTTTCTCGAGGGCTCCTGCACAGATCTGGCATGATTCCTCGGCCAGCTGCTTTGGGACCTCTTCCCGGAGTCGCTGGAGACCCGTCACCACACCTTTGAAGAATAAACTGAGCTTGGCACTGGGTTGGAGATGCTCGTCGGAGGAGTATGCAAGGTCCGCCATCCCCAGCTCCATCAGCTCATTGTGGATGTCAGCAGCGGTGTCCACAAGACCTTCAGTCCAGTGCTCCACACTCTCCCTCAAGGCGCTCTGGGTGGAGACAACATTCGCTAGCAGCTCCTCCTTGGCCTTGATCGTCTCCAACAGGCCCACTTCCCGCTCTCTGGCACCGTCCAATGTCTGCGTCAGAGTGGTCAGCTTCAGCTCAAGATCCGCCTTGGAATCTTTGGCGGCGGCGAGCTCCTTGCCCCTATCGGCGAGACGGCCCTGCAGCTCGCCAAGGGTGTAGGCGTCCTTCTCGCGCTCGTGTTTGAGCGCGGCAAGCTCCTCACCACTCTTCTTGAGGCTGGCCTCGGCTGTGCCACCTTCGCCTTCAACTCTTCCTTGGCGGCCTCGGCGGCTGCGGCAGCATCCTTCGCTTCCTTAAGCGCCCGCCAGCGACTCCTCGGCAGCGGCAAGGTCTTCTTCGTGGCTGTCCAGGTTGACCTTCCGCTGCCGGCTTCGCTTTCCTGCGCGGAGAGCTTCTCGGCAGCCACCGCTGCTCCTCCTCACCGCGGCCTTCTCAAGGATGAAGGCCGTGCGCTCTTACGCAAGTTGCCCAGCTTCTGCTACGTCGCGGAGAGTTTCTTGGTTGGCGCTCTGGAGCTCTTCTGCGCGCTTCTCCATGTCCGCTCCTGCCCTCGCGACAAGTGCTTCCCGGGACTCCAACTTGGCTTGCCGGGCGCGGTAGAGCGACAACAGCTTCTTCAGCAGCTGCTCCTCCTCAGACTCGCTGCTGCTGCTGCTTGGCGCGTCCACCAGCGTCAGCCCAGCAGAGGCGAGTAGCTCGCCGTCGAAGGTCTCTCCTTCGACCGGCGCCTGAGCTTCGGCTCGGGGGAGTTTGATGAAGACACCCTCGCCCGGCCTTGGTAGGCGCCGGGTTGGGGCTCCTCGAACTGGCAGCTGCGGCAATGGGGAAGTCGGCTGTCGGTGTAGCGCTGGCGCTCGGCTGACCTCGGGGCCGTCGGTGCGATCACCCGACCCCTCGCCCGGCTGCGTCGGCAGCCTCGGTGGCCTTCTCGCCAACAGGCTCGTCGGCGGCGGCCTCTTCTTCCACAGCAACGACCTCTTCTTCCACGACGGCGGCCTCGTCGGTGTTTCCGCGCGCTTCCTCCTCGCCGGCAGCCTCGACCTCCATCGGCTCTGCGTCAGACGGAGAAAGAGCAGTCAAGCAAATGTTCAAAAAGAGAAACAGAAGAAAACAAGCCCAAGGGAAATTTTCGTGTAAGGAAATTACCTGCAACGGGATCCGCAGCCATGGCCTCGACCACTGGAGGGTCACTGGCGCTATCCCTTGCCGGGGTAGCCTCCCTTGCCGGAGTGGCCTCCCTTGTTGGAGGGCGCTCCCTTGCCGGAGAATCCTCCCTTGTCGGCGTAGTGGCAGCAGACAGGATTTCGGGGGCGGCTTCCGAGCCCTCCTGATGAGGCTGCTCTGCTCCTACACAAGCAAACAATCAGGTATCAACGAAGAAGGAGCACCCCTGCACACCTAACAGAAGGAGAAAGCCGCACACTTACCACAGGGAAATTTGTCTGGGGCTGCTCTGAGGAAGGGTTGCCGGTCCGGCAAGGGGTCTCAGACGCCTCCTCTGTTGCCACGGGTGGATCGTCCCCAACGACGACCGCCGGGATCTTAGCCCTCTTCGACGCTCTGGGCTAGCGTCACGAAAAGGAAAGAGTTGAACGAAGCAAATCAGATTCAAGATGAAGCAATAAAATTGAAGAAATACAAACACAATCTCAAGAGCTTACTCTTCATCTTCCTCCTCGAGCTGAGCGGAGAAGTCAAACTCGGCTCGCCTCCGGCGACGAGGCGGGGAGTGGGCTCTCTTGGCCGCTTGGCGAGGCGTCAGGCGGTGGCACGGGAAGATCCCGCCCAGCTTGTCGCAGCAGTGAGGGCGCTCGAGGCAACATCGCTTGCAGCGGTAGAAGCGCGTCATGGCAGCTTCTTCTTGTGGGCGATCTGCCGCCCCGACTCGTCTCCGGCCTTGCGGAGATGCCTCTTCGGCGGAGCCGGGGGCTCCGCTGGCGGCAAGTCGCGGGGCGCCGGAGAAGAAGCGCCCTCGGCGGGTCCGCTCGACTCGGCCTCGGGCTCGACAAGTTCGTCCTCGCCGGCGATATCCCTTCGCTCGGCAAGGCTTGCCGCCTTCGCCGCGTCCGCCTCCTCTACGGTGTACCCGAAGGCTCCAGCGGCAGCGGCTGCTGCCGCCTCCTCCAGCCTGGTGGCAATCTGCGCCATCTCCTCGTCGGTGGTGTCGCGAGTGAGCCTTTTTCGCTCGTCGGAGCGGATCGGCACTTCTTCCAAGTCGTCGAAGAACTGCTGCACGACCTCGCCGGAGGCTCCTGCCAGGTTGGAGCGATCCCATGGGAATCGCTGGCGGCATCATGGCGCGGATGCGGTCAAGCGCCGAGTTGTTGCACAATGGGACGACCCCCCTCGGCAACCTAAACCACTCAGGGTGATCGTGGTCGTTCTTGAACAGCTCTAGCAGCATCGCATCCAGCTCCAAGACGGTGAAATTCTAGTTCAGGCCCGGGCGCAACCTCATGATGTCTGCCGCATTTTGGAACTCCCAAGCAGGCCTCCTCCTCTCCTGCAAGGGAGCGATGCGGCGGCGAAGGAAGTCTGCGCCAACTGCGCCTACGGTTAGTCCGGCAAGCCTGAGGCGCAAAAACCGCGTCACAACTATCATCAACCTAGCATCCTCGGCGTAAGCTACTCCAATCTCTGCCGCGCACTATTGGGGTTTGGCGCGCGATCGAAAGGGCTGCGGGTTCTCCTCTACGACCCAACACCAATTGGCTCTCCACTCCTCCCACTTGTTGCGGAACTCTCCTTCCAAATAGGCTTCTTTCTTGCCGATCCTGGAGACCCAAGCTATCCCTCCGGCAAGTGGCTCTCCTCTCTCGACGCGGGGCACGAAGAAGTGGCGGAAGAGTGCCACATTTGGGTGGATCCCGACAAAGTTTTCGCAAAGGTGCGCGAAAACTGCCATGGTCAAGACGGCGTTGGGGGTGAAATCAAGGAGGCGGAGGCCATATGTGTTCATGATATCGCAGAAGAACTCGGAAAAGGGCGGGCAGAGCCCACAATAGAAGAAAAGGGCAAAGAAGGGGTACCCAGTTGGGGCCGAATCAGAAGCGGAGGCGGGGAGTACCTTCGTGCGCGGATGCGCACGCGTCTCCGTCGCCCAAAAGAGATAGAAGAGCTCCCACAGATCCTTTGCGCCGAGCTGAGGGGAGAAGATGGCCCGCTCCTTGCACAGCGCCGCAAGCCGCTACGCCTCGGCCGACTTGACGCCTTTCTCCTTGTCGGCTTTCGGAGCCATGGCGAGGACGGCGGAGGAGGCCGACGGCGGTGAGTGCGCTTGTGGCGAAAGGGGGCGGGGCGCTGCTCTCTTCGCACTGGAGAAGAAGGGGGGAGCGGCGGCGGTTTTCTTGACAAGACATCAATGGCGGAGTGGACGGCCTGCCCCTGTGTCCTCCGCTTATAAGGAGGGGGAGGGGCGGACGTTCCGCTTTTCCTAATAAAGAAACCCCCACGACCACGCCCATGATCTCTCGCACGGCGCCGCGTTCGGGGCGTGCTGTTAGTGGGGGTCGTGGTGGGTCCAGGGCGAGTTACGGCATGATCGAGGCCGCGTGTGACCGTGCACTGTTTTGGGCCTGGCCCGACAGCGCTCGGCACTGTCTGACCCAGAGCCGGGGCTCTGTCGGTGTACTAGAGTAGGGGTACCCTAGTATCCCGTGCTCGTGCCGCAGACGATTGCAGCACCAGCGGCGAGGTTTACTGGTCACCGCCAAGATCCTCCGTGGCTCCTTTGGAGCCATTCAAGAACAAAGTATTTGACTAAGAAGACAAGGCCCGGCAAGAGGAGCTTGCACGGAAGGCCATTCAAGTCTTGCAGAAGACAGGGCCCCGGCAAGAGGAACTTGCCGGGAAGGCTCGGAGCGCGACAAGCCTCCGGACGCGACAAGGATTCGGCCGCGGCAAGGCGCTTGCCGCGGCAAGCAACATCTCTCCGTCTCCGCTCCAGCTCATCCAGCAACGTGTCGCCATGGGACCATTCCATGCGCGCGTGTCAAGAGGTTGTGCAGCCAGCGGAGAGCAGCGATAAGCGGCGCTGACAAGCTTGCCATCGTGGCGAGCGGTGGCGCACCTGATGGTCTCTGTTGCACTGTTTAGGCGACACAGACGGGCATTTATTGCTTTTGTCCTTGCCGTCAGAGTTAGGTATTTTGCACTGTACACTGTTCGAGTAGGTGTATCAACTCCTGTTTTTACATTTGTACCCTCGCCTATGTTGCCACCTGTCGGAGACCCCTTGAGCATATAAAAGGAGGCCCATGCGCAATGTAGAAAGGGTTCGGTTCATTCGACTCACTCGAGACCAGATACGCTCACGCTAGGTTTTGTAGCTTGCATCGCTCCCTAGCAAGAACACAATACATCAAACAAGCAGCAGTAGGAGTTTTATCTCTCCGGAGAGCTCCGAAGCTGGGTAAACTGCTCGTGTGCCTCGCCTCGATCCGCTCTTCGTGCGATCTCCGCCCCCCTCCGAACCACAAAGGGGCCTGGTCCGCCGGCCCCATAGGTGTTCGTGGGTACGATCAGCCTCCCCGACAGGCATCCCAAGCTTTGACTTTTTGGTGTCCTTAGATTATCTTGGGGGTGCCATGGGCATCCCCAAGCTTAGGCTCTTGCCACTCCTTTTTTCATAATCCATCAAAAGATTTCACCCAAAACTTGAAAACTTCACAACACAAAACTCAACAGAAATCTTGTAAGCTCCGTTAGCGAAAGAAAACAAAATACCACTTCAAGGTACTGTAATGAACTCATTCTTTATTTGTTTTGGTGTTAAACCTACTGTATTCCAACTTCTCTATGGATTATAAACTATTTTACTAGCCATAGATTCATCAAAATAAGCAAACAACACACGAAAAACAGAATCTGTCAAAAACAGAACAGTCTGTAGTAATCTGTAACTAACGCAAACTTCTGGAACTCCAAAAATTCAGCCAAAATAGGACGACCTAGGAAATTTGTTTATTGATCAGCAGCAATTGGAATCACTATTTTATCACGTTCTGGTGATTTTTAACAATTGTTTTGGTGAACCGAAAGTTTCTGGAAATTACAGCAAGATCAAATAACTATCATCCAAGAAGATCCTATAGGTTTAACTTGGCACAAACACTAATTAAAACGTAAAACCACATCTAAACAGAAGTTATATGGATTATTTATTACTAAGCAGCAAGTAAAAATATTGGGTTGCCTCCCAACAAGCGCTTTTCTTTAAAGCCTTTTTAGCTAGGCATTAAAATTTCAATGATGCTCACGTGAAAGACAAGAATTGAAGCATAAAGAGAGCATCATAAAACATGTGACAAACACACTTAAGTCTAACATACTTCCTATGCATAGGAACCTTATAGACAAACAAATTATCAAGGCAAGCAAAAACTAGCATATGCAAGGAAGCGGAAAGAAACAATAGCAATCTCAACATAACGAGAGGTAATTTAACAACATGAAAATTTCTACAACCATATTTTCCTCTCTCATAATAATTACATGTAGGAACATAAGAAAATTCAACAATATATCTATCACAAAACATATTCTCAACACGATCCACATGCATGCAAAGTTGACACTCTTCCGAAATAGTGGGATTAATATTAACAAAAGTCATGACCTCTCCAAACCCACTTTTATCAAAACCTTCATAAGATTGAACATTATCCAAATATGTGGGATCTAAAGTTGACACTCTTCCATACCCACTTTCAATATTATTGCAAACACTATTATCAATCTCATATTCATCATGGGGCTTAAATAAATTTTCAAGATCATAAGAAGAATCACCCCAATCATGATCATTGCAACAAGTAGTAGGCATAGCAAAACTGGCATCCCCAAGCTTAGGGTTTTGCATCTTATTAGCACATTTGACATCAAAATAATTTATAACAAAATCATTGCAATCATGCTTTTTATTCAAAGATCTATCGCGAGTCACTTCACGGATTTCAGGCAAAACATTATAAAGATAATATAGTGCATCCAAATCACTAGGAATTGGTTCATCATAATTGGATCTCTTAAAAAGATTGGCAAGTGGATGAGGATCCATAGATATTGGCTTCTCTGTTTAGGAATAAATACTCAACTACTTCAACCAAATGAGCAAATGAGCCAAGTAAGACATCAAGGCGAACGGAAAAGAGAGGGCGAATAAAACGGCAAGGATGAAGTGGGGGAGAGGAAAACGAGAGGCAAATGGCAAATAATGTAATGCGAGGGATAAGGGATTGTGATGGGTACTTGGTATGTTGAATTTTGCGTAGACTCCCTGGCAACGGCGCCAGAAATGGCTCGTTGTCGGGAGCCCAAATCTTGACTTGACCTTGCATAAGCCTCCCCGGCAACGGCGCCAGAAATCCTTCTTGCTACGTCTTGAGCTTGCGTTGGTTTTCCCCGAAGAGGAGAGGATGATGCAGCAGAGTAGCGTAAGTATTTCCCTCATTTTTTGAGAACCAAGGTATCAATCCAGTAGGAGGCCACGCGCGAGTCCATCGTACCTACACAAAGCAAACAACTCCTCGCAACCAACGCGAATAGGGGTTGTCAATCCCTTCACGGTCACTTACGAGAGTGAGATCGTCTGAGATGATAGATAATATTTTGGTATTTTTGGTATAAAGAGCGAAGTAAAATAAAAGGTAAAGTAAAAAAGCAAAGCAATAA
This sequence comes from Aegilops bicornis, assembly GCA_021605145.1. Taxonomy (NCBI): domain Eukaryota; kingdom Viridiplantae; phylum Streptophyta; class Magnoliopsida; order Poales; family Poaceae; genus Aegilops; species Aegilops bicornis. Next base: position 783,845,543 of record CM038670.1, read on the forward strand.
TAAAGTGTTGGAAGATTAATATGATGAAGATAGACCCGGGGGCCATAGATTTCACTAGTGGCTTCTCTCAAGAGCATAAGTGTTCTACGGTGGGTGAACGAATTACTGTTGAGCAACTGACAGAATTGAGCATAGTTATGAGAGTATCTAGGTATGATCATGTATATAGGCATCACGAGACAAGTAGACCGACTCCTGCCTGCATCTACTACTATTACTCCACTCATCGACCGCTATCCAACATGCATCTAGAGTATTAAGTTAATGAAAACAGAGTAACGCCTTAAGCAAGATGACATGATGTAGAGGGATAAATTCATGCAATATGATAAAAACCCCATCTTGTTATCCTCAATGGCAACAATACAATGCGTGCTTTGCTGCCCCTCATCACATCGGGAAAGGACACCGCAAGATTGAACCCAAAGCTAAGCACTTCTCCCATTGCAAGAACTACCAATCTAGTTGGCCAAACCAAACGATAATTCAAAGAGACTTGCAAAGATAACCAATCATACATAAAAGAATTCAGAGAAGATTCAAATATTGCTCATAGATAATCTTGATCATAAACCCATAATTCATCAGTCTCAACAAACACACCGCAAAAACAAGATTACATCGAATAGATCTCCACGAGAGAGGGGGAGAACATTGTATTGAGATCCAAAAAGAGAGAAGAAGCCATCTAGCTACTAACTATGGATCCGAAGGTCCAAAGTAAACTACTCACACTTCATCAGAGAGGCTATGATGATGATGTAGAAGCCCTCCGTGGTGGATTCCCCTTCCGGTGGAGCTTCAGAACATGCCCCAAGATGGGATCTCGTGGATACAGAAAGTTGCGGCGGTAGAATTAGGTTTTGGCTCCGTGTCGATCGTTTGGGGGCAATTAGGTATATATAGGAGGAAGAAGTACGTCGGTGGAGCTTCGTGGGCCCCACGAGGGTGGAGGGCGCGCCTGGGGGGAGGGCGCCCCCTACCTCGTGCCCACCTCGAAGCTTCCTTGGCGTAGGGTCCAAGTCTCCTATGTCATATTCGGTGAGAAAATAACGGTCCCGAAGGTTTAATTCCGTTTGGACTCCGTTTGATATTCCGTTTCTTCAAAACACTGAAATAGGCAAAAAAACAGCAATTACGAATTTGGGCCTCCGGTTAATAGGTTAGTCCCAAAAGTAATATAAAAGTGGAAAATAAAGCCCAATATAGTCCAAAACAATAGATAATATAGCATGGAGCAATCAAAAATTATAGATACGTTGGAGACGTATCAATGCGAGTACAAAATAAAATTCGAGAAAGACGCTAAACTGGTTGTTGATCACCAACGATGGTTAAATCCTAAGATGAAAGAAGTGGTAAGTAATGAAATACTAAAGCTTCTGGAGGCATGTATAATTTATCATGTTGCTAATAGTCAATGGGTAAGTCCTGTCCATTGTGTCCCTAAGAAGGGAGGTATAACTGTTGTTCCTAATGATAAAGATGAATTGATCCCACAAAGAATTGTTCCAGGTTATAGAATGGTAATTGATTTCCACAAATTAAATAAAGCTACTAGAAAAGATCACTACCCTTTACCTTTTTTATTGATCAAATGTTGGAAAGATTATCCAAACATACACATTTTTGCTTTCTAGACGGTTATTCTGGTTTCTCTCAAATACCTGTGTCAAAAGAGGATTAGGAAAAGACCACTTTTACTTTACCTTTCGGTACCTTTGCTTATAGACATATGCCTTTTGATTTATGTAATGCACCTGCTATCTTTCAAAGATGTATGACTACTATATTCTCTGACTTTTGTGAAAAGATTGTTGAGGTTTTCATGGATGATTTCTTCGTGTATGGAACTTCTTTTGATGATTTCTTAAGCAACCTTGCTCGAGTCTTGCAGAGATGTGAAGGAACTAATCTTGTCTTGAATTGGGAGAGGTCCCACTTTATGGTTAATGAAGGTATTGTCTTGGGGCATAAGATTTCTGAAAGATGTATTGAAGTTGATAAAGCTAAAGTTGATGCTATTGAAAAGAAGTTGTGTCCCAAGGACATCAAAGGTATAAGAAGTTTCCTTGGTCATGTCGGTTTTTATAGGAAGTTCATTAAAGACTTCTCAAAAATTTCTAGGCCTCTAACTAATCTCTTACAAAAAGATGTTCCTTTTGTCTTTGATGATGATTGTGTAGAAGCATTTGAAATACTTAAGAAAGGCTTGATTTCTGCACCTATTGTTCAGCCACCAGATTGGAATTTACTCTTTGAAATTATGTGTGATGCTAGTGATTATGCTGTAGGTGATGTTCTAGGACAAAGAGTTGATAAGAAATTAAATGTTATCCAATATGCTAGTAAAACTCTAGACAGTGCCCAGAGAAATTATGCTGCTACTGAAAAAGAATTTTTAGCAGTTGTATTTGCTTGTGATAAGTTCAGACCGTATATTGTTGATTCCAAAGTAACTGTTCACACTGATCATGCTGCTATTAAAATATCTTAAGGAAAAGAAAGATGCTAAACCTAGTCTTATTAGATGGGTTCTCTTGCTACAAGAATTTGATTTGCATATTATTGATAGAAAGGGAGCTGAGAACCTGCTGCGCATAACTCGTCTAGGTTAGAGAATGTTCTTGATGACCCACTACCTATTGATGATAGCTTTCCTGATGAACAATTAGATGTCATAAATGCTTCTCCTACTGCTCCATTGTATGCTGATTATGCTAATTACATTGTTGCTAAATTTATACCACCTAGTTTCACATACCAGCAAAAGAATTGTTTTTCTATGATTTAAGACATTATTTCTGGGATGACCCACACCTTTACAAAGAAGGAGTTGATAGTGTTATTAGACGTTGTGTACCTGAGCATGAACAGGAACACATCCTACGCAAGTGTCACTCCGAGGCTTATGGAGGACACCATGCTGGAGATAGAACTGCACATAAGGTATTACAATCCGGTTTTTATTGGCCTACTCTTTTCAAAGATGCCCGTAAGCTTGTCTTGTCTTGTGATGAATGTCAAAGAATTGGTAATATTAGTAGACGTCAAGAAATGCTATGAACTATTCACTTGTTATTGAACCATTTGATGTTTGGGGCTTTGATTATATGGGACCTTTTCCTTCCTCTAATGGGTATACACATATTTTAGTTGTTGTTGATTACGTTACTAAGTGGGTAGAAGCTATTCCAACTAGTAGTGCTGATCATAATATTTCTATTAAGATGCTTAAAGAAGTTATTTTTCCGAGGTTTGGAGTCCCTAGATACTTAATGACTGATGGTGGTTCGCATTTTATTCATGGTGCTTTTTGTAAAATGCTTGCTAAGTATGATGTTAATCATAGAATTGCATCTCCATACCACCCGCAGTCTAGTGGTCAAGTAGAACTGAGTAATAGAGAAATTAAATTAATTTTGCAAAAGACTGTTAATAGATCGAGAAAGAATTGGTCCAAGAAACTTGATGATGCATTATGGGCCTACAGAATTGCATATAAAAATTCTATGGGTATGTCTCCGTATAAAATGGTTTATGGAAAAGCATGTCACTTACCTCTCGAACTAGAACATAAGGCATATTGGGCCATTAAAGAGCTCAATTATGATTTCAAACTTGCCGGTGAGAAGAGACTATTTGACATTAGCTCGCTTGATGAGTGGAGAACCCATGCCTATGAGAATGCCAAACTATTTAAAGAAAAAGTTAAAAGATGGCATGACAAAAGGATACAAAAGCGTGAGTTTAATGTAGGTCATTATGTTTTGTTATACAACTCTCGTTTAAGATTTTTTGCAGGAAAACTCCTCTCTAAATGGGAAGGTCCTTACGTTATCGAGGAGGTCTATCGTTCCGGTGCCATAAAAATCAACTACTTCGAAGGCACAAATCCAAAGGTGGTGAACGGTCAAAGAATCAAACATTATATCTCAGGTAATCCCATAAATGTTGAAACTAATGTTACTGACACCGTAACCCCGGAGGAGTACATAAGGGACACTTTCTAGAACTTTCAGACTCCGAAAAGGAATAGGTATGTGGTACGTAAGTAAACCGACTCCAAAACAGTTATAATAGCAATTTTTCTCTGTTTTGGAATATTTAAGAAAATAGGAAAATAAGAAGTAGTCCGGGAAGGACACGAGGCATCCACGAGGGTGGAGGGCGCGCCCCCTGCCTCGTGGGCACCTCGTATGCCCTCCGGACTCTGTTTTCTTGCAAGATACTTCTTTTGGTCAGTAAAAATTCATTATATAATCTCCCGAAGGTTTTGATCACCGTATCATGGAAAAATTCTCTGTTCTCTTTTCTTGCTATTTTCTGCGCAGTTCTGAAAATATGTCATCTCAAGGCTCTGATGGAGAGAGCTATGTCTCACATCTCGTTGCTGACCCAAAGACCTATGGGGACCTATCGCCTTATGGTCGAACTACGGATGACGAGGAGGATGCCACTTGATGAGGATCGATGATTCAAGCTCAGAGGAGGAGGATGTGCCTCCACGTGAAATTCAAGAAATCAAGTCTCCCTAAGAGAGCTAACGGTTCTAAAAATCTATCTTTTCCTTCTCGTTTTCGGCAGAAAAGCAAAGGGGATTTATGCGACAAGATCTTGAAGCTGGAGTTGGAAGTCGATGATTTAAAGGAGGAAATTGCTCTCCTCAACTACAATATGAAAAAGTTGAAGGCACAATTGTCACAACCACCATCTTCTTCACCACCGAAAGAGACATAATCACATGGGTATGGGCACTCCCCTTGGCAACCGCCAAGCTTGGGGGAGGTGCCCCGGTATCGTATCACCATCACACTCCTATCTTTACTATTTTTCTTAGTTCGATCCTTTTGGTTATATCTTGATCTAGTAGAATAAAGTTTAGTATGATCTAGCTTTGAGTTTTTGTGCTGATCCTTATCTATGTAATCGAGTCCGTGAGCTATATATAATAAAGATTAGTCTTGAGTCAAGGGCTTGGTTATCTGGCTATGATCTTGAGGGATTAAAAGAAAAAAAGGAAAATAGTAAAAAGAAATAAAGGGATCATATTGATCTTATGGAGAGTAATGACTTCACATATAAAGAGTATGATGAATAAAAGTTGTTGAGAATTGACAAACATAGTTTTGGTCATCGTTGCAATTAATAGGAAGTAATAAAGAAAGAGAGGTTTTCACATATAAATATACTATCTTGGACATCTTCTATAATTGTGAGCACTCATTAAAATATGACATGCTAAAAAGTTGAGGTTGGACAAGGAAGACAACGTAATGTGTTATGTTTTCTTATATCCGAAATAATTATATTGTCATGGATCATCCAACATGTTGAGCTTGCCTTTCCCCCTCATGCTAGCCAAATTCTTTGCACCAAGTAGAGATACTACTTGTGCTTCCAAATATCCTTAAACCCAGTTTTGCCATGAGAGTCCACCATATCTACCTATGGATTGAGTAAGATCCTTCAAGTAAGTTGTCATTGTTGCAAGCAATAAAAATTGCTCTCTAAATATGTATGATCTATTAGTGTGGAGAAAATAAGCTTTATACGAGCTTGTGATATGGAAGAAATAAAAGCGACGGACTGCATAATAAAGGCCCCTATCACAAGTGGCAATATAAAGTGACTTTTTTTGCATTAAGATTTTGTGCATCCAACCATAAAAGCACATTACAACCTCTGCTTCCCTCTGCGAAGGGCCTATCTTTTATTTTTGTCTTATACCTTATATAAGAGTCATGGTGATCTTCACCTTTCCTTTTTACACTTTATCCTTTGGCAAGCACTATGTGTTGGAAAGATCCTAATATATATATATATTTATATATATATATATTTATATTTATATATATATATATCCAATTGGATGTGGGTTTTCATAAAGCATTATTGTTGATGTTACCCTTGAAGAAAAAGGTTGGAAGGCAAAACTATAAGCCCCTATCTTTCTCTGTGTCCGATTAAAACTTCATACCCATAAGTATTGTGTGAGTGTTACAAACTGTGAAAGACTAAATGATAGTTGAGTATGTGGACTTGTTGAAAAGCTCTTATATTGACTCTTTCTAATGTTATGATAAATTGCAATTGCTTCAATGACTGAGATCATAGTTTGTTAGTTTTCAATGAAGTTTCTGATTCATACTTTACATTGTGAATAGATTGTTACTTCAGCATAAGAAATCATATGACAATATATATATATATATGTTGTTGTTTTAAGAATGATCATGATGCCCTCCTGTCCGTATGTTATTTTATCGACACCTCTATCTCTAAACATGTGGACATATTTTTCGATATCGGCTTCCACTTGAGGACAAGCGAGGTCTAAGCTTGGGGGAGTTGATACGTCCATTTTGCATCATGTTTTTATATCGATATTTATTGCATTATGGGCTATTACTTCACATTATGTGACAATACTTATGCCTTTTCTCTCTTATTTTACAAGGTTTACGTGAAGAGGGGGAATACCGAATTTGGAATTACGAAATTTGGAAAAGGAGCAAATATTAGAGACCTATTCGCACAACTCCAAAAGTTACGAAACTCCACGAAAGTCAGTTTTGGAATATATAAAAATATTGGCGAAGAAAGCACGGAGGGGCCACTGTCCACGAGGGTGGAGGGCGCGCCCCACCCCCTCCCCCCCCCCCCCGGGACGCGCCCCCTGCCTCGTGGGCCACCTGGAAGCCCCTTGATGCCCATCTTCTGGTATAAGGTGTCTTTTGCCCTGAAAAAATCAGAAGGATGCTTCCGGGATGAAGCGCCGCCGTCTTGAGGCGGAACCTTGGCGGAATCAATCTAGGGCTCCAGCGAAGCTGTTCTGCCGGGAAAACATCCCTCCGGGAGAATCGTCACCATCATCATCACCATTGATCCTCTCATCGGGAGGGGGTCAATCTCCATCAACATCTTCACAAGCACCATCTCCTCTCAAACCCTAGTTCATCTCTTGTATCCGATCTTTGTCTCAAAACCTCAGATTGGTACCTGTGGGTTGCTAGTAGTGTTGATTACTCCTTGTAGTTGATGCTAGTTGGTTTATTCGGTGGAAGATCACATGTTCAGATCCTTTACGCATATTAAGACCCCTCTGATTATGAACATGAATATGATTTGTGAGTAGTTACGTTTGTTCCTGAGGACATGGGAGAAGTCTTGTTATAAGTAGTCATGTGAATTTGGTATTCGTTCGATATTTTGATAAGATGTATGTTGTTTTTCCTCTAGTGGTGTTATGTGAATGTCGACTACATGGCACTTCACCATTATTTGGGCCTAGGGAAGGCATTGGGAAGTAATAAGTAGATGATGGGTTGCTAGAGTGACAGAAGCTTAAACCCTAGTTTATGTGTTGCTTCGTAAGGGGCTGATTTGGATCCACATGTTTCATGCTATGATTAGGTTTACCTTAATTCTTCTTTCATAGTTGCGGATGCTTGCGAGAGGGGTTAATCATAAGTGAGATGCTTGTCCAAGGAAGGGCAGTACCCAAGCACCGGTCCACCCACATATCAAATTATCAAAATAACGAACGCGAATCATATGAGCATGATGAAAACTAGCTTGACGATAATTCCCATGTGTCCACGGGAGCGCTTTCCTTCATATAAGAGTTTGTACAGGCTTGTCCTTTGCTACAAAAAGGATTGGGCCACCTTGCTGCACCTTGTTTACTTTTGTTACTTGTTACCCGTTACGAATTACCTTATCATAAAACTATCTGTTACCGATAATTCAGTGCTTGCAGAGAATACCTTACTGAAAACCGCTTGTCATTTCCTTCTGCTCCTCGTTGGGTTCGACACTCTTACTTATCGAAAGGACTAGGATAGATCCCCTATACTTGTGGGTCATCACACGGCAACAACTCGATGAAATGCCCACCACATTGAGAAAGAGGCATCTCGGGGCAACTCTAGCTGATCCCCTATAAACGGTTATAGGAGTAAAAATTCGGTTTTACTCCTCTAACCGACACCTAGCCGATCCCCAATAGCCGATAGAGGAGGATAAATTATCCCCAGCCATGCAGCACGCCGATATTTTTATTGCACCGCTCGGGCTTGGAAGAAAAAATCTCCTTCACTCTGCTGCCTCCCCGCCCCACTCCCGCGCCACATCTGCGCCGGCGCCATCCTTCCCATCCCCCGCTGGCCACCACCCGCCACCGCAGATGCTCCATAGACTCCATCGCGGTCCTTGACCATCCAGATTTGTGCCTTTCTCGCACCATCACCGGAGCACAACCAGTAGATCTGAGGCTACCACCGCCATGCCGGATATGACGTATCCGCCCCCGGTGACTGCGCCTTTGCCATGGATTGGCCAGGTACTGACCCGCACAGCCCGGGCAATGCCTCCACGCCGCATGCGGATATTGACTCGACCTCTAGCCGCTTGGATCTCTCTCGTCGGTGGTTTCGGCAAAGACACGCCCGGCCGTCGCCCGGGCTCGACGGTGGCCCAACGGCTCATCGGCTCGCCGTTGCTGGTCATAAAGTGCGACAATTGTCCACGGCAGGTGGTGCATCGAGTTTCCACCACGCGCGGAACATCCTGGATGGATGTTCTTCAAGTGCAAAAAAGATGTGGTATATACTCGTTTTGATTTGGTTATTCACCAGAGTCGGCGCAATTTCGGCCGCTCATTGTTTTGCTCAAATTTGTGTGCAGGATAGATTCAAGTTTTGGTATTGGGAAGAAGATTACATCAATCTGTTGATAGCATGAAATTTGATAGATGCTCGTGCACTCGTTGCTAGAATAGAGGCTAGAGATGAGACTAGATGCGAATCAACGTCGAATTTGTCGGAATCGAAGAAAAAGAAATGTGGAGATTCGAGAAGCCAATAGAGAGAATCAATAATGAAGGCATAGAGAAAATATTAAGTCAACTAGTAGGAACAGTTATGAGAGTTGGATATCTTTTAAAATGTCTGATTATAGTTCTTGTTTTCTTTGATTTTGTTCTTGTAGCGAAGAATTGATAAATTATGTACTCCAATGTATCAAAACGTGGTTGAATGAAGTAAAGAAATAAAAAATGTGTTTTGGTGGATGAAAATAAAATGGAAATGAAAAATATATTTACTACATTATATAAGGGATCTGTTATATATAAAATGCGATGAAAACTTAGTGAAATAAAAATACTTTACTAAGGATTTACTCGTCGGATCGTCCGCTACTTTTAGAAGATTGATTAGAGTTGCCCTCATCCATCCTTTGGCCCGTTCTCTCTTGTTCTTCCTCCGGCCGACCGCTCAAGAACAGAATATTCAATTGATAGATTTTTGTCTCTTCTTTCCTTATCAACCACGTGGCTGCAACACTGCGCACGACACTCGCGAAGCCACCGCGAGTCCGCAATGCAGAACTCTCTCCTAGCCTATACCTGTGCACATGTCGGGCCGGGTGCCGAAAAAGCCCGATGCTCAAAACCCGAGCTCGAACCCAGTCCGGTCCGATCGTCGGGCCTAATAAATCCGGCCCGAGCCTGAAAAAGGCGTGTCGGCCCGGCCCAACTACAGCTAAAATTTTGATTTTCAAAAGCTTGACCCTGGCCCGATCTGCCCATCGGGCTCAATTTCCAGGCCCGTCCCGGCCCGGGATTTTCGGGCCGGGTCTGGTCGTGCCGTCCGGGCCGGGCTGCCCATGGCCAGGTATGCCTCGCCTAGTGGTTCCCCGGCGGCCGCGCCCGCGCCAGCTGCCGCTTCCGGCGGCAGCCTTCAACTCCCGCGTCGCCCAACCACACGTGCCCGACTCGCCGCCAGTAGATCCGGCGGCCGCGGCGGAGCTAGTCGAGCAGTCCGCGGACAGAACAGAATGCGCGCCGTTCCTGGCCGTGGGCAGACCGCCGCGGTGAAGGCCAGCTCCGGCCTCCCCGTGGGCTTCGCCCCCTCCTGTGCCACCTCCCCCTTCGGCGGATTCATCCAGTTCAGCCCCGGCCGGCAGCCCTTCCTGTTCGGCCGCGACGCTCCGCGCTCTCCGCTGGGCACGGATGCCTGCTCCGCCTCGCCTGATACAGCGGTGTCACGGTGAGCTCCGAAGTCTGAAGGCTCCGTTTCCTTTTGTGGTTGTAGCGGAGCGTAGGACGATTTTGTGCTAATTTTTAGAAGTTTTCAAAGCGAGATCGACTGGTCTGTATATACTGCAATGCGTTCTGGGGTCGCAAAATTGAAAATTCCAAAGGAGGAAGCTCGTGTTGATTCCCGAACTTGCCAATCTTACAGAATCATTCTCCGTTTAAGCCTGAGCAAGGAGGGAGGGTATAATGCACATAATCTTATTCTCTGCTTGTGCATACATAGTTCTGCATATTTGGAGAACCAATAGATGTTAAGACTGCAGTTTATTTGAGGGGATGTTTCATTATATCTGAATGAATGTTTTGTTGACCAATTGTCAGGGCCGCTGTTGAATTACCAAGTCCATGGAACAATTTCTACCGGGTGAGCATGCTGGGAACACGACGGACGGTGGAATATGTAGCACTGCATACTCTGAAGTCTCCAATTGATTTGTTACATGATCAAACGAATTGTGTAATTTACAGTATGGTGATCCTTCAAAACTCACTTCCAGTAGTGTGATAACAAGTAGTTAGTCATCGTTGCATATGGCTGGTCTCGCAGGTTCTGACAAAGGGCACCATCACACTATGAGAATGCGGTTATGTATTCTGATGCCCATTGCACTCAGTAAGTCGGTATGAAGTGTAGAAATACAAGAGCATTTCCATGTTTTCATTATAATACAACTAAACAAAGATAGAAAAACCAACACTGTTATTATTATTTTTTCTAAAACTACCCATGCTTTCTGTTCCGCAAATTGTGTCGAAGAACACATATTTTTCATTTCCAATCTACAATTTGGTAAATGGTACATATATCGAAATAGTGAGTGTTGGTAATAAATAAATAAATAGTCTTGGCAAGACAAATAGTACTATCTGGTGAATGTTAATACTATTCTCAGCTTTCAATAAGCTGCTGAAAATTTGTTCTCCAGTAGACCTGAGTTTTGTTCCAAATCAATGCAAATCTGAATTCAAAATTATTGCACAGTAATAGGATATGATTAAACTTTTTCTTTTGCCGTAGGAGTTTGATTAGATAAATCAATTCTGGCAGGCATTGCTAAGTCACCATAGATGAGGGCGCATCTCTTGAAGCCGAATGTAGTGACAATTCAGAGTATGCTCTATGCAAAGAATTGCCACCAGGAGGCTGCTGGGACAATGGCATAATTTCAGGGGAGCTTCCTTCTGGGTGGGAGAATGCCCTTCGAGTTAGTGTTCTGGACCCCACGTCTTGCCCATTCAATATATCATCAGATATCATAACATATGTTGGATTTTCATTGTTCTGTTGTTTGCTTTTGCGGATAGCCCTTCTGATGCTTCAGGGAACTGTTCTGAATAGTAGGCGAATGTTCTTGCTAAATTTACCAGGATTTCTTGGATAGCACTGATCTTTCAACATCAAATATGCTATCTGCGTACCCTTGGGCTTTTGAAGCAGCTATATAAGTCGTTTGCTTGCCAGCTTAATAATGCGTAGAGAGTTTCTCAATCCTATTGCGGCTTCTCATGTACGGTAGAATTGTTTTCCTAACTTTGTCAGATGCATTTTTTTTCTCTCTATCAGATGTATTGTGTGCTATCTGCTTTCTTTTATGCAGATGTATTGTGCTATCTGCTTTCTTTTATGCAGAGTTATCTGCATTGTGTTATTTACTTTCTTTGTTTTCAAATTATCTGCCTTCTGCAACATAGGAACTTGCTGTTTCTGACGTTAATTGCTCATCAGGTCCTAGTTTTTACCAGGGTATCTAATCCTGTTCGCTCCCCATGCTTTCGCACCCCAGCGTCGGTAGGGACCCAGAGAGCTGCCTTCGCTTTTGGCGTTCCTTCGTAGATCTA